>JARHVA010003653.1:0-445000 GCA_037957365.1 Torreya grandis
AGTATTTCATAAGTTTACATCGACGTGTAGATGAAGATGTCCTATCAGGTGATGCAATTTCCCCTAGAAGTCTTAATATGGGAAAATTGTAATTATTTTGCACACATAAAATTTTAAGGAGTATAACCACCATACCTCAAGCCATGCACAAGACCTAGTACAAGATTAGATGGTTGATATAGGAAATAAAACAAATTAAGGAAAAATATTGTTTGATGTCTCAATTCAAGATAGATTGATGGATTTTGGTACAACTTAGCCTTTCGAGTTGTCATGCTTTAGAAATTTGAAATAACTCATATAGTTCCTTCTTTTATGAGTCCAAGGAGACCACATATATTTTATATGGAGGTACATGAGGATTTTGGTGTGCCTAATAAGAAAGATAACTGGGCTTCTAGACACCCAAAAAATATTTCACCAAATGATGAATGATGATGAAGAGGTGGAGTGCATTATGAATATCCTAAATTATTACAAGGTGGGATTTTAATTCCCCATTAAAGATTATAAGGACCCCAATATGAGGGTGGAAACATGCCTTGTAAGTTCAAAAATTTTCCCTAGTGGTTAGTGGACTAATGTCACCAAAACGTACCTCTGCATCACCTATAATATGACATAAGGCATAAATTTTAATATTGCAAAATTTATAGAAAAGTAATTTGTAAATATTTCACTAGATTACCACATGGAAAAGGGGGACCTTCAGGTGGGGTTCCATTTTAATATTTATAGTTATGGATGAGATCAGAGTATCATATGGGGATGAGAATAATCTCTAGATTTTCCTAAAACATAATGACTCTTGAGCATAGAAGTATAAGGATTCCATTTGCCCCATTTCCTTCTCCACAAAGTATAAAACTCAAGTGATGGGTTGGTACAAGAATTATATAGAATCATTTAGGCTAGAGTGGTATATCTCCCCAAGATCATGTATGGAATGGTGATCTTTGTCATTATGCAACACTTTTGTGTAGTGTTCTTGATGTTGATCGATGGTAATAAGTTAGGATGGTTTGAAGTTCCCATAAACCTTCTCAACCAAATACTTTAGGGACATACTCTAAAGGATCCCAAATACACACAAATGGATATCTTAGTAAGGGATTTAGAAATGGAGAGGAACAAGTTGTGGCACTAAGTTGTATTCCTAAGGAGAAAAGTGATCGAGGATGAAGAGGATGATTTATATCACACTGACATCCATCCCATTCAATAAGAAAACATACTTGGGCACGTATATAGGTTATACTATGAGATGAAGCCAAGGAAGAAGGGCCCCAATCTTGAGAATATTGATGATCCCTCCATTATGATTGGAGATGAAATAACATAAGCACTAGTTGAGAAGAAAATGTTTCCTAAGAAGGAGGAGGAGACACTTGAGGAGATATAGGAGTACAAGTTGAAGATTTCCTCCAGTGATGAATAATTTCCATCAACCCCCTATAAAGAAGTGCATGAAATTCATGCCAAGGACTTCTCCTATCTAAAATGAGAATAAAAAGAAGCCAAAGTTTCCTACTATGATGCCCACCATCAACCTAGCAGACATAGAGGCAAAGAGGCAACAAATAGCAAGAAAGAGATGGAGAAGGGTGTAGGAGTTGGTAAATGCATATACATTGTGTCCAAAAAAGATGAATCCTCATCTAGTGAGCAGAAACACCCTCACCACCTCATAGTGAAGAGGTGAGGAAGGAATAAGTATGGAGGAAGCTTGGCCTCAATGACATAGATATTAAGAAGGTGTGGGAGCCATAAAAGAGAAGAAATGATGAAGTCCATCATGCCAAAAGAAGGGATTGAGAGAGTTAAGGTTGAGAAGCCTAAGGTAGAAGAATAAAAGTGCAAGGCATAATCCAAGAAGAGGAAATAAAAAAAGGTGGCATAAGATGAAAAGGCCAAAAAAGATAAAGAGAAGAAGGTTACCGCTAGCACAAAATCTATGAAAGAAAAAAAAATAGAAGAGGTGCCTAGCACCCACACTAGTGCAATAGAGGAAGTTATAAAATAGGCATGCCCTAGTACTGAATGGGTGAATGGAGACAAAGAAGTTGATGTTGGAACCTTAAAGGAATGAACAAATATTGTAAGGAAAGAACATGTTGGTACTAGGAAGGAACCTAAGGAGGTTCATTTCAAGCAGCCACTAAAAGGAGAAATACATAAAGGGGACAAGTCTAAAAAATAACCCCTACAAGAGGAAGTATAAGAAGGAGATAAATAAAACACCAACACCAGTGGAGAATAACAAGAGTAGATAAAACTAACCATAAAAAAAAAGAATTTAAGCTAAGCTATAGAGAGAAGGTGCAAAGGGGGTACACCTAAGATAAGGATTTTTACATGTTATAATACATGCCCCCCTAGAGCTACCATGACAATGTTATGCTACCAAGTGTCTTTTTCAATTTATTGCTATATGGATGAGCCTCACTTTGGGGGTGATGATGAAATCAATCGAAAGAATTGAAAAACTAGAGGAAGAATAGGACTATCAACTTGTCAACCCTAGTGAAATGAATATAGTAAGGTTAGTTTTGTCACTTGGATTTTCACCCTTTGAGTAAATGAAAAGATCTCCTCATCCAAGTGACACAATGGAATCACCCTAGACTTGTAGGTAACCTAGGGAATGAGGTGAATATCTAGATAGGGATATCTCCCTTGATGTACCACTTGACTACTAATACTACTACTAACTTTGAGGGGTGAAAAGAGTGAGGGATAACTAAAGGAAAACTACTCTAATGGAGGTGATACACCAAATATGTTGATGACATCCAACCATATGTATCTCACACTTGAAATCAAAGGATAAATAAAATATACACTCTCCAATTAATGTCTTCTTGCATCAATGTTACATTGTGGGGTTATAGATGAATTCACAAAGATAGGAAGACTAGACAAGAGGCCTATGAGGTCACTAATGAAAATACTAACTCACTGAAACCTTGACATCTCCTAGAACACATGACATGCCCTTAAAGAAGAAAATGCAAATAGGTGAAAAGAATGAGCAACATGTTAAGGAATTTTTAGTCTTCACTTATGAAAGATCACACATTAAAGTAAAAAAACTAAGTACCATCATAGAATATGTAAAAAATTAGTCATTTTATTTATAAAAATGTTTACAATTGAGTAGGGATTCACCATACTAAAGTGTAGCATCCCATACAATGCCAAAATGCCTAACTCTTATAGAGTTTGAGAGAGAGAGAGAGAGAGAGAGAGAGAGAGAGAGAGAGAGAGAGAGAGAGAGAGATGAGAGAGAGAGAGAGAGAGAGAGAGAGAGAGAGAGAGAGAGAGAGAGAGAGAGAGAGAGAGAGAGAGAGAGAGAGAGAGAGAGAGAGAGAGAGAGAGAGAGAGAGAAATTACAAGGGTCATAATACACTTGTTAATCTGATCCAAATGGTTTACCTTTTAATTTTATAAGGCCATAGGATGAAACATGCAAGGTCCTGGAAGTCCAAGTATCCATACAAGTCATGAATGTTATGTAAAGTGGTATAAAACACCTTTTGTGTACAAAAAAAATTGCCTTTATGATTATCCCTATTTGAAAATATTTAGACTAATTTAGAGATATTATATTTATTTTTAAATAAATTTATTTAACTCATACATTCCTTTTCATGAATTGGTTGCATGCCTAGTCTTTTGGAATCAACTGAAAAGGAGCCATCATCACCTATTGTCCTGAAAATTACCCTTCCATGCACCCTGCACACTTGGCTTCAAAATTTGGCATAATTTTTATATTAAAAATATGTGGTATGAAGTGTATGACACTTTTAAATACCCTCCATGGACTTGGAAACATCAAGATCACCTTAAAATCACTTTACTTGAAGATTTATTCCCTTCTCTCTAGCTTGCCCAATATGCCAAATTTGACTGGCTAAAAGTAATGGCATGGTTGGGGAACTTATATTTTTATTAATTAAATATATGAATATTTTGAGTTATATTAAGTTTAAATATTTTACCCAAACTTTGTTTCATCTATTACTTCCCCATGTATCCTACACAACACATAAAATAGTGAGGAAAAGCCTATTTCTACCCCTATCCATATAATTTAGAACAAAAAATAAGTTTTTTAGTATCATATGGATATCCTATACAATTTAAAATAGTTAATATGGTCAAAATATGTCCTTAGAGTAGCTTTCCAACTCAATTTTCCAAGACTAGTCCCTAGTAAGGGTTTAGTAGGGTTTTAGGCCTGTTTTCGGTCTTAAACAATTGTTCATAAATTTGGAACATCCAAATTTAGAAAAAATTGAAAAAATATTTCCTATGAGACCCATTATAACACTCCATAAATTATTTTTCTCCTATTTATATCCTCATGAGAGATGTGAGCAATTGAAAATGGCCTTTAAGGCTTGTTTTCACCATTTTGTACTAGTTTGAGTTGATTTTGAACCAAAAATGGCTCTATTGATGATTTAATTAACTAAAAAAAGATTTAAAACATATTAATTTACCATATAAACATTCTCAAATTTATTATAATTCTCACCTCATTCCATAAGTGTGATAGGCCCTCAATTTGGGCATAGGGATAATTTTGCCTAGTGGAGATGACTGTACTCCTACACTCAAAATGATATTTGATGGTTTATTTTGCCTCAAAATTTTTCAAAAACCATTTATATAATCCCATTAATGTGTTATAATATTTTTAAAATATCATCTCATTCCAATAGTTGAAAATGACACTCCATTTGGCTTCTAGGCTTAGTCATGCCTAGTGGGCTTATTTGTAACCTTTGTAGTTTGGGATAACATGTTTGGTTTCCATAATTATTTATAGTTATTAAATATTGTTTTGGATGTAAAATAACTCCACACACATTCCAACTAGGTCCCCTTAGTTCTTATTTCATCTTTTATGTATCATTCACCTAAACTGTCATTTGTGTTCAAAGGGAAGTACCCCATGGCTGAGACAAAAAAGGGGGGTACTTCCAATTTTTATAGGAAAAAAATTCATCTAATGAGAATATATATTTTTTAATTACCCCCTCCAAAAAGTTTCATCTAATGGCTAAATGCATAGAGCCTCATGACTCCTCAATCTTTAAGGCAGACTGTTAGGGAAAGGTTATATGCAGGGGCTTTGAAAAATGACTGCATTTTGCATCTTTAGATCTCTCTCCCTATTGTATATTAAATTTAATAGGTTAATTTTCATATCCATTATATATTTAATCCAAACTTATTTCAATCCATTTTAACTTTTAAGCACCTCTTCATATCCTTAAACCTCTCATAACTGAGTTTTCTCATTGACTATGTTTTAAGTTTTAGACCTCACTGTAGGTGAAATTTTCTTGGTATAGATCTCTATAATATTTTTATTATTATGGATAATGTTATTTATTTATTTTTTCACCATATCACTCATTTCAGTCACTATACATGCACACTAACTTACTAGATTGTGTCTCTTTGATTGAGAATTGAAAAACCCTGCCTTTAACACCTATAGGTGCCTTTATCTTCAATTAATATGATAATAATGTGAAATTACCTTATTTATACCACCTTAGGTTAAAAAATACTTAATTTATCCTAAAACAAACTTGAGGATATATAAAAATTTACCCAAACCTCAAACTTGAAGCACTATCATGATTGAGACAACTCCTTTTATCCTGCATATAGGTGATGTTTGTCTTCTTTAAGCCTTAAAGATAAGGGAAAATCTTACTTAAATACTTACATGTCATCTAGTATATTTAATACTCAATATTTCATATTTTTTGGCCCATATATCATCACCTAAGCAAATTTTATAACATTGTTCACTATTTGATTGAGTCTGTTGACTAAGATAGCCTTCAGTACGTATGTATGGGATTCATCTGAGTTCAAAATGTTATGAAAGTAATCCACCTAGGTACCTCAGGGTCAAAAGGTGAATTTATGTACATTTAATAATATTTGATGACCTTAAACCATCACCAAAACATCAAATCTAGTCATTTGTATGTACCCTATCTGTATGTGAACTTTTTGAGACCTGTACGAATTAAGGGTGTTCATATGGGAACATGACACCATATCTCAACCTCTCTAGATGGTATTTTTGATCATGAATTCCATATATATCATAAAAATTAGTTAATAATTAAAACTTGGACTATTTTTAAACTTAATGTTGTTATAGGTCTCTTTTTACTCAAACCTATAGAGAATACTAGTTGCTTTAAGTGGGTTTGAGGGAATATTTGAGGATTTTCACTTCAATCTTCCACTTAGTATCTTGCTCTCAAAAATTTTATGGAACTATTATACACTAAGGTAAAGATTATTAACACTTTTAGGTGTTTTTAGACCCTTACCCTCATGTTATAGGGTGATATCAAAAATTTCCCAAACCTTTGTTTCACCAATTTAGGGAAAATAGGCCTGTAATTGTTCACTGCCCATTTAAATAGTCTCACACTATTCCTTAAACCTTAAAATAACTCAAACATGTGTATAATTCTTATTAATATTTTTAACACTTTAAAAAGTGTCTCATCTTTGCTTCAACACCTTCAATGAAAACCTCATCCCCTATTTAGACCACCTATAGGTGGGCATTTGATGCATAATCAATGAAAAGAAAGTGTTAGACAGGGTATGGATTTGATGAACATTGTATTAACTATCTTGATTTATGAGTCAAAAAAATTATAAAATTTATTCTTTATATCTTATAAAATCTTGACACCGTTAGTAATGTCCTTATCATGACATTACATCACCCAAAAAACCCTTGTGTATGTGCATAGGTTGAGTATAAGTAGGTATGGTGTGGATTTGGGAAATAAACATGATAACAAACATGATCAATACCACTTAATTTGTATTTTAAACCTTTGAACCATGTAATTAATCAAGGACACTCTGAAACTAGCTTTAAAAAACATCTTCGAACCTAGAAGTCACTTGTGTACACTAGGGCTAGAGCAATGAAGAGCATCAAGTGACTTCTTAGGTGTTATGAAGCTTTAAAATCATAATAATTCCTTTAAATGTGAATGGGAATGAAATATAAGTTTTAAAACATCAATAGGACACCAAGACCACCCCATGGAATTACTTATAAAACATGACAATCTACAAAGTGATGGAAAACTAACCCTAACTTAGAAAGCTATATCCTCTTACAAATTGAGTTGGTTAACATATAAAAACCACTTTAAACATGAATAAAAGTGTGTTAATAATTATATTATTAATCTAAAAATATATGAGATAAATCTCAACAACCAATTTGTATGGACTTGCTTAGAATGAAGGAAAACATGGAGGGTGCATAGTTTGGTAGGTAGTTTTGCACAATCCACTTTGAATGGATAGTTCATGAATCAAGATTAACCAAATATAAAAATTATTATATTTATTTTAAGGTATCCTATTTTATAAAAACCTCCCAAAATCATTTTTTTAAACTACTTGTACTTCCCCTACTGAGCAAAAACGTACAAGTCACTACTCTATGCAAAGAAGGGTGAACAAGAGATAGAATGGTTTTGAGCAATAAATGTCAATTTTAGATCAAACCAAACATGGATTTGAGTGTTTTTGATATAAATAGTCACATTTACATTTTTTTCAAGTGGCACACTTCCCAAGGAGGTCATACAAGTGCCACTTTCTCTTTCTTTTCCAAAAAAACTAACTTTATTCTAAACCACCTACCAATTTCTAGTTAATGACAATTAATAAAAACCTCATAGGACACATGTCATGTTATAAAACTCTTTTAAACTTGAAAATTTTCCAATAAACCCATACAAAGCATTAAATACACCTATTTAACCCCTTAAAATAACTTAAAATGATAAATGGACCTAGAGAACTAATGACCAAAATTATTATAACATAAATTGACATTAATTAACCTATTAAACACCTTATGAAAATATATTATACCCCCTTATATGACTAAAAATTAAATTTTCACTAAGGGTGCCCTATTTTGACCTTAATTCAAAATTCATCAATAAATTGGTGACTCATAAGGGTAGTATGCCTACTATACTAACTAGACAAGAAGATTTATCAGTCCATTGGGCTTATGAAGTCATCTAAGGATTGAGACAAATAAATAATTATTGACAATTTACTCATTTTTGACCAACATAAGAAAACTAGTGACTACCTCAACCGCACAAAAAGAAAGGACACACAAAACCAATAAAGCAAACATATAAGACATACACATGTGCATAAGAACTTAAGGGAATAAGGAAAAAACCTATTATGCACCTTATTAATATCTTATTTTAGGTCTAAAATTTCCACCTCACCTTGACATATCAATCTCATATTTGCTTCTAATTCCTCTATTTGTTTGGCTAGATTCTACTGGAAAAAAATATTTTGAAGTTGATAAGAATAATCATGAGAATAAGGATTGCATGAAGGCTACCATGGATTACAAAAAAATTCTTGAGGAAGGGTGGGAGTTGTTTACAAAGAATAAAATCCATTCTCCACTTCACATTCTTTGACAATGATCTTCTCTTCTTTCTTTCCCCATGATTCTGCTATTTTTCTCTAGCTCGTGATCTTAGGATTGGAACTCTCTTCTGTAGGGAAGGTAGGAGAGGTTTGTATGGGATAAAACTTCCTTTCAACTTCACATTCCTTGTCAATATTCTTCTCTTCTTTTTTCCCCCATGATTATACTATCTCACTTCAATTTTAGATTCTAGGATTATAAATCTTCTTTTGAAGTGGTGGGGATGGTATGTGAGAGGGTAAAGTAGGCTTGAACTCCACTTCCTTTATTGCCAACATAGACTATTGCATATGCATGTTAACTAAATCAAGCTTCCTATAAATATTGGCCTTAAACATAAGAGTTTTTGTTTCAATACTCTCCCCTAACTGATATGAAACTTGGGGAAGTGGGTACAAAGGATGATAGGTTTGGTGAGGCTGCCTTTCATGAACTTCTAGCTCATCCTTTAAGGAAGAGACTAAAACACTCACATCAAGCATATCACTTGTGAGCCTTTTCCAATTGGCTCTCTCAATAGGTTCCCACTCTTTCTTAACTAACTCTAATGCCATTCTCATCTGATGGATGGAATGATTAGGAATTCTTTGACCATATCCACTTTGAGTATCAATCTCCAACATATACCTTTCATATCCCAAAAGTTTTTGTTTAAATGTGGAAATGGGTTGATTGGAGAAAGGATTAGGATGACTATGAACAAGAAATTGAGAGGGCTAATTATATGACTGATATAACCAATGATATTGCTGCATATGGTCATATTCGGATTGATAATGATCATAACAAGCTTGACCAATAACTTTTACATATTGATAGGGAATGGGAAAAAATGGATATGTTTCACCGACTTGTAGAGGATAAAACTCAAATTCAAGGTCAGCCATAAATCTTTATTGAAAAAAATAATAAAAATAAATATTTTATTTATCAATATTCAAAGGACAACTTGGGATTCTTGACCGATTGATATGTCTTTGGAGTTGCCATTGATGCTTGGAAAGATGCCTCCAAATGCTGATTTGTTGAAGGACAACACCAACAATCCTCTAACTCTTGGAACAAGAGTCCCATCAAGCATGCCAAAAACTATTTTCACTTAGATTTTCACATTTTTAGGATATGCAAATCTCTCCTCATCCAAGTGGCATAATGGAATCATCTTTAGGCTTTTGGGCAGCCTAGGGAATGAGGTGAATCTCTAGATAGGGCTAGCTCCCTTGATGTACCACTTGACTACTAATACTAATACTAAATTTGTGGGGGGTGAAAAGAGTGAGGGATAAATGAAAGCAAAATACTCTAATGGAGGTGATACACCTGATATGTTGATGACATCCAACCATATATATCTCACACTTGAAATCAAAGGACAACTAAAACATACACTCTCTAATCAATGTCTTCTTGTATCAATGTTACATTGTGGGGTTATAGATGAATGCACAAATCTAGGAGGACTAGATAAGAGGTCTATGAGGGAACTAATTAAAATAATAACTAATTTAAACCTTGACATCTAAATATAATACATCACATGCCATGCAAGAAGAAAATGCAAATAGGTGAAAAGAAGGAACAACATGCTAAGGAATCTTTAGTCATCACTTATGAAAGATCACACATTCAACTAAAAACACTAATTACCATCATGGAAGAGGTAATACTTATTAATTTTATTTATCAAAATGTGTATAATTGATTATGGTTTCACCATACTCAGGTGGATCATCCCATATAATGCCAAAATAGCCAACTCTTATAGAGTTTAAGAGAGAAAGAGAAAGAAAACTCCAAGGGTCATAAGGAAACTTTTAAAGATAATGAAATTAATTAATTTTGAATGTGAGAATTAAATGGTATGAACAATGTAAGGTATATAAGTTGAATTGTCCATACAAATCATCAACATTATGCAAAGTGGCATGAAAATCCTTATGCACAAAAAAACTACCTTTATGATCAGGCCTATTTGAACATATTTAGACTAATTTGGATTAATTATAATGATTTTTATTAAAATTATTAACATCATACATTCCTCTAAATGTATTGGTTGCATTCCTAGTATTCTAAAACCAATTAAAAAAGAGCCATCACCATTTGTTGTCCTAAAAAATGCCCTTCCATGAACCCTACACACTTGGCCTCAAAATTGGCATCATTTTTCCATGAAAATAATTTTTAGGAAGTGTATGAAACTTTTAAATACCCTCAAATATTTTTAAATAGTTAGTGTCACCTTAAAATTACTTTAATTGAAGATTTCTTCCCTTCTCTCTAGCTTGCCCAATATGCCAGATTTAACTAGCTGAATGTAATGACCTATTTGTGGAAATTAGAGATTTATTAGTGAAATTAAATTAATATTGGGAGTTATATTAAGTATAAATATTATAATAAAACTTTTTTTCATCTCCTAATTCCCCTTGTAGCATGCAAAACACACAAAATAGAGAGGAAAAACTTGTGTTTTCCCCCATCAATAAAATGATATACAACCAAAAAGGTGTAGATCATATTTTGGAGGTATTATAAAATTTAAAATAGTTATTATGGTAAAAATATGTCCTTTGATTATCTTTCCAACTTAATTCTCCAAGACTAGTCCTTAGTAAAGGTTTACTGGGGTTTTAGGACTATTTTCAATCTTAATGATTGTCCATAAAGTTGGGATATCCAACTTGAGAAAATTTTCCAAAAATATGGCCTATTATATCCTTGATAACACCACATAACTCCTTTTAATCCCATGCATAGCCTCATGAGAGATGTGAGCAATTGAAAATGGCCTCTCAGGCTTGTTTTCACCATTTCATATTAGTCTGAGTTGATTTTGGACCAAAAATGGCTCTCCTGATGATTTCATTCAATCCAAAACTATTTGAAACATATTAATTTACCCCATAAAATTATTAAATCTATTTTAATTCTCACCTTATGCTATAAGTGTGATAGGCCCTTAATTTGGGTATAGGGCTAATGTTTGCCTAGTGGGGTTGACTGTACTCCTAGACATAGAATGATCTTTGATGGTTTTCTTTTCCTCAAAAAGTTTGAAAAAAACTTTATGTAATCCCATTAATGTATTAAAATATTTTTAAAATCTCATCTCATTCCATAGTTTAAAATGACCCTCCATTTGGCTTTTAGGTTTAGTCATGCTTAGTGGGCTTATTTACAACCTTTATAGTTTGGGCTAACTTTTTTGGTTTCCCTCCTTATTTATATATTTTCCATATTTTTTTGTATGTAAAAAAACTCCAAACACCTTAAAAATATGTCCCCTTATCTCCTATTTCATCTTTTATGCCTCATTCACCCAAACTATCATTTTGTGTTCAAAGAGAAGTACCCCTTATCTGAGATAAAATAGGGGGTACTTCCCATATTTTTTTAGGGAAAAACTTAATTTAATGATCCTATATATATTTTAATTACCCCCTCCACAAATTTTTAGTGGATGGTTACATGCATAGACCCTCATGACTCTTCAATCTTTAAGGCAGACTGTTAGGGAAAGGTTGTATGCACGGTCTTTGAAAAATGACTAAGTTTTGCATCTTTAGAGCTCTCTCCCTTTTGTATATTTTATGTAAAAGGTTAATTTTCATGTTAATTTACATTATATAGTTAATATAAATATATTTCTATCCATTTTGACTTTTAATCACCTCTTCATATCCTTAAACCTCTCAATACTAAGTTTTTTCATTGGCTATGTTTTGAATTTTGGACCCCATTGTAAGTAAAATTTGCTTGGTATAGATATATTAAAGCTTGTTATGCTTATTTATAAGGTTATTTATTTATTATTTCACCATATAACTCATTCCAATCATTATATGTTCACCCTAACTCACTAGACTATGTCTTTTTGACTGAGAATTGAGAAACCCTACCTTTTAACCCCTGTAGATGCCTATACCTTCAGTTGAGATGATAATAATGTGAAATTATGTTCTTAAAACCAAATTTGGATAAAAAAAACATACTTGATCCTAAACTCAACCTTAGGGTCTATAAAACTACACCTGAACCTCAAACTTGAAACACTATCCTACCTGAGACAACTCCGCCTTTTACCCTGCCTATAGGTGGTGTTTGTCTTATTTAGGCCTTAAAGACAAGGGAAAACCTTCCTTGAAAACTTCCATGTCATATAGTATCTTTAATACTCAATATTTCATATTTTTTGTCCCATATATCATCACCTAAGAAATTTTTATAACATTGTTCACTATTTGACTGAGCCTATTGACTAAGACATCCTTTATTAGGTATGCATGAGCTTCATCTAAGTTACTCATGGTATGAAATGACTCCAACTACATCCCTTAGGGTCAAAATGTGTACGTATATACTTTTAATCATATTTAATTCCCTTAAACCATCACCAAAACATCAAAGTTAGTCATTGGTATGTACCCTATCTATATGTGAACTTTTAGGGACCTGTACAGACTGAGGGTGGTCATATGGGAACATGAAACCATATGTCAACCTCTATAAATGGTCATTTTGGTCATGAATTCCATATATATCATTAAAATAATTTAATAATGAAAAATTTTCTTAGTTTTAAACTTGAGAATGTTATAGGTCTCTTTTGACTCAAGCCTGTAGAGAATACTAGTTGCTTTCAGTGGGTTTAAGGGCATCTTTGAGGCTTGTCACTTCAATATTACACTTAGTATCTTTCCCTCAAAATTTTTATGGCCATATTATAAACTAAGTTAAATACTATTGACCCTTTTATGTGTCTTTATACACTTACCCTAATGTTATAGGATTATCTCAAAAAGTATGTAGACCTCTGTTTCAGTAATTTAGGGAGAATAGGCCTGTAATAGTTCACTACCCTTTTGAATAGTCTCACAGTATTTATTGTCCCTTAAACTAACTCAAAAATGTGTATAATTATTATATATATTATTAAAACTTGAAAAAGGGTCTCATATTTGCTTCAATGCCTTAAATGAATACCTCATCCCTTATCTAAACCACATTTAGGTGGGCATTTCATGCATAATCAATGAAAATAAAAGGTTATGTAGGGTATGGATTTGATGAACATTATATTAAATATCTTGACTTATGAGTCAAACCACTTATAAAACATATTATTTATATCTTATAAAATATTTAAACCAATATCATTATCCTTATAATGTTATGAGATCACCCAAGAAACCCCTGTATATGTGCATGGGCTGAGTATATGTAGACAAGGTGTGGATTTGGGAAATAAACATGCTCAAGACCACTAAATTTGGATTTTAAACCTTAAAAACATGAAATTAATCAAGTACACCCTAAAATTAGATCCAAAACACTTATTCTAACTTGTATGTCACTTGTGTACACTTAGGATAGAGCAATGAAGAACATCAAGTGATTATTTGGGTATCATGGAGCTTGTAAATCATGATAATACCTTGGATAATTAATATTAAAGGTGAATTGGAAAGCAAGAGAATTTTTAAAACATAAAAAGGACAGAAAAAACACCCATAAAACTACTTAAAAAACATGACAATCTAAAAAGGATGGAAAATTGCCCCTAACATAAAAAATTGTATCCTCTTACAAATTGAGTTAGTTAACATAGTAAAACCACTTGAAACATGAAAAAAAGTGTTTGAATAATTATAATATGAATCCAAAAATATATTAAATCAATATCAATAATTAATTTTTACATAATTTCTCAAAATGAAGGAAAACCTGGGGGTTCACAGATTGGTAGGCAATTTTGCACAATCCACTTTAAATAGATAGTTCATGAATTAAATTTACCAATTATCAAAATTATTATATGTATTTTAAGTTATCCTATTTTATAAATACTTACCAAAATAATTTTATTTGAAACTACCTATACTTCCCCTACTAAGTAAAAACCTACAAGTCACTTCTCAATGCCAGGAAGGGTGAAAAGGAGATAGAACGGTTTTGGGTAAGAAATATCAATTTCAGATTAAAAAATGTATATTTGAGTGGGTGGGAGATGTATAGTCACATTTACACATCTTCCAAGTGGCACACTTCCTAAAGAGGTCATATAAGTGCCACTTTCTCTTTCTTTTCTAAAAAAATTGGCTTCCTTTTGAACCACCTACCAGTTTTCATTTAGTGATAGTTAACAAAAAGATCATAGTACATATGTCATGTGATAAAACTCTTTTAAACTTTTAAATTTTCCAATAAACCCATACAAAGCATTAAATACACCTATTTGACCCCTTAAAATGACTTAAAATGATAAATGGATCTATAGATCCATTGACCAAAGTTATTATAACATAAATTGACATTAATTAACCTATGAAACACCTTATGAAAATATATCATACCCCATTATATTCACAAAATTAAATTTTCACTAGGGGTGCCCTATTTTGACCTAAAAGTCAAAATTGGTCAACATTCGATTAACACCCTCCTTTGAATGACCTCTGGGGTAGTTCAAAAGAACATTGTTAATGATCTTCACTCCAAAAAATGGAAGAATATAGTGATATATTCATAAGAAGATATTAACACCATGAATCTCAAGCTATAGTAGTTGGAAAATCACATGGAGGAAGTAGAGCCATCTTTTTTGGATGGTATTGACACTTCTAAATTTTCAAAGATTGATAAGGTGTGTGCACTAGTAGAGTAGATGATCCCATGAATGAAGCCAGTGCTAGAAGAGAAGGAAGACACTACAATTCCATCAAGAAATATCTAAATAATAAGCTTAGTGAGATATTAAGGCCTCTTTATAAAGCTAAAAGAGGACATAAAATATGTTGATGTTATCTTTTACAAGTCATACACCTAGGCATAATTCATCAATGCATAACTCTAAAAGGTTAAAGGAGAGAAGATGCCTTTATGAAGCAAGAATTCATTATTAGTAGGGTTGAGCACATGTATATTATGGTGTAGGTCAAAAATTTGAGTGCCCAACTGAAAATTGAGGAGCAAGACTTGAAATAACTTTTCCATGCCTTTCAAACAAAGGCAAGTGAGAAAGGATCCATCCTAGATGATGGGGTCAGAAAAGCA
Organism: Torreya grandis; assembly: GCA_037957365.1. NCBI lineage: Eukaryota > Viridiplantae > Streptophyta > Pinopsida > Cupressales > Taxaceae > Torreya > Torreya grandis. The sequence continues at coordinate 15,602 of JARHVA010003653.1, forward strand.
AAGGAAAGGCTAGAGGCCTTTAGAAAAAAATTAGAAAATATTGATGTGATTTCACTCAAGGCTTCCTCTATGGATATCAATGGTGCCATTGAAGAAATCAAGCTCACAATTCAAGGCTTTTAGGACTTGAAGGTAGAACTACAACAGAGCACGCTTGATTTTTTGCATAGCTAAGGCACTAGAAGTCTAGTCTAAGAATGGACTAACATTTTTGTATGGGTTAATATTGGGGCCCAATTATATCTATATATAAAATTTTCACCAACACATAGGTTAATTTAGTGCAAGGTAGTCCCTTTTCATGATGGCTATTTTATCATCTAGTAGTGCCAGTTAGCAGGCAAATAACAACTCATTTTTTTGTCAGCATTGGGAAGTGAGCACATAAGATAATGATTACTCATTAAAAATAAGTGTAGAGGATATGGTAGTATGTGTACTTATAGAATCATATTATTTATTGATGTGCTTTTTTCCTCATGATTTTAAGATGCTTTGAAGATCTATAAAAGGAAGTTGAGACCAGTTAGCAAAGGGAGAAATGAACTAGAGTAGTGAAGCTCTGGTGAATTGATTCTAGATGGTTTCCATTAGAGTTAAAATTATTTTGGGATGCTTTTAATGCTCTCATTTAAAATTCCAAAGCTCATCTATGAGAATTTTGGCCTTTGGCAACTTATGTCGAGCATTTTCTTAGTTTATATTAACTTATATATGTATTGTTGTTGAGCTATGTTAATGAAGAATATTTTACGAATGGTTATTGAATTGAATGCTTTATTATATCAGATGTATGGTTGAGATATCACAAGATTATAATATGATGCTTATATGTAATTCCTATAGCTAATGAGGATCCCCACACCTAAGATAATAAATATTATAGTTATGTTAAGAACCTATGCCCTATAATGATACTTGTGACTAAGCATAAACCTACACCTAAATCACTCAACTAGATTCCTAGTTTCCCCTTAAGCACCTAAATTATATTAATTTAAGGTTCCATAAAGGCTCTCACCCTTGAATTTCCCACGATCACTACACTAATAAATTTCATGAAGGATATATTCGTGCCACGACACAACTATCCAAACACAGACCCTAGTCCCTTCTTTGCTACACTTCAAGTGAGACTATAAGGCTTATACCTTATGTAAAGTGATTTCAGGGTAGTTGAACATCAAATTTTGAGTGACATAGGATTATTCTTGGCCTAAACCCTATTGGAATAAGCCTAAATCTGACCTGGATAACTTTATAAGCACATGACTAGGACCATGACCAAAATGCCTACTTTTCTACAATAAAGATCAATGGTCGACATTTATTTATACCAAAATATCTAATGGTGAGTGGGTAATATGAAGTGTTAGTGGGTCCCAAATATATAATAGTGAGTATTTTATCATGCATCAAATATCAATGGTGAGCATTGAGTCAAAAGGTTAGCATGAATGAACTCTTGCCATGTGTCAAGATCTCAAATACTTGTCAAATGAATCAATGGTATGTGATGACTGATAGGTTAGTGGGCCCAATTAGATCTAATGATACTTATTTAATCATACCAAGGAGATAAATTATGAGTAAGAGTTAAGTATTCAAAATACCTTGAATATGAATGAGCTCCTACTAAGAGTCACAATCATGGTAACTATTAGAAATATTTATGGCTCATGTTCATTCATACTAGGAAAATCAAGAATCAAATAGACTAACATTAAGATCCTAAGGATAAATTCAAAACTAAAAATATAATAATTTTAAGGGCTCAAATCAAGATTAAGGGTCCGTATTAAAATCCAAATCTAACTCGATCAAGGTTGAGCTAGAGGCAATATTACAAAGGGATACCATAGAAGTAGACACGTCAGTTTCAATTTATTCATCACCAAAGCCCATAACATGATCAATACCCATTTAATCCATTATTTCACACCAAATATGAACTAATAAGAATAAATTGAAGAGCAATTTATGCTACCAAGATCAAAATGGATTGATTGATCTATTATAATAGCCTCAATGTTGGAAAGAGATTTCAAAATATTGATCCAACTATTGTAAATGGCTTTGATCATAGAATTTAGCTTGAAAATGAATTGATTCTACCATTTTAACCATAAGGATCACCTATGTAGACCAAAAATATATGGAAAGGTAATAATTTAATTTTTATATCCATTTTCTAGAAGTAATCTGTGCATGATGATTTGTACTCACTGAATCAATGCTAGATGATTGTAAATATTGATCATAATGATGCCTTCCCCATACTTATAGTAATCTTTCACCATATCTCTCATTCCCATTATACTATATATATAGGCTTATAAGCCTTAAAATGGATCCCTTTCTTTGGCATGACTAGACTCTACCAAGATTTGCACTATAACTCCTATTTGATGCAATAAAAGACTGAATTCCTTCATTATGTGAGCTAAGTTTAAGTGTGTCTTAATAATTAATTAATATGGTTAAGATAATCTATGTTTCCTTTACTCTATTTGTGTTTTCTCACCTTCATACAGTGCTTTGGTAGCTCCCAACAGGTCATTCTTAGTGCATACATAGTTTGTTGGTTAGTGTGGAAGTGGATGATTTCCCTCCCATGATAAGTTGACAACTAGTCCTTGGATTTTTATGAAACACTTTTGTGAAAACTAATCAAATATAAAATGAAGTGATGTCTACAAGTTTTGAAAAGTGTCCTCTAGTGTGTCTTGTGTAATTATAAGGATCAAAACATTTGGTGAATCACCTCTTTTTTTTATATGATTTTATGAATTATTATCAATCTATCTCTCTCTCTCTTTCCTATTGATACCTCAAAGTGAACCATAGGTGTTCTCTAGTGTTTAAAAAAAATTGTAATTTTAGAATCCAAAGGATCCAGGGCATGAGTTGTAGGTATTTAGCAATTTGGATGCTTGTGGTGAAATATTAGCAAAGCAACATAGACTATTCTACAATATTTATAATTTTTTATGGTTGAGAACCATCTTGGTGTCTTTTATTAGGAATTTTGGTGCTAATCTTGTAAAATTGATCCATATATAAACTACTTACTAAACCATAAGGTTATGAACAATGATTTGAACTAAAGTGAATTATTTAAAGAAAGGGCAAAAGGAAAGGGTAGAGTAAGAAAGAAATGGTGATTGTTGATCTTTGATTGTGAAGATATTGAAAAAGTTTCAAGAATTAACAAGCATGATCTTAATCAACATAGAATTTAAAGTAGCCTAAGCTCATGAATCATGACAAACTAGGCCTAATTCTAAAGATAAAATGACAATACAATTTATAATGGGATTTACTTTTAAATTTTTACACCACATCTAGATAGCTAATGCACATATTTGTTTCAAATCAAATAAAATTAAGTAAACTCAATTTAATTCAACTAACATAGCATCACACAAGTTATTAACCATATAATTATTGATCTAACTCAGTATTCCTAGAAACTATTCATATTCAAACTTTAGACAAGCAATTGAGAAACTTAGTAATTTAAACATATCAACCCAGATAATTTGTGAAAAATTCCTTGGTATTTTATATTAATTTCTTAAAAAATGATAAAAAATATATCAAAGTTCTCTTTACAAATGGTAATACATTCCTTTATATAAAATCTAGGTAGTATACTGACCAGTCTAAAAATATAGTTCTACAAAGATAAATATAGTTGTCTTTGTAGCAAAATATAATACATGTGTCTTTTACAATCATGTTGACCTAAAGGCAATCACGCTAACAAAATAGTGTGTGTATTTACAAAAGAATATGCTAACTTTTAGGTAAGTTATAATTAGGATGCTGGAGGTGGGGCTCTTTGCTATTGAATGATTCTCATATCTCTTTCATGTTGTTCATCCACTAGGCCCAAGTCTATGATAGGCCTTGTGATATGCTCTTCTTCTTGATTAGCCATCTCATACAAATCATTGTCATTCCTAGACAAATCTTCCTTAATATTTATGGATTCATTGATCCTTTCCCCTACATTGAATATTATGTCTCATATTCTACTATTATCTCACCTTGATTGTCCTTGACTTTTCCCTTTGATTTCTTGAATCACTAAAGTGTCTCTATTTCAAAATTATTCATCACTAATAATTCTTAGGGTAGTGGGCTATGTAGGATCCTCAAGAATAGTTCCCAAGAGCCTCTCAATTCTGCCCATGAGATATTTTTCTTCCTCAATAATTTCCTCTACTTTGGTATGCCAAATACTCAAGGCTTAGAACTTGTTTACAACAATTCCCAAAATGGCACTTACATGTCCTATGCTGATGGATTTAAAATTTGGCATTTGCTTCCTAACTTAGATGTTAAAAAGTTGGGAAATCTTGTATTTAGAATTTTTCCATTGAGTAACCAACTCCTTGGCTAAGGTGGCTTGGCCTTCTAGTGTATCATGCCTTAATTTGATAGATTTTAGTGCTCAAAACATGTCATGTAGTCACTCTTCATGCATCTTTATCATAGAGTCTAGCACTCAGATAATTCTTTGAGTTTGAAAATTATCTTTCTCCTTCTTTAGGTTCTAGATTATTTTCTTTAATCCTTAGATACTAGCCCTAGCTTGATGAGATTGAGCCTAAATTAAAATTTCTACATCATATTCATGGATGGGAGCCTCTCCAAGTTGTTTCCCTTCAATAAAGGTTAACCTTGTGAATGGATCCACCTTTTGAAAGGTGAATTCCTCTTGACCAACCATGACTACCCTTGTGGTGGTCCTTTCTAGTCTTACTGTGTCTGGGATAAATTGGATTTTAACCTCTAGCTTATTGAACTTTGGAGGTTCAAGAACCTCCACACTTGTACTACTAGAGGCTTCTAGGGTATCAATTTTATGTCCTCCCTAAATATGATGAACTTGTAATCTTCTCTTTTCTTCCTTCTTTACTATGTCCATGATCCATGGTTTTATTTTATCATGCTCAATCAAGCCAACTTATATCAAGGCCCATGAAGGAGAGAGAGATGGGATCTTCTGCAACTTCCCATAGATAAACTAGTTAGGGATGACTGGTCTATGGATTGGAATCTCATCACTGAAGAGGTTGAATTTACTAGTAGGGGATGTGAAAGTAAACCTAGGCTTCTTCTTTAGAGTTATAGGAACCAAGGCTAGCTTTGCTTTCCTCTTATCCCTTTCTAATGGAATCAACTCCTTTCCTACCTCTCTAGAGGGATCCACCTCTCTATCTAAACCATATGTTGTTATATCAATAAGGGCACCCTCCAATGTTTCCTCTAGATCAAGAGAAATCATACCAAAGAGTTACATGGGAGAAGGTGATTTTTATGGGATTACTAAGGGTGGGGGACCTTCCCTGGGTCTCTATTCCAATCTTGGTTCTCCAAATTTCTCCTTCCCTTTTCATTTTTCATCTTGAGGTTGTTCAGCTTAAGGTTGTTTAGCTTGAACTTCCTAATGGTGGGGTTGAGGTTTAAATGGCTTCCATTCAATAGTTGTATCTTTATGAGTGGTCCTAGATGGACCTAGCAACATATGATATTAAAAGGGATACAACTACCATACCTCCCTTGAAGGTTTGTTGTCCTTTGTCAGTCTACACTCTAACTTGATATTGTAGTTTTTGGTTATGGAGAGTACTTCTTCAAAAAAATTTGCTCCGATATAGATGTCATCACTGACACCTAACTTATGTTCATATTCAATCTTTGGGACTTTTATCTCCTTAATTTGGTTAACCAACCTACCCCTAAGGTCCCATATTTTAAGGTCATCTAATTGGAAATCAAAAAAATTCATGTGTTACCATGATTTCCAATTGCTTCCAACCCTTGATTACAACATTCCCAATATCCAATGGGAGGGGATGGATTTGGCCTTTCCTCTTTTCTTTGCATTCCTTGTCCACACTTTGGATTATTTGGGAGTCAATTTCTTATACATCAATCTTATTGGGGACATGGATTGGTATCCTATAAGGTTGGTTTAGGATCCCCTCTATCCTAATGATAGTATAGTTTGGATAATACCATACATCTCCCATGGTTTCTATTTCTATTTTTAAGGGGATGTAATCTTGGCATATGAAATCCTATGATGGTTTCATATATGGCTAGGAAAACACCATGACAGATGAATTACGTATGGTTCCTATACTTGAATATGTGTAATTTGGAATAATGGTGAGTAATTATTGTTCTACCATCAGGGGACTAGTTCCTAATGATAGGGAAGGTTATAGAGGCCATAAGGGAATCTAATAGATATGCCATCATATAGAATTGTTTATAGGTCTACCTTTTGATGGATATGAATTGCTTAGCCAAGAAGAAGCTAATTAGGTCTCCTACTAGAGGGGTCAATTTCTCTTCTATCATGAAGTGTATATAGGACACCTAGAATTTGTTTACATATGTGGTAGAAAGGGCACCATAGGCTTGATTCAATAGATTCATGGATATTATAATACCTTTCTTGAATTAGATAATGGGAATCATGCCATCCAAGGTTCTGAAGACATGGGGTCTTTGGATTAACTAGGGTGTGTGGACTGAATCAAGGTCTTGGGTGTTAACCTAATCTCTCATGGATGGGATATTGAGATGAGGTAAAGGGAGCTTGTAATAGGTTTTCAGGGCCATAGGAGAGATTTACACCACCCTTTAATAAATACCTTCTTGAATTATCCATTCCCCATCTATCTTATAATCAATAAATATGGGTGCAAGGACATTAATGTAGTACATTACCTCTAGTTTTATCATGGCATGGTGGAGACTAGCCATTTGAATTACAACTAGGTAATTATACCTTTGATTCATTATGGAATTCCACTTTTCCACTTGGGAGATAGGCTATAATTCATCCACCAAGAAGAATAATTCAGACCAATTCCTCACTTCATGGACATTCAAGGCCATCAAGTCTAGCTATGTATCCTTGAGAATCCTTCTTTCACTATCTAAGGTTAAATAAATCTTAGCCTCCATCTTCAATTATTGCCTACCAGCTACCATTTTTGATGTCACTAAATTACCCACACTAGATTACCAAGGGTTATTTCTATATTTCTCATTCTCAAGAGCATAAATATTCTATCTTGATTGAATCCTAACTAATTGAACTAATTTGGGTCTTCTCTATTGAGGGTTTAGGGTTCCAAGCTTTAATGGCAAGAGATTTTTAGACTTTAAATTCATACATGTTTTGGATTTTATGGAAACCCTTATTCTTTATAACCTTACATTTTTAAGTTCATAAGATCTTTGATTTTGTCCTTTTATGCTTACATGGAGTCCATGTGGCACCATTCTAGGATTTTCATGGTAATTTTCATAAGTGCCATTCAAATACTAGCCATTGGCTTTTAAAATCTTCTTTTATTTCCTATTGTAGGATCAAAATCCTAGGCTTAGCATGATTCATTGATCTAAATCTAAGTCCTCACCCTTTTATTAGTCTATTGATCTCTAGGTTTGTAGTCATGACACTTGACATTCTCACCAATCCTTCTTGTGCTATGTATCTTTTGTTAGTTGTCACCTTGGTCGAATACTAGCCACATGTTAAGCTTGTAGAGTTTTGAAAAATCATCAAGCCTTTTGCATCATTGGATCAAATCCAATGAATGGGTGATGACCATTGATAATTGTGAGGCCTAGTGATTTAAATGGATGTATTTATTAGGTGGGCCCCCTTATTTCTTCCTTAAGCCACCATGCATTTAGACCTTAATGCTTTATGCTATTTTTAAATTTTCCTCTTATGCCTCATGTTATTGGATAAAATGTATTAGGTGAGTGATTGCCATCGATTTATCATGGTACACATTGTTCAAGCCAAATTTTTTTAGCTAAGATGCTCCATCTATCAAATCCAGTGAGCAAGCATCAATTGTAGGATCTTGCAAAGAGCATAAGAGATAATTATTAGACTTGAGGACATGAATAAAATTACTTAGCATAATTTATTAAGATAAAATTCAAGATGATTATCAGGGCCTTAATATTAATGAAATAGAATAAGTTAGGTAATGTAAAAAGGGACCTCATGAAACCATGATAAATTAGACTTGAGAAACTAAGGAAAAATAAATGGGAAATAAATAAATAAGAGTTAAAGTTATGTTATGAAAACATGACTTGAACCCATAAAAATCCCTTGTTTATAGCTTCTCTTTAATTGGTTCTTATCAACTTGGCTTCTTCCAACATTTGAAATTGAATCATGGGCCACCCAAGGTTTCTAAATACAAAACCCTAAATCTTCCATGGAACCTAAAAAATGACTTACATAACCTTATTAGTAGGGTTAGTCTGAAATAAGAGTATTAAATCACACAAGCATGTTCCTTAATAGAGTGTATGATCTTCAATTTCTATTAAAGACTTCAATTTTTAGATGCTTCAATACTTAGATACAAAGACTTCTCAAAGATCCCAATTTTTAAAATGAATGGGGGTATGTTGGTCCCAACAAATGGTGGCTTATAATGGGAAACATAGAAATATTTTAGAACTTACAGACTATGAGTTTAGACAAACATTAAGGTCATCATTCCACTTGATCAAAGAACTACCACCTAGATCCAATTGTGGTTGAAACAAACCTTGCACTTGTGGATTTAAAGTTAAACATCATGAAATACTTGAGTTATGTGTGTGATTTGATTCCACTTACTATATTCCATAGGATTGAAGAAGTAGTCCTTAGTCTCCTACATTCATTTAGTTATAATAACCTACGGTACATTGAACATTTATTATGATTCATGGTTTTTCTTGGGGAGGGCTTGGTCATTACTCTACTACCATCTAGGCATCCATAACCTTGATAGAGATTCCTTTGGCTCCACTCATGGCCTTGCTCCATTGCTAGACAAGCATCCATATCCCTGATGGAGGTTTCTTGAATCACCTTTGTGTGAAAGATTTACCTTTTGTCTTGTATTTTTTTTTGTATTTTTAGATCTTTATGATTTTAGTAAGCTTGGGAGCCAAGATATCAAGATTTAGGATTTGGTCAAATATTTGATTTTGGGAGAATCACTCAGGGCTAAAACTCTTGTCTTAGGAAAGGATGTTGATTAAGTACTATCTAATGGCATATTCTTGATAATTTAAGTCTCCAATCCTTGAGTGAAAATATTCTTAAAATTAGCATGGATCTAAGGTCATGACTTATGTCTCATGGAATGAATTTCTCTCCATTTATCTATACTTAATTTCCCTAAGCTATGTCATAATGCTAGGTTATACAACCATGGTTACCTTTGTATGGGATTCATACCTTCTTTTAGAATTGGGGCACATCTTGAGCATGTTTCACAATTTCTAGGCCCAAGGATGGCTCTAAAGACATCCTAAAATTAAGGAAAACAACAAGCAAGAAACACACAACAAAAGGAAGAAAGGAAAATAAAGAAACAAAAAAAATATGAACAAAAATAAATATAAAATAGGGATAGGAAAGGAAATATTCTCAAAGTAAACTAAATAACCTACCTAGTCTAATCTAATCACCTTATATATTACTCCATAAAGACATTGGGAGGGGTGGCAGAGAAGTAGTGCTTGATGTATTTCCCATTAGTAGTCAATATGAATTTTACTCGTAAATATTTGATCCTGAAGGTATTATTCCATAGGGTCTCTATAATTTTGTATGTGCCAATCCATAGGTGTGTGATTTTTCCATGCTTACCTTTGGGTTCAGATTCTTTGTCCCAAAAGAGGACTAAGTCTCCCTACCTAAAAACTTTGACCTTAGACCTTTTGTCAAACCATCTCTTCATCATGGCCTAGTGTTTTTTGAAGTCAACAAAAGCCTCTTCTCTATCATCTTCCATTTGGATGATGTCTAATAGTCTATAAGTGGCATGTTCTTGACTTTAATCCATGTATTCTTGCATAAATTTATATGTAGGAAATTTGAGAGTGATGGGAAAGATGGATTCATATCCATACACCATCAAAAAGGTTGAAGCCTTCAAGGCTTTCTTGATCCTTATTATATTATCCCAAAGTGTAAATTTAAGTATTTTATGCCAATTTATAGGTTTGTCTTCTGTAGACTTCTTGATTGCCTTCATTAGGTTCTTATTTCTAGATTCAAAAAAAACATTGAGGATAGTGATTAGAGGCAAACTTGAGTGTAATACCATTATCATAAGAACATTTAGTCATCTCAATTGAAATGATTACTGATCCATTATCACATACTATAGAGACTAGGATCTTGAATCTAGTACATACATTAACCTCTAGGAAACTGATCACTTCTTCCATTCTACACTACTTGGTGGTCACTACCTTAGTCTATTGAGTACAATAATATATGGTGGTAAAGATGTATTTTTGACCTTCAAATGAGTTAGGTTTGATTAATATAACAAAGTCTAGACCCCATTATGCAAATGGTTTGTCAACCATGACTAGTCATACAGACATAACTACCTTTGGCTGTTTGGTGCTGAATATTTGATAAGAGTGGCATTCTCTCACATGCTTGTGAATATCCTTGAAGATAGTAGGACAATAGTACCCAACCATTAGGATTTTATGATTTTAAATTTTCTAGAGGGATATCCACTACCCATATTTTCATGAAAAGTGTCCATAATCTGGGTGGTCTCTTCTTATGAAACACATCTTAGGTAGATTCTTTTAAAGTTCCTTTTGTACAAGATTCTTTCCTTAATCAGGTAGTTGGCTGCCTTGAGCCTCAAGGATTTATTTTTCTCCCTAGATAGACCTATAGGATAAGTTCCATTGATTATCAAGTGTATGATTGAATCATACCATTCATTATTTTGAAAACTACACTAACCTACTTACATGGTACTTATCCTAGGGTTAGTATTAGCAATCATCTAAATCAAACCTTGGCACCTTACCAGCTTTTCTACCTTCATATCCAAGTCATATTCCTATAAAAATGACATCCAATTACCTCTACATTCACCTAGCCCATTTTGACTCAACATAAGCTTAGTGGTAGGGTTAGGTAGAATAGCATGTACCTTATTTCTAAGGATGTAGTGCCTAAACTTCTTTATTTCCTTTACTAGTGCATATGCCTACTTATCAATCATGGAATAGTTTAGTTAAATAGGCTTAAAATTATTACTCATGAAGGATATTGGATGGTCACACCCTTTAACTTTTTGAGTCAATGTATCAGTCATAATGTGGTTAGATGGAAAAGAGTAAAGGTAGAAATCTTTTGAGAAATCTAGACTTATAAGCATTAAGGCTTGACCAATGGCTTATTTAATGTCATTGAATGCCTTATGAGACTATTCATTCCAAATTACCTTGGAATAATTCTTGATCATGTCATTCAATGGCTTGAAATTTTTTGCAAAACCAAAAATAAACTTCCTCACAAAATTTATTTTGCCAAAGAATGACTTTAATTATTTCCTACTATTTGGGAGTTCAATTCTAGATATGGCCTCCATGATTTTAGGGTCTATGGAGATGCCATATTTAGTTATAACATGTCTTAATATTTTACCTTTAGTTACATAGAATATGATTTTTTTAGGGTTCAATGAAATTCCATACATTTTACATCTTTCAAAAATGTGTTGCAAGTGCATGAAGTGTTATTCCATGTTTTTAGAGAAAACTATTAGATCATTCATATAAATGATAATGCACTTACCAATTAGACCTTGGAAGCCATGGTCCATGGCTCTTTAGAAGGTATATCATGTATTTATTAGTCCAAATGTAATCCTATTGTAAGCAAAGGTTTCCCACTTTGTTGTGAAGGTTATCTTCTCTGTCAACCATTACTTAGTTATAGCTTGAAAAGCCATCAAGGAAAGACATCATAGCTAAACATAAAATAGTTTGAAATACCTGATATAGATAAGGTAAAGGATAATTATCCTTATTTTATGCTTTTTTTAAATTTATAAATTCAATGTAGAGCCTAATCTCACCTTTCTTCCTCTTGATTGGCACTAAATTGGCCACCCAAGTTGAATGTTTGATAGGAAAGACTATGCTAGCATCCAATAACCTTTTGACCTCTTTGAATATCATAGGCTCTAGCATGGGGTTTACTGGTAATTTGTTTTTGTCTAAAAGGTTTACAACTTTATTTGGGGGATATGGTATGGTTAATGACCCTTGGATCAAAGATCTTTAGGTCATCATAGGACCATGCTAAAACATCCTTGTATTTGGTAAGGAGTTATTTAGCTTTCTCATTTTCAAAATTTATTCAAGCCTTTCCAATATTTACTAGTTGGGGTTGATTTTAGATCCTAAGATTCATAGTATTACAATATTTTCCACTCAATTTGGGAATTTTGAAAACATTAGCTAGTTTGTCTTGATCAAACAATCTTTCCAGAGCAATCATCTCTTTAGGGTTTTTGTTGTCATTTAGCTAAATAACCTTGTTATCAAACATGTTCCCTAAAATTGTATTTTAATCAAATTCATCATTAACATAGGTCTCAAATGATAAAAATTGGTTAAGAAATCTAATATCTGTTAGTCATCATTAAATACTTGGAAATGATTAATATTATTAGGCATTGATGGACATGGGACCAATTCAATACTAAAATTAGGGGAGTATAGATTAGGCATGAGATTTACTATAGTGGATTCCAACTCATCTACAACTTGGTTTTCTTCCTTGGTAATGGAGGTGACGTTGAAAGCATCAAAAGACTCAATTAGGTCCTAGAATCTAAACTAATACTTCTTAAGGTATGAGATTTTACATTGGTACCTACTCTTAACTTGGTTGACTACTAGTTCTGAGTCACCAAGAACTAGTAGTTCCTTAGATTTATTCTTGATAGAAAATTGAAAACCAAGGATGAGAGCTTCATATTCAACAATATTATTGGTGCAAGGGAATTGGAGTCTGTAAGAGGCATGATACATTTTGTTGGTGGGATCAGTTAAGATATTGTCAACACCTTATCCAGCCTTGAATTTAGCCCCATCAAAATGTAATTTCTATAGCCTAAGGGAAGGTTCCATGTCGTTTACATCATATAACTTATCAGATTCTAGGGTGAAAACCCCTAAGTCTAAGTTAATTATGTTGACCCTTTCATTTATATCATTGTACTCTATTATCATACGTTTAATTATTCATTCCCTCTCAACTCTAATTTGATTTGGGACTCCTTTCCAAGGTATCTATAAGTGGAAGAACTTAGTGGACATATACCCATTTAACACTTTGGTCCATTCCTTGATCAACAAGATCCCATAGGCATCTAGCATGTCAACCACTTGAATGTCAATGAACTATTGTACCCTTAGCTTAGAGGCTATTTGTATGTGGACATTCAAAAGCTCTCCAATTAATTTTACCATTGACTTGTATAATAGGGTGATAATCCTATCAAACTTGATGGGGGTTAATCCTAGTTGTTTACATATGCCAACATGCAATGATATTTGTATAGGCACCTGAGTCTAACAAGTAATTATGTAAGTTTTTACCAAACATCCTAACTATGAGCAAGAAAGGGGGTATTTAGCTTTGGCCTTATGTACCATTAAATTAACATGATCAGTCTTAGGAGGTTTTTAGAATTTCAAGGAATTTAATAGTAAATCTCTTTGCTCTATGATTTATGTTAACTCATGCAAGGTGATGTTAGCCTTTATTTTATTCATGTCCTCAGCTATGTTGTAACTAGTTTTAGAAGGACTAGGGACTTTAGAGATGTGCTTAGGAAAGTTCCCTTTAGGGGGTCAAGATAATTACTTGAAGAGGTGTCTAGGGGAAATTCAAATTTATTTGGGGGGGTTAAGGTAGTTAAGGGTTGCCTCTGCTCTCTATTCCTCAATGGGTAAGTCTTTTTCAAAAACTATTGAAATTCTTAGATTTCTTTAGGGATCTCATCTGGTTTATGTTCCTCTTGCAAGGGGAAATCAAAGGTTTCTTTTATGAAGGCCTGGTCAAAAGGCTTAGGGATAGGTACATTTACATTGTTGTCCTTATTAGGAACTACCTCAAATGTATCCAACTCCTCTTGTAATGCTTTAAAAGCTTTGTAGAATTTGATGCAATCAATTTCCCTATGTATGGTTGTGTAATGCACCCTATAGTAGTCAGGTAATGCGATATATTTGAGGTTGATGTCCATGGTTTTATTTTATGAGGAGGGGTAATTATTTCTATTATTATGGAAGCTATCATTTTGAAACCCATTTATGGTCTATTATATCTTTGAAATGAGAAATTTCTTCTTGAACTTTTAATAGTATTCCCTACTTATTTTTGCAATTGAAGGAAATCAATAGTTAGTTTTTGGACCATTTTCAAGATGGATTCATTTTCACTTTTAGGGGTCTCAAAATTGTCCACCTAGTTAATGCTAACATTGGTAGCTAGTAATAATGCCCTATGATCTCCTATTCTGAAGCCATTATTGATGGGCTGACTCAAGATTCCTATGTTTTGATTAGGGGCAACATGACTTAAGGGTAATTAGGTGACATTTAGATGTTAGTTCACAACAAGAATTTTTGGTTATTATTGGGAAACAAGTTCATCATTGGCATGTGGAGGTTAACATTTGGCACAGAATAGGCCATTTGTCCTTAGGGATACATTTGATCATTGATAGTTACTAACTCATAATAAGCTCTAGCTGATGAGGCTATTACTAGTATATATATTTTTAAGAACACCAAGGTCATAGGATATACTACATCCTTGTAGATATCTACAGCTAGGATCTCATTTAGATTATATGGATCTATGGTTCTAATGAACATCTTTTTAAAACTAGCATTGGAGGATCTAATAGGCTCATTAGCATCCCTTATAATAGTTGTATATTGATGGTAGATGATATAAGGATTGATAATTTGCCCAAACTGATATATGAACACATTATTAAAATCATCCCAACTAGTGATGTAGTTATTAAGCATGTTCAAAAACCATTCATAGGCAACATCATTAAAGGTAAAAGGGAATAACCTACATGTTACATCTCCATGCACAATGTTAATTAGTCTTAAAAAAACCTTGAAAGACTTTATATGTTTCTCTATAGTTATTATACTTATGGGGATAAATGTGGGAAAGTATTTCTCTATATTATGTGGGAGGTCATGGACCACCCTAGGCACATTAATAGAAGAATCACCCAACCAAACCATTCTTGTAAAAGGGTCAAAAGTAAGTGTACATTAAATAGGTGATGTTGGAAGGGATTTGGATTTCCTATGTTTACCTTTGTCCCACCTGGCTCTCTTATGTTATTCAAGCTCAAACAAAGGTTCTTGAGTCTCTGACTGTGATCTTGTCTTGATATTAGGCAACTCTAGTGTGAGATTTGAAAATCCTACCTCATATATAATATATCACGTTAAATTTTCTTGAAAAGGTGGGTTAAGCTTGAATGTAGAGATTTGTTATGCAAAGGGAGTATGAAGAACCATAAAGGACATGAATATTTAGTTAAAACTTTTAAATATGTACCTAATTTCATGAATATACTCTATCTTAATGTATCCATGATTGAAATAATTTACGTACACCCCACACATAACATTTATGATCAAAATAAGATGTTTAATTCTAGATTTTGAGAATATTTATGGTTCTTACTAAATCTATTATAATGAGTAGTTGATACCTTCAATAACATAAACTCCCTACTTATAATAACCCTAAATGTATGGTAGATGGTCAAGATATAAGACCTTTTGAAAATTTAAATTGGATCTCATCTTGAGAGGCCCTCCTTCTTGCACTAGTGGAACTTCTCCCTATTGATGCTTCTAAGTGAACCATGGGTTCTCTCTTATATTTAAATAACACTTCTCATTTTAGAATCCAAAGGATTTAGGGTATGAGTTGTAAGTATTTGGCAATTGGGATGCCTATGGTGAAATAACAATATAAAAACATAGACTATTCCATAATATTTATAAAGTTTGATGGTTGGGAGCCATCTTAGTGACTTTTCTCAAGAATTTTGGTGCTAATATTGGAAAATTGATCCAAGTATGAACTACTAACCAAACCAAAAGGTTATGAACAATGTTTTAAACTAAAGTGAATTATTTAAAGAAAGGGCAAAAGGAAAGGGTAGAATAAGAAAGAAATGGTGATTGTTGATATTTCATTGTGAATATATTGATATTTTTTTAAGAATTACCAAGCATGATATTAACTAACATATAGTGTAAAGTAACCTAAGCTCACATTTAAATACAAACGAGGACTAATTCTAAAGATAGGATGATAATACAAGTACAAATGGGATTTACTTTTAAAGCTTTACACCACATATAGATAGCGAATGCACATCTTTGTTGTAGATCAAATAAAATGAAGTAAAATCAATTACATTCAACTAACCTAGCATCACATAAGTTAACAACCCTATAATTAATGATCTAACTCAGTATTCCTATAAACTATTCATACTCAAACTTTAGAAAAGAATTTGAGAAACTTAAAAATTCAAACACATCAACTTAGATAATTCCTATAGAATTCATTGATATTTTGTATTAGTTTCTTAAAAATGGTATAAAATAGCTTGAAGTTCCTCTCTTTACAAAAGGTAATACATGCCTTTATAGAAAATCTAGGTAGTATATCGATTAATCTAATAATATAGGTGTGTAAAGATAAACATAGTTATCTTTGTAACAAATTATAATACATGTGTCTTTTATGATTATGCTGACCTAGAGGTAATCATGCTAAAAAAACTAGCATATGCCTTTACAAAAGAATATGATAACTCTTAGGTAATCCATAATTAGGATGTTGGAGGTGGGGCCCTTTACTATTGAATGATACTCATAGCTCTTTCATGTTGTTCATCCACTAGGCCTAAGTCTATGATAGGCCTTGGGATACGCTCCTCTTCTAGATCAACCAAATCATCAAAATCTTTGTCATTCCTAGCCAAATCTTCCTTAATTTTTATGGCTTCATTAATCCTTTCCCCTACATTAAATATAATGTCTAATATTATTATTTTATCTCACCTTGATTGTCTTTTACTTTTCCCTTTGATTTCTTGAATCACTAAAGTGGTTGTATGTCAAAATTCTTCATCACTGATAATTCCAAATATAGTGAGGTATATAGAATCCTTGAGCATAGTTCTTAGGAGTCTCTAAATTTTTCCCATGACTTATTTATCCTCCTTAATAAGTTCCTTTACTTTGGTATTCCAAGCACCCAAGGCTTGGACCTTGTCTACAATAATTCCCAAAATGGCACTTAGGTGTCCCATGCTGATGGATTTAAAAATTGTATTTACTTCCTAACCTTGATGTTAAGAAGTTGGGAAATATTGTCTTCAAAAGTTTTCCATTGAGTAACCAGCTCCTTGGCTAAGGTGGCTTGGCCTTATAATGCATCCTACCTTAATTTCATAGACTTTAGTACTTTGAACATGTCATGGAATGACTACTCAAGAATATTTATCATGGAGTCTAGCACTGAGAGAATTGCTTTAGTTTAAAAATTCTCTTTCTCCTTATTTAGGTTCTAGAGTTTTTACTTTAATCCCTAAAAAATAGCCCTATCTTGTTGAGATTGAGCCTCAATTAAAATTTTTACATCTTATTCATAGATGGGAGCCTCCAAGTTATTGCCTTTCAATAGGGGTTAACCTTGTGAATGGTTCCACCTTTTGAAAGGTGAATTCCTTTTGACCAACCATGGATACCCTTATGGTGGTCCTTTCTAGTCCTATTGTGTCTAGGTTAAATTGGATTTTAACCTCTGGCTTCTTGAACTTTTGAGGTTTAGGCACCTCCACACTTATACTACTAGAGGTTCTTAGGGTGTCAAATTTTTGTACTCCTTGATTATGATGAACTTATATTCTTCTCTCTTCTTCCTTATTTACTATGTCCATGATCCATGGTTTGATGTTATCATACTTAGTTAAGCTAACTTGTGTCAAGGCTCATTAAGGATAGAGGGATGGGATCTTCTACAACTTTCCATAGATAAAACAATCAAGGATGACTAGTCCATGGATTAGATTCTCATCACTAAAGAGGTTGACTTCACTGGTAGGGTGAGTTAATTTCAACCTAGAATTATTCCTTAGACTCATAAGAACCAAGGCTGACACTACTTTCCTATTCTCCCTTTCTAATGGAATCAACTCATTTCTTGCTTCTTCATAGGGATCATCATCTCTATCTAAACCATATGCAGCTATTATATCAATGGGGATACCCTCTAATGTCTCTTTTAGCTTAAGATATATAATACCAATGACTTCTATATGATAAGGTGATTATATGGGATTAATAAGGGTGGGGTACCTTCCCAAGTTATATATTCTAATCTTGGTTATCCATCTTTCTTCTTTCATTTGCCCTTTTCATCTTGAGATTGTTTAGCTTGAGGTTATTTAGCTTGAGCATCCTACTGGTGGGGTTGAGGTTTATATGGTTGCCCTTCAACAGATGGATGCTCATGACTGGTCCTATATGGACCTTAAAACTAAATATCTTTCAATCTATGTAACTACCATACCTCTCTTGAAGGCTTGTTGTCCTTGGTTAGTTTGCACTCCAACTTGATATTGTAGTTTTTGGTCCTAGAGAGTACTTATTCAAAATTATTATTCTAATATATATGCCATAATCAACACCTAAATTAATCTCATATTCAATATTTGGAACTTTTATCTCCTCATTGTGGTTTACCACCCTACCCCTAAGGTCCCATATTTCAATGTCATTCAATTAGAAATCAAAAGAATTCCTATGTCTCACCATGATTTCCATCTGCTTCCAATATTTGATTATAACTTTCCCAATATTCAATGGGAGAGGGTGGATTTGGAATTTCCTCTTTTATTTTAATGGCATTTCAACACCTTAGATTATTTGGGAGGAAATTTATTATTTGGAAATCTTGTTGGGGACATGGGCTGGTACCCTGTAAGGTTGGGTTAGGATCTCCTCATCCTAATGATAGTGTAGTCTAGATAATACCATATACATCCCATGGTTTTTATCTATCTATCTATTTATAAGGGGATGTAATCTTGGCATATGAACTCTTTTTATGGCTTCATATATGGCTAGGAAAACACCAACATAGATGAATTACATTTGGTTCTTATACTTGAATATGTGAAATTTGGAATAGCGGTGAGAAATTATGGTTCTACAATCAAGGGACCAATTCCTCATGTTAGGGAAGGTTATAGAGGCCAAAAGGTAATATAATAGTATATATTTATTTAGAGTCCACCTTTTTATGGATATTAATTACTTAGCCAAGAGGAAGCTAATTAGGTCTCCTACTGGAGGGGTCAATTTCTCTTCTATCATGAAGTGGATGTAAGACACCTAGAATTTATCTACATATGTGGTGGAAGGGGCAAAAAATGCTAGATTAAATAGGTTCATGGCTATTATAATGCCTTCTCTAAACTGGACAATGGAAATCATGCTATCTAGGGTTCTAAAGAGATGGGGTCCTTAGATTAACCAGGGTGTGAGGATTGAATCAAGGTCTTGGGTGTTAACCCAATATCTCATGGATGGGAGGTTGAGATAGGGTAAAGGGAGATTATAATAAGTTCCAAATGCCATAGGAGAGATATACACCACCCTTTTATAACTACCCTCCTAAATGATCCATTCCCCATCTATCTTACAATAAAAAAACATGGGTGTAAGGACATCAATGCAGTGTATTACTTTTGGTTTCACTATGGCATGGTGGAGACTAGCCATTTAAATTATAACTAGGTCATTGTACCTTTTATTTTTGTTGTGGAATTCATCTTTTCTTATTGGGAGATAGGTTACAATTTATACACTATGAATAAAAATTCATACCAATTCATCACTCCATGGATGTTCAGGGCTATCGGAGTTGTTTCCATAATCTAGATAATGCAAATGCAATGGAGATGTGATCACACGAGATGAAGCTAGTGCACATCACATAGATGCTAAATCAATTTGAAATTATACAAGAAGATAAATTACACAAGACAAAAAGGAGAAAACCCTATATCTGATTAACATGAGATAGCCAAAGTGAAGAATACGTATAGGAGAGCACATAAGTAACTCCTCCATAAAAGGTGGTCAAGGCACCCCAAGAATAGACTATAACTCCTCCATGAAAGGTGGTGACAAGGTGCTAAGAATAGAGAAGTAACTCCCATCAAGGGAATTACTTATGACATTCTTATGACACTTATGACACATCTATGACACACATCTCCACATAAGCTAGCCTATCCCACAAATGTAGGAAAACTCCATGTATGCACAAAAATATAATTTCCCTAATCAAATAATAGGGAAAAATAAAAACCTACACTAATACGCCCCATAAGCATAGCTTAGGTGGGCAGTGTGGAAATATAAAATGGGTCCCAACAACTACGCTTGATGAGGTACCCATGTACAAATGCAATCTCCCATAAGATAGAGAAAAGGAGAAAACCCATAGGAAAAAACTCCCCCCAAAAGAGATACATAAAGAAAGGAAGAGGCTAATGGCCCCCCCAAAGATGATGTTGCTACAGATGTGGACCACACCCCAACAAGAGCTCGTAGATGAATGAACTTGCTCTTAGTGAAAGGTTTGGTGAAGATGTCTATAACCTGCTCTGAAGATTGGCAAAATATCAAGTTAATGACTTGACTATGAATAAGCTCCTAAATGAAATGCATGTGAATCTCTATGTGCTTGGTCCACTGGTGCTGAACTGGATTCTTACAAATATGATTGGTACTTTGGTTATCACAATAAATGATGGTGGGCTACCTGATAAGAATGCCAAACTCAAAAAGTATCCCCTGAAGTGAAATAGCCTCAGTAGCTACATTAATAGCTCCCCTGTACTCTGCCTCTATGGATGATATAGCAATAGCATTCTGCTTCTTGCTGGACCAACTACTAGGACTAAAACCTAGAGAGAAATTGTAACCAAAAGTGGACTTACGAGTCTGTGAATTGCCAGCCTAGTCTAGATTTGTATATCCAACCAAGTCAACCTCTATGCCAAATTTGTAATGAATCTTGTATCTATGTGAACCCTATATGTAATGCAAGATCCTCTTAGCTACTTTCTAATGCAGCTCATGAGGTTCTTGCATGAATCTGGAGACAATTCCCACTGTATATGATATGTCAGGCCTGGTGTGAGTCAAGTAGATGAGACTACCAACAAGTTATTGATATTGAGTGGCATCAAAAAATGGTGAAGAATAATTAGCCTTAAGCTTGACTCCTGATAGAAAGGGAGTCAGAGATGGTTTGCAATCAGCCATGTGAAACTAAGACAATAAATTAAGAGCATACTTAGGTTGTCAAAGAGAAATCCCTAAATCTAACTGTGAGATCTTGATGCCAAGGAAGTAGTGCAGCAAACCCAAGTCTGTCATGTCAAATCTATCCTAGAGAGATGCATTCACTACTGTAATAGCTGATGAAGAACTCCTGGTGATCAAAAGGTCATCAACATATAGAACCAAAATCAAGAGCAAATCATCTTGCCATAAGAAGTAGACATTAGGGTCAGAATGGCACCTAGTGAAACCCACTATGAGAAGGAAGGAATCCATCTTGGCATACCAAGACCAAGGGGCCTATTTGAGGCCATAGATAGATTTCTTATGTCTACATACTAAGGAATAATATTGAATAAATCCTAGCATCTACTCCATGTAGATCTCCTCCTCTAGGTCTCCATGAAGAAAGGCACTCTTCACATCCATTTGGTGTACATCCCAACCATGTGTTGTGGCAATAGCCAAGGTGAGTCAGATAGAAGTCATCTTTGCAATGGGAGCAAAGGTCTCTGAGTAGTCAATCCCTGCCACCTGTGAGAAACCCTTGGCAACCAATCATGCCTTGTACTTATCAATCGACCCATCTACTGCAAACTTGGTCTGATATATCCACCTACATCAAACCATCTTTCTTCCCTTAGGAATTCAAGTCAAATCCCAAGTGTGATTTTTGATTAAGGAAGAATATGATTCCTCCATAACATTATCCCACTCAAGTACCCCCAATGCCTCTTGAGAAGTTTGTGGATCTAAAACTGAAGCAAGGAAGGTATGTGGATCTCTCTAAAAACCCCCTAGTATGTCTATCATCTATGGGATCTCCTACCCAAGTGCCAGCACTCTCAAGTGTCTATCTGGCACAAAGTGGCCCAAAAGTGGGTGAGTCAGGTGCTAACTCCTCATCCTTTGATTGACTAGAGGTGGATGACTCTGCATCACTATCCTCATTGTCTAAACTCAAAGAAGAAGAAGATGTCTCTGGCTCAAGAACCTTTTATGGCTGATCTAAATCTGATGAGGAATCATCATGAAGAAGTAGATTCAATGAGGGAGAAGTGCCAAGTGTTGAGTCTCTAGGACTCTCCTGAAATTAGACACTTCTCTTAATGAACAACTCATGAGTGGTTAGATATAGAAGGTGATACCCCTTAATACCATTTGGATATCTTACAAAGATGCAAGGCTTGAACTAACATTCCATAGCTTTACATTTCTTCTTTGATATACAAGCCATGGCTAGGGATCTAAAAACCCTAAGGTGATCAACATCAAGTTTCCTTTTATGCCAAGCTTTAAAGGGTGTTATCCCTTTCAAAGCTTTGTGAGGAACCCTATTTTGAATGTAACAAGCACAATTGATGGATTCAGCCCAATATTGTGGTGCTTAGGATTTGGAGTGAATCATATAGCTACCCATCTCTTTTAAGAACCTATTTTTGCATTCTGCAACCCTATTCTATGAAGGACTGTAAGTGACTATGCACTGCAAATCAATACCCTCTATTGTGTAAAACTACTCAAACCTATTGCTGACATACTCCCCTCCATTATTAGTTCAAATAACCTTGATGGATTTCTCACTCTATTTCTCAACAAGAGCCTTGAAGTCTATAAAATTTTCAAACACTTCAGACTTTTGTTTGAGAAAATATATCCAAGTGTACCTAGAGAAATCATCAATGAGAGTGAGGATGTACTTGGCCCTTGTGAAATATAATTTAGAAAAGGGTCCCGATACATCACTGTGGATTAACTCCAAAGGTTATGAAGCCCTCCAAGATTTACCTTTGTCAAATTTTTCTTTGGGATGCTTCTCAAGGGAGCACCCCTCGCAAAGTCCTTTTGAGAATTAGACACAAGGTAAGCTAATGATCATGTCATGTTTGCAAAGTTTCTCAAGGTAGCAGTAGTTAAGGTGGCCAAATCACTCATGCCAAAATTTTCTAACTTCATTTGAATGAGTCAGTAATGCTGTTGGAGAAGAATCTAGTGAAAAATGTGAGAAGGTGTATAACCTTGCTTGGTGATCTTCCCTACCCACTGCCACTGTATTATCACTATACAACTCCTTGATAGCCACTAAATCTGGTGAAAACTCAACTCTCATGCCCTGACCAATGTGAGTGATTTAGTATATTGATAGGAGATTGATTAAAAGAGAGGGAACACTTAGAACATTATTGAATATTCCTCCTTCCATTTCAACTAACCTTCTCCCTGCAATAGAAATTGATGTGTCATCGCCCAAACTAATTAAAGTCATGCTACAAGGCTCTAAAGATTAAAACTCAACTAGTGAAGAGCCCATGTGGTGAGAAGCACCTGAATTAATGACCCATGATGTTGTAGAAGCTACAGTTTCTACAAGGGCCTTGCCATTTTCTTTCTCCTTACCCTTGCCTTTTGCCTTAGTAGAATCTTGGGTAGATGAATTTTTCTTGATGGACTTAGGAACACCTATGTTGTGCTTCTCTAGAAGATGAGTTAGGTGATCTATTTGTTTCTTCATGCATTTTTGTTCATCACACCCTATCTATTTACAATAGGCACACTTAACCTTCTCCTTCTTAGGTTTAGCATTGGAGTAAGACTTAGTGTTGTTTTTGGCAAGATTGATGTTTTCTTTCTTCTTCTTCTTCTCCTAATCCTTGTTCTTTTTATTTTTCTCCTTTGTTGAAGTCTCGTCCTTACCATTTCTAGCTATCAAAGCTTGGGGTTGAGTAGACTTCATTGTGCCCATTTGAATTAGCTTATCTTGCTCCCTAGTCAAGTCAGCAATGAATGAATCCAAAGAAGGCATTTTCCATGTAGTTCCAAGGGCACTTTTTGTGGCATGGAAAGTGGAGACAAAGATTGAATAGCTTGGACCTAACTTTGAAAAAATAGAAAGGATGAGTTGATCATCTTTCTTCTCTATCCCACATTATTTTAGTTGCAATATAAGGGCCTTAAACTTAGTGAAGAAGTCATGTAGGGTGTCAAAGTTGCTAGGACTTAGACTTATGAGTTCATTTTTGAGCTCATGACCTCTCATCTCATCAAGATTCCCAAATAAGAGTTCTAAGGTGTCCCATATGTCTTTGAGAGTCTTGGAAATTTCTAAATGGAAGAGAAGTTTCAGAGACATAGACAAGCTCAATAATCCATAGGCTTCATCACTACGGTTATACCACTTGACCTTTTTAGCATTAGTGCTAGGTTCTACTTCAGTACCCATGGTGATCCTATACAACCCTTTGCTTCTAAGAATGATTGACATTTTAACCTTCCATTCATGATATTTGAAGGGTGTTAGGGGTTTAAGTTGAAAATAATCTATTTTAAGCTGAATTTAGGTGAAGTTGTGTTGATTGCAAGTTGTGAAATTATGTAGAAAGGAGAATGAAAGCAAAGATTGCAAGTTGTGAAAAGCAATCACACCCCCCTAAAATGTTAATCCCCATAAAATATGCAAGTGCATGCTCAAAATACATTGGGATTAGCTTAGAATGTGTCCTAGAGCAATCAATGCAAGACTTTAAGCAAACAGGATGTTAGACTCAGTCAAAAATGCGTCCAGGGAGACCCAAATTTTAGGCACTTTATAAACTAGTGCATTTTTAACAAATAACAATCCTATGCTGTGGATAATTGAAATACAAACACTTTTGAAAAAAATGGCACCTGAATCTGAGCTACCATTTGCAAGATATTAAAGATCCAAATTTTCCATAAACTAGTGTTTTTGTAAAAAAATTACTAAAACATTTAAAAATGCCTATTTTGAGAGAAAAAGTGGCCTTCCAACCACTCATTGGATTTGTCATGGAGTTAGGAATCTAAATGAGGTCTTTGTGAGGGGGAATTGGCCTCCTTCTAAGTCATGCCTCACCCTTCGTCTTTGACAGGCGAATATACAAGTTTAAATTTAAACCCCTAAAATTTTCAAACTGTCTAAAATACTTAATATTCAGTCAAATTGATTGATTTTTTTTTGACAAGTCAATTTTAACTAAAAAATTAAAGTAACAGACATAATGAAACTGAAGACCAACTATTTAAGGGTCCACATGGGATGCCAAACAAGGAAGGGGCACCATTTAAAAAAAAACAAGTTGGCAGAATTTTCTCACAAAAAAAAGCATAGTTCTGATTTTGCTGGGCAAAACAAATATTGAATCTATAGCCATGATAGATCTCAATGCACAACAGGGAAGAGACAAAGTTAATGCATGAAAAAAATGCCATGCTGCTGGAAAAGGATGCCACGCTGCTAAAAAGGATGCCAAGCTACTGGAAAAGGATACCAAAGCACTAGAAATGGACGCCAAGCTACTAAAAAAGGATGCCAAGCTACTAGAAATGGATGCCAAGCTGCTAGAAAAGGATACTAAGCTACTGATATTTCCACAAATTGCCTTGCTATAGATCTTCAATAGAAGTATTTTTTTAACAAATTTTCGTATGGATTTGCATGAGTTTTCAAGAAACTCTACCAAAACTCTCAAATGCAATAGAGTTAAACAAAAAACTACTAAGAAAGAAAAGTAATAATTTTAGAGTAAACTAATAGCATAACCAGACACATGATTACTAGGGTGGCTCTGATACCATATCAGAGTTTTTGCCAGAATTTGGATAATATGAATGCAATGGAGACGTGATCACACAAGATGAAGATAGTGCACATCACATAGATGCTAAAGCAATTTGAAATTATACAAGAAGATAAATTACACAAGACAAAAAGGAGAAAACTCAATATCTGATTAACATGAGATGGCCAAAGTGAAGAATACATATAGGAGAGCACATAAGTAACTCCTCCATAAAAGGTGGTCAAGGCACCACAAGAATAGACTGTAACTCCTCCATGAAAGGTGGTGATAAGGTGCTAAGAATAGAGAAGTAACTCCCATCAAGGGAGTTACTTATGACATTCTTATGACACCTATGACACACCTTTGACACACATCTCCACATAAGCTAGCCTATCCCAAAAATGTAGGAAAACTCCATGTATGCACAAAAATATAATTTCCCTAATTAAATAATAGGGAAAAATGAAAACCTACACTAATAAGGGCCACCAGGTCTAGCTCTGTATCCTTGAAAATTCTTCCTTCACTATTAGAGGTGAGATAAAGCTTGACCTCCATCTTTAACTATTGCATGCTAGCCATCATTTATGATGTCACTAAATTTCCCACACTAGATTACCAAGGATTATTGTTATAACACTCATTCTCAGGAGAATAATTATGTTATATTGATTGAATCATAACCAATTGAACTAATTTGGGTCTTCTTTATATAGGGTTTAGGGTTCTAAGATTTAATACCAAGAGATATTCACACATTAACTTCATACATGTTTTAGATTTAATGGAAACCCTTTTGCTTTATACCCTTGCATTTTTGAGTTTATAATATCTTTGATTTTATCTTTCTATGCTTATGTGGAGTCCATGTGGCACTATTATAGGCTTTTTATGGTAATTTTCATAAGTGTCATTCGAATACTAGTCATTGGCTTTTATAAGCTTCTTTTATTTCATGCCATAAGATCAAAATCCTAGGCATAACATGTTTTTTTGATTTAAATCTAAGTCCTCACCCTTTTATTGGTCCACTAATCTCTAGGTTTGTGGTTATGACACTTGGCATTCTCACTGATCCTTCTCATCCTACGTATCTTTTGTTAGTTATTGCTTAGTCAAGCACTGGCCATGTGTCGAGATCATAGAGAATTGAAAAGTCATCTAGAATTTCAAATCATTAGATCAAATCCAAGGAATGAGTGATTGTCATTGATCCTTGCAGGGCTTGGGCATTTAATTAGATATCTTTCTTAGGTGGGCACCCTTATTTATTCCTTTCGATCATTAAGCCACCATGCATTCTACCCTCGAGGCCTTATGCTCCTTTTGAATTTTCCTCCTACACCTCATGCTATTGGATAAAATCTAGTGGGTGAGAAATTTATATTAATTTATCATGGTGCATATTGTTTAAGCCAAATCCTTTCAGTTAAGATGCTCCATTTGATCAAATCCAACTAGAAAGCATTGATCGTAGGGTCTTGTAAATATTGAGGGAGATAATTATTAGACCCAAGGAAATAAATAAAATCACTTAACATAAGGTATTAAGGCTAAGGTCAAGATGATTATCAAGGTCTTTGTATTAATGACCTAGGCTAAGTTAGGTAATGTAAAAAGGGACCTCGTAGAACCATACTAAACTATACCTAAGGAACTTAAGAAAAAGAAAGGGGGAAGAAATTAAAAAGAGTTGTGTTATGAAAACATGACTAGAACCCATGAAAATCCCTTGTTTATAACTTCTCTTTAATTTTATCCCACCAACTTGGCTCCCTCCATCATTTGAATTTGAATCAAGCGCCACCTAGGGTTTTTTAACATAGAACCCTAAATCCTACATATAACTTACAAAATGACTTACATAACCTTATCAATAGGGTTAGTTTAAAATAAGTGGATTAAATCACACAAGCATGTTCCTTAATAGATTCGATGATCTCAAATTCTATTAAAGACTTCAATGTTTAGATGCTTCAAAACTTGGATACAAAAAGTTCTAAAGGGTCTCAATTTTAAAAATAAATGGGGGTATGTTGGTCCCAACATTTCCTAGGCAAGATTTAGCTTAGGTCTACTTTAGGTGATCGATTCAAAAGGAATGAAATATTATTTGGAGGTTTAACCCAAT
This sequence comes from Torreya grandis, assembly GCA_037957365.1. Taxonomy (NCBI): domain Eukaryota; kingdom Viridiplantae; phylum Streptophyta; class Pinopsida; order Cupressales; family Taxaceae; genus Torreya; species Torreya grandis. Next base: position 43,619 of record JARHVA010003653.1, read on the forward strand.
TTTAGGTGACCCATAACCTAACATCAATCCCATGTTGGAGTATATTTGAGCAAGAGGACCTAAACAATCCCCTTACATAGCTAGGATGTAATCTAGACAACCAATAGTTTTGGCACACCTAGTGGGACATATTGGAGCTAATTTTGGTGAAACTATAGTTGTATTAGTTTTCTTCATGAAGAATTTGGTGACTCCAAGCTTAAATAATTGCTTTTAATATTCCAAACTTAGTTTCCAAGTAATTTTATTTTCATTACACTATCTTCATATTATTTTCATGGCCATGTATGAAGAAAACTATGATATACTTCCTTATCAGCCCTATGATGGATTATACTAGTCTTTTCATGCTTTATATGAGCCTAATTATGAGCCTAATCAACCTTACCAATAGTTTATCAAAGCTATGATGAGCCATACCAGCTTTTCCATGATCCTTATTACCAAGAGTATGACTCTTACCTTCCTTGTGAACCATATTGGTCTCAAGACCAGATTTCACCTTTCCCATATGGCTATGATGTTTCATATGAATAGCCTTGTATCTAAGAAAGAATAGATGAAATAGAGGTCAAATTACTAGCATATGTGAGAAAAATTTGTTTAAATTCTCAGTATGAGGAAGTGAATGGGTTGTTTCTAAATGTATCCAATGATCTAGAGGAGAGGAATGAGTTGTGTAATATTGTATTGGAGAAGATGGATGTTTTGGAGAGGAAAAAAAGTGAGTTGCACCAATTATCTCAATAACCCTCTTACATTCCTTACCAGTCTTATTGTGTTCCTTACTCTCATGAAGTTCTTAACCATGCTCAGTGTGTGCCAAGGGAGATTCCTAATTGTATTTAAAATCCTATTCAAGATCCTATTAAAGAAACTAAAACTTCTTGTAGTTCAACCTCTTCACTACTCATCCCTCAAGCTGAAGTTGTCCATGAAGATAAAGAGGTTTTAAATTTTAATGAGGTGATGGACAAGTGGAAGGAATAAAATGTATAGGTCTTCAAAAATTTCTCTTTCCCTCCTATTCAAGTTTCTGTATATGATTTTATTTCCATCATGATCCCAAAATTTGATCATAATTAACCTTCCATGTCTCATACTACCTCTCAAATAAATGAATTCCATCACCCTCCCACCATCTCCCTTAGTCATGAGGAGCCTATTCAATGGAGGTATGATAAAGAGATTGAATTTGTAGGTGAAGTTCATGAAGGGTGTGAATAAGATGTCTCAAGTGAGTATGAAGAAGATTTTCTCATTAATACTTCACTTGAGGAATAGGTTGAGAATGAGGTTATAGATAATCTTGAAGAATATATCTCAAGCCTACTTGAGAAAGGTGATCTTGATGTGGAAGAAACCTAAAATAAATTAATACAAGCTGAAGTCATAAATAAATTTGAGATAAATCGACTTGAGAAAGATGAAGGTGTCATCCAAGCTAATTTTATTCAAATTGATTAAAATGAGGAAGAAGAGTATGATTGGAAATTATACCTTAAATCTATACAAGATATTGAAGATCTTTGTAGGGATACATTTCCCATTGAAGAGCATGTTTATGAGAAATTTGACCAAGAGTCACTCATTCAAGATCATGATATAGATTAGGCTAACTATTTAAAGCTCTTTGAAGAGCTAGATGAACTTAAAGAAGATAGAAATAAGGATTAGGTCACTCTAGATCAATGCATAGATGAGGTTTCACTTTATAAGGTTGTATTTGACAAGTAGTATAAAAAATATCCTAAATTTCAAGATGATTTTTTCTTTGTTAGTAACTAGTTTACTATTGATAACTCATTTAAGGAGATGTTAATAGAGTTAGTAGGCAAGAAGAGTGCCTCATCAAAGGTCATGTTCAAAAAACATCTTGCTTTACAAAATTTACCATCTTTTGGAAGGAATGATTTCATGAATTTACATTTTGATCTAGGTGTATAATGCCCTATCATGTTTATTTAAATTATTATTTTCTTATTATTTCCCTTCAAGTGTTGCCCTAGCACATTTTTCCATTTGCTTTTTCTCTATTTAGTTAGCCTACATATTTTCTATGTTTCCATTCTTGTTTGGTGGAATATAATGTCTTTACAAGTCAAATGGATCATTTACGATCATGAATCAAACTTGTCATTACTTTATGATTCAAAATTTCATGTAGATGGTATGGTTTTCAAGCATAGAAAACATGATTCCTAACTGGCTTGCTAGAATATTGATAATTTTGCTCCCATAAATCAAATTATCACCCTATGTTTTGGGACTTAACATATTTGGTCTTAAGATCTCCTTAAGATGATTTATTTTATGACCTAATTATTCCCTAAAAGTTTGGTGCATTATTTAAATTGTTATCTTCAGATATAATCCTTCAAAGATGATCAAAAAATGACTTGAGCAAGCCTAGAAGTACCAGACCATCATCAGGACATCATACAAAAATAGACTGGTCAAATCATTTGTGAAATTCTATAAGTTCATGTATAAATCCTCTTAGGCTAAACAATTCATGGATATGATGCCCTTCATGCCTTGATCTTTCTCCACAAATTTCATGTCTCGATGAGTTATCTATTTAAAGATATAAGTCCTCAAATTTTAGCTTACATAATGAATTAGTCATGTAGATGTCAAAATTAAGACACAAAAAATAATTGTTGGGGTTCAAAATGGAGATGGGAACATAGATGTTAACGATGATCACATGAATGTCAAATGATAGGTGTGCAAATTTAAAAATTGGGCCTCATGAATTAGCCATTGTAATTCAAATGATCAAGGTCAATGGTTGGCATTTATTTATACCAAAAGATTTAATGAGTGGGTAATCTATAGTGTCAGTGGGTCCTAAATATATAAATATGAGTATTTGATCATACATCAAAGATAAATGGTGAGCATTGAGTCAAAATCACATTATGAATGTACTCTTACCAAGTGTCAAGATCTTGGGTACCTATCAAACAGATCAATGATACATGGTGATTGATAGGCTAATGGGCCCAAGTAGATTTAATGATGCATATTTAATCATATTGAGTAGATTTATGGTGATAAAAATTCAAAGAATCAAAATATATTGAGGATTAATGAGCTCCTACCAAGTGTCATAACCATTGTAACTATCAAAAATATCTATGGCTTGTGTTCATTCATATCAAGAAGATCAATGGAGCACGTGAAGTAGACATGCTGATAATAGGATCTTAAAGATCAATGCAAAATTTAAAAATGTTATAATCTCAAGGACTCATATCAAGATAAAGGGTAAATATTAAAAATCAAAGCCAACTTAGTCAAGGTCAATCCAGAGCCAATATTACAAAGGTATACCATGGAGGTAGACAAGTCAATTTTGACTGATTCATAGCCAAAGCCAATAACATGATCACGACCCCTTTCCTCCATTATTTCATGTGAAAGATGAACCAATAAGGATATAGTGAGGATATACCAATTCCACCAAGATCAAAATGGATTGATTGATCTATTATGCTGATATCAACACCAGAAGGAGATTGCAAAATATTGATCTAGCTATTGTAAATAGCCTTGATGCTAGAATTCAACTTAAAAATGACTTGATTACATTATTGTAATCATAAGGATCATTGATGTAGACCAAGAAAATATGAAAAGGGACTAATATGGTTTTTATGGACATTTTCTATAATTAGTCTGAGCATTATGATATAGTCTAACTAAATCAACACTGAATGATTTCAAATCTTGATCATAATGACCCCTTCCCCATTCTTCTAGGCATATTTTCCCATCTCTCACATTCCTATTCTACTATATATACAAGATTATAAGCTTTTAAATGTACTCCTCTCTTTTTCATGACTAGACTCTATTGATATTTTCACTATAACAATTGATGCAATAAAAGATTGAATTCCTTCATTGTGTGAGTTGATTTGAAGTGTGTCTTAAGAATTCATTAATGTGGTTAAGAGAATATGAGTTTCTTTACCTCTGTCTAAATTTCCTCACCTTCATACAATGATTTGGTATCTCCCATAGGTTATTACAAGTTCATACATAGTTTATTGGTCAATTTGGAAGTGGATGATTGCCCTCCTATGCCAAGTTGACAACTAGTCCTTGCCTTGTTATGAAACACTTATGTGAAAACTGATTGAAGATCAAATGAAGTGATGTCTAGCAGTCATGAAAAGAACCCTCTAGTGTGTCTTGTGAAAGCATAAGGATAAAAAAATTGGTGCATCACCTCTTATTTTATATGTTTTTATGAATTATTTTCAATATCTCTCTCTTTCCTAGGCAAGAGTTATCTTATGTCTAGTTTAGGCGATAGATCCAAAAGGAAGTCAAACTTCTCTAGAGGCCTAACCCAAGTTTAGGAGACCCAAAGCCTAGGGTCAATCCCATGTTGGACTATATTTTAATAAGAGGACCTAAATAATCCCCTTGCCTAGCTAGGGTGAAATCCAGATAACCAACAATAGTCTCTTTCAATTCTTCTCCTAGACCTCTTATGATGTTTACCACTTCATCAACCCTTAACAAGTAGGCTGAAATGGTCTCATCTCCATTCCTATTTATACTTTAAAATTTTATCATATGGGTTTGTAAATTGGATAATTTGACCTTAAAGTCTCCCTCATGAATATTTTTTAACTTATTTCAAATTTCTTTGGCAAATGTATGGTGCATTACCTTCATAATTTTGCCTTTGATAGGCCACACATAATACCATTCATTGCTGTTGAGTTATTGTCATTATCATTCTTAACTAAAAAAATCATAGGAGGAATAGGGGTATATTATACCCATACAAGACTAATTTACAAACATTATGACCTTGAGACATTAGATATGTCCTCATCCTAACACTCTAAAAGGCATAATTAGATCCATTATATAATGGAGTTTTGTTTATATAGAAACCACTTTCTGCTTGACTAGCCATTTTAGCTTGTTTAAAATATCCTTAAAGTTATAATAACTCCTTTAAGGAACCTAATCTGATACCAAATGTTGGATGTATAGATACTGAGAGGGGAGGATGATTCAATTTTATTAAAATATTCCTCCAATTTCACTTAAGATTCATGTTGACCAAATTTGAATTTTAGGTCAAATTGGGGAACCTATAGGTAAAAAATTGAATTTTAAGTACTTTAAGAGTCTAATATAGATGTAAAAAGGTTTTTTATAGGTTAATTTATGTCATTTGATGTTGTAATAGCCTTGATCATTAGTTATTTTAGTCCTTATATCAAATTTTAGTCACTTTGAGGTCAAAAAGGTGAATTTAATGACTTGTACATATTTATTGGGAATTTTGAGGGTCCCAAAATATGATGTCACATTCAATGTGTCCTAAGAGGTCTCAAGTAACTAAAACTAACTAAAAAGTGGAAGGTTCTTTAGAAAAAGGGCAGTTTTCTTGAGGAAAAGAAGAAGTTTGGCACTTGTATAGATATTTGGGAAGTGTGACACATGGGAAAAGATCATGGTATGTATCTTAAACTCAAAAAAGCCAATTTACATGCTTTTTTCTCTATAAGTTCCATTTTTGGCCTAAAACCATTCTACTCCTTTTTTAGTCCTCTTGGAAAATAGGAGTAACCTTCAAGGTTATGATTAGTATAGACAACTCAGGAGGTTTGAGATAAAATTACTTAGGGAGGTCATAATAAACTCAAATACCTTAATTTAAATATAATTATTTTTAATAATGGTGGCTTTTCCTTCATGAACCATTCTCATGAACCTGACTATATTTTTATGCCTACAAATCTATGTACCCTATAGGTTTTGCCTTGGTTTTAGATTTTTTATACAACTTAACTACTAATATTGGTTTAAGATAATTATAAATATCCCATATAATGTTTTACATGATTTTTTTCATGGTAAAAGGTGTTTTTTATTAAAAAATTATCTTGGTTTTGCATACTGGTCTTATATGGGATGATAGGCTTATTTTCACCACTTACAAATTTTCATGCTTTGAAAATGTATTCAAAGAGTTATGATAGGTATATATTCATGTTTTAAATTTTTTATTTTCAAATTTATCCTTTAAACATTAATTATCCAAGAAATCTTTATAGTTATAGTCATATGCAAGGAAAAACATTCAGGTAGTCATGAACACACTTCTACAAGTGACATGAAGAAAAAGTCCATGTTGAAAGGAAATTAGTGACATTTGTTTCAAGTTTTTATAATGAGAATAATTAATTTTAAAGTATTTATATGATTTTACAAATCATTTTAGGTCTAAAATAATTCATATTACCCATTTTTGGGCCATTGCCTATATGCATTGAATGGTCACCTACAAACAACCCATAGAGAGTTGAAGAGCCATTATGAGGTGTTGAAATATGATTTGGAACCCTTTCTTGAAGTCATACAATTTTTATGGGAACATGGTATACATATTAATAATGATAGGTTGGAAAATTTATTTGAGGATTACTTCAAAATTTTAGATGATTGTTTCAGGCCTTTTATCTCTAAAATTGCAAAATAAAGGTCCTATGGGTTTTTGGAGATAACATAAAACATGGTTTAAAAGACATTAAATGACTCCCAATGACTTAATATTTTATACCCAAAATAGGTATATAAATTTTAAATAGATACAATATAGGTTAAATAATTAAAGTGGTTGTTAGGATGTCCAAGGTTGCTTGTAAACCACTAAAACTAGATAGTAATGTTTACATGATTTGAAGATGTGAGATGACCTTTGTCACCCAAAGTTTAAATTTGACCTTAAAATAGTTTTATAGTGGTTTTAAATGGTTAAATAGACACTTATGATATAAATTATCATAAAAATAATATGTTAATTAGTTTCATGTCCCTCAAATTCACATGTGATCTATACAAGTTGTCTAACATCCACCTACAACCACTATCTCCTTTAAGGCCTAACATAATCCTGAAAGAATTTTCTTTGTTAACTTTATTTGCATAGGTTATAATATTTTAGGATACCATTTATACACAAAATATAATATAGAGAATATTATATTCTATTCTTTGATCTTACAATGCACCTATAAGTTTCTTTTTATGGAGAAAATAGGCAATTATAGCTGGGAATATAGGCAGGGGGTTGGTTTGGTGTTCAGTTGTTGTCTTAGGAAACTCTTGGAATAAAATTATATATATATTTTATGATATATTAGGATATTAAATGGAGGCTCTCAAACCTATGGCCAAGCTTATTGAAGCTAATAAATGCACCTACAATAGTCTAAAGGTAAAATTCTTAATCAAAAGGCAATAACATAAATGAGTATTATTTAAGCATTGGAAATACATAGGAGATGATTCATTTAAATTAAAACAATAATTTATGACTATAAATAATATAAATATTTTTATATTAGATTTTTTATCATGAGTATTGAAGACAGAGGTCACCTATAGTATTCCCTACAGTCACTTGTAGGTGATTCTAGGTAAACATTCAATTGAGAAATATGTCTTGGGGGTGGTTTAGGCTACTTCTAAGCTTGAATGCAAGTCAAAATAACATAAAATTAATATTTTGGTTATATATGAGGTTGTGTAAATGTTTTTTGAAGTCATATCATGCATTTCTACCTATAGGTACACTCTAAAGAGTAGGAGCACAATCAAAAAAGCATACAATCCATTTAACTAGGGGTTTGTTTAGGTTATGTGGATGGTTTAAGATATGATAGATCAATGAGGGAAGGTTGTGTGATGTTATTTATGAATTTTAAATTATGTTTTATAATATATAGAGGGCTTAGGATAAGTGTTACTCTGTATAAAGTATAAACCCTGCACAATCAACTTCTATACAATCCATCTTGGAAATGGAAGGAGTTGGATGGTATAGAAGCCTAATAAAGGGTTATAATTTTGTATAAAAAGTATTTTACACCTAAATAAGCCTATAAAATAGTTATTGTTTTTGATAAAATAGGTTAAGTACCCCTATTTTGTCTCAGATTGGGGGTACTTTCCCCATGCACAAACCCTCATAGTTTTGAAGAAAGTGATGAAAGAAAGGGTTGGGACCTATTAGATTATTTTAGAAGGTGTGAGAAGATAGGATAAATATATTAAAATGTGGAAAACAAAGTATATATGGGATATTTCTAATAAAATATCCCAAATTACTAGGTTTTCAGTCAAGTTTACTAGGCATGGTGAAGCCAAAAGAAAACATAGGAAACCAATGTCACTTTTGGCCTTAGAAATGAATTTAAAATTGTTGTAACATGTGTATGGGATGAATAAAGGTGTGTTTGAGCTATAAAGAGGCAAGGAAAAAAATTATAGGTCATTTTGATCTCTAAGATGTAATTAGGCTTAAAGGCAAGGTTTTGGCATAGACCCCAAATGGATGGCCACCTTCACTTTCCACATGAGATAAGCATTTAAACCTATTGAATTATGTTTTTAGGGTGGATAAAAAGGTGATTAAGCTCTTGTAAGTCAAATAAGTTCCTGAGGAAGCCATTTTTGGCTCAAAAATAAATTAGACCTATAAAGAATAAGAAAATAAGCTTGATAGGTCAAAATCAAAGGCTCATATCTTATTGGAGGTTTTGCATGGGATCTAGGGGATTTTGGGAAAATTAGAGGTCTTGAACAACCACTTTGTGTAATTTTTTTGCAAGTTAGATGTTAAATATTTATGAATGAACCTTAAGAGGTCTAACCACATAAAGCCTTTGCTAAACCCTTACCATGTCCAATTTGTGAAAATAGAGTTAGAAAGATAATATAATGGCATAGTTTGACCATGAAACCTATTTTAACTTGTATAATACTCACTCAGGCTCCCTCCCATGGTTTTGGGTTATACATAATTATATAGACAAGGGGTAAATGGGGTATTTTTTTACCATTTTTTTATTTTTTAGGTTTTAGAAGAAGTAAAAGGATGAAATAAACTTAAAGAGGGAGATTTAGATTGGTCATAGCCCCCCATGTTTATTTCATGTGTAAACAATAGCCTTCATCTTAACTAGTCAAAACTGGCCTAGTGGACATGCTGGTGAAGAAGGTGGTAAACTTCAAGTGGGGTGATTTTAAGGTGTGTATGATGCTTATAAGGCCATGGAGGGTCTTAAAACTTGTCATACACTCTCATCTATTTCCATGAGAAATTTATGCCAATTTTGAGGACAAGTAGGGTGCATGGAAGAAGAGTTTTCTAGACTGTAGATGATGATAGCTCCTTTTTACATGATTCTAGAGGAATAGGACTAAAACTAATGTATGGAGAGGCATGCTTGAACCCCTTACCCTTAATTCCATTCATTATAATTGGTCTTAGCCAATTATGAGGTGATCAAATAGGGCTAATCATGAAGGTAATTTTTGTGAGCCAAAATGAGGATTTTTATGCCACTTTTCAAGAGTTTGATGACTTGGATGGACACTTGGACTTCTTGACCTTGTATGGTTTATCCCATATCCTCTTCTCATACACATATAACTCCTTAGATCAGATTTACAAGTCTCATTTTGACCCTTGGACTTATCTCTTTTCCTTTTTCTCTCTTAAGTTCTATAAGAACTAGCCATTTTGGCATTGTAATCTATGATCCTCTTAAGTATGGAAAATCCATTCACATTTTCATACAATTTGATCAATAAGACTAATAATTTTTACCTCTTCATGATTTTTCATAAGTGTGTTTTGCATGGATGATGGATCTTGCTTAGTGAAGACTATAGATTCCTTATCATGTTGTCTCATTCTTTCACCCTATTTACAGTTAGAAAGCTTCTTCTTGTAGGGCATGTGAAGTGTTATAATAATTTTAAAGGATTTAGTGATTTATTATATTCATTAGTTCCCTCATAGGCCTCTTGTTTAGTCCTCCTAGCTTTGTACATTCATTCATAACCTCATAATGTAGAGTTGATGTGAGAAGATGCAGATTGAAGGAGTGCATGTTTAGTTTATCCCTTGATTTCATGTGTAACATGTTTTTGGTAGGATGTCATCATCTAATTTGTTGTATCACCCCCTTACAATAGTTTTCTTTTAGTTTTCTATATCTTTTTTCACCCCCAAAGTTTAGTTGTAGTTGTGATCCAAAATGGTACATCAAGGGAGCTAGCCCTATATAGAGATTTACCTCATCCCTAGGCTACCTAGAAGCCTAGAGGTGTTTCCATTGTGCTACTTATATGAGGATATATTTTGCATCTCTTGAAAGGGTGCAAATCTAAATGACAACAATTTTTTGCATGCTTGGTGAGACTCTTGGTCCAAGAGGTTGAGAGATTTTTTATGTTGTTTCTCAACAATCAACCTTTGGAGGAATATATCAAAGCATAAATGGTGATTCCAAAGATATATCAACTATTCAATTATCCCAATTTATCTTTTGACAATTTTTGGTAACATTTTCCTTTGTGTTCTTTCTTTCAATGAAAATTTATGGCTAATTTTGGTGTTGAGTGTTTTTTTACATAAGTTGGTGATACTTTTAAATCTTGTGCCTTTCCATATAAATATGAAAAATTCATTAATCGTCCTTGTCATGAATTTTACCATCCCTATCATGAAGTGTATTAGACTTATAACTAGTCTTCTCAATGTCATGTTCCTCCTAGTCAACCTAGTCACTTCTCAAGTCCATCCATTTTCACCTTCAAAAAAACACTTTTGGGATATGAGAGGTACATGTTGGAGATTGATACTCTAAGGGGATTTGGTTAAGAGGTCCCTAGTCATATTATTCATAAATTTGGAGATGCATTAGAGTTAGTCAAAAGAGATTTGGTACCTATTGAGAGAGCCAATTGGCAAAGGCTCATAAGCAAGATCTTTGATATGAGTGGCCTAATTTCTTCCTTAGAGTATAGGATAAGAGTTCATTAAAGGAAACCTCACCAGACCTATCAGCATTGATATTCACTTCCCCAAGTTTTTTATCAGCCATATTTGATCCCCACTCATGAGCCCAATCAAGGATATCAAAGTCATCATTTTCCCAATCAAGTGGAAGAAAGAGTTGAAAGGAGAAACCTTGTGTTTGAAGCTAATATTGATAGGCAGATTAGGTTGGAAAATATGCATATGAATCATTAAATATTATCATCAAAGGAAGTGGAGTTAAATACCTCATTTACCTCATACATTTCATCCCCACCACCTAAAAAAGAGACTCATAATCCCATTACCCTAAGCTAGAATAAGATAATGGAGCCATGGGGAAAGAAAGAAGAGAAAAATCTTGAAAAAGAGTGTGAATTTGAGAAGAATATTAATCTTATACAAGATAATCCTACCCTTACTTAATATAATACTTATAATCCTAACATCCTAAGTTGGAGTAAGATAGTGGAATCATGTGGAAAGAAAGAAGATAGAAGCATTGTTAAGGAGTGTGAAGTTATGAATGAAGTTGATCCTTTGTAAGTTCCTCCCACTATTCCCTAAGAAAACTATTGTGTTCCATGTCATCCCTCAAGAATTATTTGTTCTCATCAATAATCATATGAAATTCAATAAAAACTTTTCCTAGATAACCTAGCTAATAAAATTGAATAGTTAGAGGTAAAGATGAAATTGCTCAGTTAAGGTGTGATGGAAGGTTCAGACCCAAAAGAGTATCCTATGCCTAAACACACCTCATATACCCTTCCTAAAGAGAGTAATAAATAAAAATCAGATGTGAATTAAGTGGTTTTCAAGTGTAAGTAATAAAATCAAGTTGTTTTAGCCCAAGGTCTGCCTCTCCTTCCTCAAGAGATATTAAAAGAATCCCCTACATTCCATTCCTAATATGATTTTGAGTTCTATATGCCACCTCCACAAACTATTTCATCTTTACCTTACACAATCACACTTTACCTTAATGGAACTATGGTATGGGAACCTAAATAGGAGTATCTATTTGACAAAAAAATTTAACTCTTGCTTTAAGAAAGCTTACCTCCATAGCAGCCTCATTGGGCTAGGTCACATGATTTCAATATGCCTAGTCTTGGCATCACCATGAAAGAGAAAGATATGGAATTTCTTGAAACCATTGAATAAGACTCTAAATCTGATCAAAATGTTGTGGATGATCACCTCCAACATGAATATTAATGTGATATTATGGATGGAAAATAATTTCAAGTCTTTCCCAAAGGGGTGGTAGTCCTAGAAGAATATTTTGATACCAAAGTGGAAGTTGTTTCTCTTATAGATGATATAATACCTCAGACTAATCTTCAAACATTATCATATGCATTAAAACTTTAAGAACACTATATTGATGACATCATACATTAAGAAGAGAATATTGAAGAGGTAGTGGTTCAAGATGATAAAGAGGACAAGAATGATCGGTAGCTACAAATGGAGTTATTTTAAGGTTTTGAAGAGTTTCACCAAGTTTAGGATAAATTACATGGAAAGGTTAAGAAGGAGGCTTATAAGGAGGAAAATTACCAAGATTTGGAAGAATATTAACATCTCCTTAATGAGCTATAAGAACTTACAGTTGAGAGGAAGCCTAATCTTATTGAGAGCACTATTGAAGTCAAGAAGGAGGAAGCCTTCATTGGTTCTTCCATCACTTTAAAGATGTCATGGATGGTCAAGGAAAAGTTGTTAATCAGACTTTGGATTAATTTTTTGAAATAATTGGAGTAGTTTACACTCCTCTTCAAGGATTCTATGATTTGATCAAATATGGATAAGGCAACTTTGACACTCAAGTAAGTATGCGAAGGAAAAGCAATCTTTTAAATATATCCTTTCAAGAAGCATATGAATTTCATGATGAAACTTTTGAATTCATCAAGATGGGCTATCATCATCTCAATAATTTTGGAGAAACACATCAGCTATTGAAGGATGAAACAAGCTCATATTGGCCTCAATCTTCTAAATAACATGAAACCAATCCTCTTGAAGTCATGCCTATAAAGAAGATGTAAGTTGACCATGAGATGAAGAGTGGGAATTATTATTAGGTATATGAACAATTTCAAGAGGAATATGTGTAAATTATAGACCTATTTAAGGATGATGTAATTTAGAGAAAAGTGTTAATAAATAGGTCTAATCTACAAAACATTTAGTCTAAGGAGAAACATGTTTGGCACTATGTTTCATCTCATCATGAAGATGATTCAATAATATTTCCTATTGATCCTATAAAGGAGGTTTTCTTAGTCTCTAGTTGTGCATAATAATTTGTTTCTAGATTCCCCTAAGTGCCTTGAGCACATGTGTGTTTGCTTTGTTAGTGTGTGTCCTTTGTTTTTATGTTTGAGGTAATTAGTGGTCATGTCTTGATCAAAGCCTATGGTTAAAATATTCTTGTTGTGTCTTAGACTTCAAATTAATCCCTAATCTTAATTGATTGATAAGGCTATTGTCTAATTAGTATAATAGGCATACTAACCCTATGAGTCAACAATTTCTTTACTAAATTTGAATTTTAGGTCAAGTTGGGGCACCTATAGGTAAAAACATGAATTTTACGTACATTAGGTTAATTAATGTCATTTTATGTTGTTTTAGCCTTGGTCACAAGTTATTTTAGTGTGTATATCATTTTTTGTCATTTTGAGGTCAAAAAAGGTGAATTTAATGAATTATACAAATTTATTGGGACGTTTGAGGGTCCCAAAATATGATGTCATGTCCCATGTGTCCTAAGACATATTAATTAACTAAATGAAAAGTGGTAGGTTCTTCTAAAAAAGGGTAGCTTTCTTGAGGAAAAGAAGAATTTTGGCACTTTTATGACTCTTTGGGAAGTGTGACATGTGGGAAAGTATCATGGTATGTCTCTTCAAATTATTTAAGCTTAGTTACATGATTTTTTTTCTCTATAAGTTCCATTTTTGGCCCAAAACTATTCTACATCTTTTTCAATCCTCTAAGGAAGCAGGAGTGACCTTTAAGTTTGTGATTAGTATAGACAACTCAAGAGGTTTTATCTTAAATGCCCTGGGGAGTTTTTATTATAATTAGATACCTTAATTTAAATATAAAGATTTTGAATAATGGTGGTCTGTCCTTCATGAACCATCCTTTTGAAGTTGACTATATTTTTCTACCTACAAATCTATGTACCCTATAGGTTTTGCCTTAGTTTTTGATTTTACATATAACTCAGCTACTAATATTGATTTTAGATGATTTTTAATCTCACCTATAATTTTTTCCATTCTTGTTTTCATGTTTAAAGGTGTTTTAATGGGAAAATTATCTTGGTTTTGCATACTAGTCTTATGTAGGATGATAGGCCTATTTTCACCACTTCCAAATTTTCATGCTTTGTAAATGTCTTCAAAGGGTTGTGATAGGTATATAATCATATTTTAATTGTGCTCTTGTCCTCTTTATAATTTAAACATTTATTATCCAATCAATCTTCATAGTTATAGTCATATGTAAGGAAAAATAGTCAAGCATCCATGAACACACTTCTACAAGTGCCATAAAGAAAGAGTCCACATTGAAAGAAATGTTTGGAAATTTGTTTAAAGTGTTTATAATGAGAATGATGTATTTTAAATTATGGATAAAATTTTACAAATAATTTTAGGTCTAAAATAATGCATATTCCCATGTTCTACCCATTGCATGTATGCAATGAATGATCACCTACAGGTAGCCCATAGAGAGTTAAAGAGCCATTATGAGGTGTTGAAACATGATTTTTAACCCTTGAAGTTATATAATTTTTAGGGTAACATGGAAGTAATATTAATAATTATAGGTTTTAAAATGGAGTTAAGGATCACTTCAAAATTTTAGATGATTTTTTCAGGCCTTTTATCTCTAAAATTGCAAAACAAAGGTCATGTGGGTTTTTGGAGATAGCATAAAACATGTTTTGAAATACTTTAAATGATTCCCAATGAAATAATATTTCATCCAAAACATATTTATATCACATTTAAAGAGATATAAGATAGGTGAAAAAGGGAAAGTGGTTGTTAGGAGGTCCAAGGTTGCTTGTAAACCATTGAAACCAAATAGTAATGTCTACAGGATTTGAAGATGTGAGATGACATTTGTCATGAAAAGTTTAAAATTGAAATTAAAACCATGTTAGAGTGGTTTTAAATGGTTAAGGAGAAACTTATGATATAAAGGTTCATCAAAAAAATATGTTAAGTGGTGTCATGTCCCTCAAATTCACCTACAATCCATACAAGTTATCCAACATCCACCTACAACCACTATTTCCTTCAAGGCCTAACACAAACCTGTAAGACATTTTCTTGTTACCTTTATTTGTATAGGTATTAATAGTTGAGGATAATATTTAGACCCAAAATATCATCTATAGAATATGATATGTTATTCTTTGATCACATAATGCACCTTTAGGTGTCCTTCTATGGAGAAAATAGGCACCTACAAGTGGGAATATAGGCAATGGGATGGTTTGGAATTTAGTTGTTGTCTTAGGAAACTTTTGAAATTAAAGTATAGAGAGATGTTATAGGATATTATGATATTCAATGGAATATTTAAAACTTATGACCAAGTTTATTAAAGCTAATATATGCACCTACATCAGTCTAAAGGTAGAATTATTAGTCAACAGACAATAACATTAATGAATATTATTTAAGCATTAGAAATACATAAGAGGTGATTAATTTGAATTAAAAAAATCATGGATGAATCAAGTTAGAATTATAATTTTTATAATACATTTTTATCATGAGTCTTGAAGATAGAGGCCACCTATAGTATTCCCTATAGTCACCTATAGGTTACTATAGGCAAACAATCAATTTAGAAATATGTCTTGGGGGTGGTTTCAGCTAGTTCCAAGCTTGAATGCAAGTAATAAAAACATACAATTAATATTTTGGTTTTATATGAGGTTTTTTACATGGTTTATAAAGTTATATCATGCATTTCTACCTACAAGTACACTTCAAAGAGCAAGAACACAGTTGAAGAAGCATACAGTCTATTCAACTAAGGGTTTGTTTAGGTTGTATGGATGAGTTAAGAGATGATAGATCACTAAGGGAAGGTTTTGTGATGTTATTTATGAATTTTTAAGTATGTTTAATCATTTGTATAGGTCTAAAGACAAGTGTTAGTATAAAGTACAAACCCTACACAGTCAACTTCCATATAGTCTGTCTTAGAAATGGAGGGAGTTGGAGGGTCTAAAAGCCTGATCAAGGGATGGAGTTTAATAGAGAAATTATATTAAACCTAAATAATCCTCTTAAATAGTTTTTTTTTTGATAAAATATGGGAAGTACACCCTATTTTATCTCAAATAAGAGGTACTTTCCCCATGCACAAACCTTGGTAGTTTTAAAGAAAGTGATGAAAGAATGGGTTGGGACCTCTATATATATTATATTAAAAGGTGTGGGAAGATAGGATACACATATAAAAATATGGTAAACCAAGTATATAATGTATATTTCCAATAAAATAGCCTAAACTACTAGGGTTGTAGTCAAGCTTACTAAGCATGGTGAAGCCAAAAGACCAAATAGGAGACCAATATCACATTTGGCCTTAAGATTACATTTAAACTTGTTTGAGCATGTGTATGGGATGAGTAAAAGTTTTTTTTTTATCTATCAGGAGGAAAATAAAAAAATCATAGGTTATTTTGAGCTCTAAGTTACAGTCAGGCTTAAAGGCAAGGTTTTAACATAAACCCCAAATGGAGGGTCACCTTCACTTTCCATATGAGATAAGAATTTAAACCTATTAGAGTATGTTTTAAGGGTGTATACAGAGGTTAATAATCTATTTTAAGGAAAATAAACCCTTGAGGAATCCATTTTTGGCTCAAAACTAACTCAGACCTACAAAGAACAAGAAAATAAGCTCAATAGGTCAAAATCAAATGCACATATCTTCTTGGAGGATTTGCATGGGATCTAGAGGAGTTTGGGAAAGTTATAGGAGGTATTTAAAAACTAGTTTTAAAAAAAAAAAATCAATTTTGATGTTATATCTATATGAATGAGCCTTAAGAGGTTAAACTACTCAAAACCCTTATAGTGACAAGTTTGTGAAAATGGAGTTTTAAAGCTAATATTATGGAATATTTTGACCATGAAACATATTTTAACTTTTATAATACCCATTCAATCTCCCTCCCATGCTTTTTCATTATACGTAATTATAGATACAAAGGCAAAAACAAGGTATCTTTGACCATTTTTTGTATTTTGTATGTTCTAGAATGATTCAAAGGATGAAATAAAATTTAGGATGAATATTTAAACTTTTTTTAACCCATATGTTCATTAAATTCATTAAAAAATCTTATAAGTGTGCAAATAATAGACTTCATCTTAGCCAGTCAAAACTAGCCTAGTGGCCATGCTAGTGAAGAAGGTGGAAAACTTAAAGTAGAGTGATTTAATGTGTGTAGGATTATTATAAGTTCATGGAGGGTATTTAAACTTTTAATTCACTCACTCTCATATATTTTCATGAGAAACTAATGCCAATTTTGAGGACAAGTGTGTAGGGTGCATAAAAGAAGAGTTTCTAGATTGCAAATGATGATAGCTCATTTCCATATGATTCTAGATGACCAGGACTAAAAATAATTCATGGAGAGGAATTATTAAACCTATTTAAATTAATTATAATCACTAGGACTAGTACTAGTTAGCTATGAGGCATTCAAATATGGCTAATCATGAAGGTGATTTTTTGAGCCAAAGTGAGGAGTTTTATGCCACTTTACAAGAGTTTGATGACTTGGATAGAAACTTGGAATTCCTAACATTACATGTTTTTTATAGTATCCTATTTTCATGCACAATTAACTCCTTGTATGAGCTTCAAAAGTGTCCTTATGACCCTTAGACTTCTCTCTTTTCCTCTCTCTCTCTCTTAAGTTCCAAAAGAACTAGCCATTTTGGTATTGTTATCTATGTTCCTCCTAAGTATGGAAAATACCTACTCATTTTAATACCATTTGATCAATAATAATGCTAATTTTTACCTCTTAATGACTATTCATAAGTTTATTTTACCTAGATGATGGATTTTGCTTAGTGAAGACTATGGATTCCTTAGCATATTACCTCATTCTTTCACCCTATTTGTAGTTAGAAAGCTTCTTCTTTTCATGAATGTGAAGTGTTATAGGAAATTTGAAGGATTTAGTGAGTTATTATAATCATTATTTCCCTCATACTCATCTTGTTTATTCCTCCTAGAATTTGAAATTCATCCATAATCTCATAATGTAACATTGATGTGAGAAGATGCAAATTCAAGGAGTGTATGTTCAGTTTGTCCCTTGATTTCATGTGTAACATGATTTTGTTATTAATTAATCATCTAATTTGGTGTATTACCCCCATTTTAATATTTTTATTTCATTTTTCTCTCCTTTTTCACCCCTAAAGTTTAGTTATAGTTGTGATCTAAAGTGGTACATCAAGGGAGCTAGCCCTATCTAGAGATTCACCTTATCCTTAGGCTACCCAAAATCCTAGAGGTGTTTACATTATTCCACTTGGATAAGGAGATTTTTCATATCCTCAAAGGGTGAAAATCCAAGTGCCAATAATTCATGAAGATGTCATTCACTTACATACATAAATTAATGGATACATAAGTATCTATGAAAATAAATAATATAAGGACATGAGATACATGTGGAAAACCCTCGAGGGGAATAAAAATCACTGATTCCAAAATTTAAATACTATTATATAATTAATAAATCAACCTTTTATTGAGACACTAGTCCCATAAGGAGCACCAACCCCTCACTAGTCAAACACTAATTCAACTAGTGCTTTTAACAAGCTTCAACCTAGAAGAAGGCTCCAACCCCCTAGGAAACCAAACACCAAATCAGATACCTTAAATTTATATCAACCTTAGACACATATTTTCCACTCAATTTAAGATGACCTATTCTATTTTCTCTTCTCACACTTCTGTCTCTCTCAAATAACTTATTAGGCCTTCTCACTCAATCAACCATCTCCTTAGCAAAATTAGGTAAAATGACCTTGTTAAAAACCTATAAAAACATTATATACTCATGTGTAATATTAATATAATATATTTTATGATATTAAATCCCTTAACCTATTCTTAAAAACTTTATATCCTTTGATCAATAGCTCAATCTTTTAACTAGTCAAAATAGGCTTATTAGGCCTTGGATTTATACTTGATTCTTTCACATACGCATATTGGTCATACAAAGACCTCTACATATTTTTATTATGATTTAAATATATAATTAGACACTTTTCACTAGTGAAACAAAAATTTCATAGGTTGGTCATTATCCTTAAGGGTGAAAACCACCATTAGGCCTAATAGAGACCTAATGCAATTAGGCCTTCTCTAAGCACATGTTTCACTTATAACTCATTTGAACACTTTGAGCCTTAAAAAATGGATGAAAAATTTAATATTTAACTTTAATATACCCTTAATAATCTATATTTATGTCCCCAACACCATTTTGATCTTTTCACTCTTTGAACCACCTAATTAGGTGTACTCATCATTAGGCCTTCTTACTACCAGAAAGTCTATCTTGTAAATATAAACCATATAGATAAATTTTAAACATAAAAAATAAATAAAACAATATTAATATTATTTTTATTAATTAAAATACTTATATGTTTTTTTTTCATCGCACATGACAAAAGGCCTCATGAACACTCCTACAAATGGCCTACTCAAAACCACCAAACACTATCAACAAATAGTCAAAAACATATGACTCTCCATAATTTAGAAAAGACTTAAAATGAATAAAAATACATTAATATTATCCTATTATACCTTTATAATACCTTAAATTACATTTTATCCTTTAAATTAGTACAAAATGACTTAGAAACATGATTTTCACATACACACAGAAAGTTGCTTGTAGCATCAAAAACATAGTCAATAAAATCAACTCTTATAACACCTATGGGAACACTTGTGTGATATTAAAATGAGTTTTTTTGAAAATTTATCATCATTATATAATATATGAATATATATATTGCATGGTCACATATCAATATTTGTCTTACACACCAATCTCACTACTTCACTCTACATAAACCTCACTATGTTAGACAGACTAGTTTAATGACAATTTTTTGATTGAGTATAGGAATAATAAACAATTATAAACTAAGGAGATAGGAATAATATGTATTTAATAATTAACCAATGAATTATTATCCATCCTTAGTCTTTTGCAACCAATCCCTAATCTCATTCTCATTGTCACCTAGTTTTCTCAGTGTTTTGCTCATTAGGCCTATTTAGTGATAGGCCGAATTCCATGACCAATTTATCACATTTTGGTATAAAAAAGGCTCATAAACATTAATTGTCAAAAAATATAATTATTACACATAATATTCTATCCATTTTCATGGTTTTACTTGGTCAACCCTTCTTTCTACTTCAAAATTCCTAGAAACAAGGGGTTTCCTATAGCTTCTACTCACTATCATGACAAACAAAAACTACATGAGGAAACATTGAAGAGTAATTTACATGTTAAAAAAATAAAAATATGTAAAATGGACCAATATTATCCATAAAAAACTAGATATTTCTTATTGGGTCATTATAAGGATTTTGAGAGGGTTTTGATTGGTTTCACTTCTTAACAATCATTCATAAAGGATTGCCCCTCATATTCAAAAACAATTATAGGAAAATAAATATAGTTAAATTGAAAAAATTAAATTAATTTATCAAGATCACATTAAATTTTTTCACTTTTGAATGAGTATAATAAATCTCTTTTTGGGTTTACAACACCCCATTCTGTGCACATAGGGAACCTTATCACAGGTTTTCATGATTTTCCTTCAAGTATTGAATTAAAAATTTGTCCAAAAAATTAACATGACCTATACAAAATATTTAAATCCTTTAAATATTTTTTAAACATTTGGAAATGATATTGACCCCTAATTTAGCCACTATATTTCACTTTATACACTAAGCCTTACACTGTCAATCATACTTAGACTCTGATCATACCTTGAAACCAATTGAAATATCTTCAAAACCTCATCCAAATGTCATGTTATCTCATATAATTCTCATATACTACCAAAAATATTCATATAGGACTTGAATGGCTCAATTGATCATGCTATCAGACCTATATCATTGCACTAGGTCTTTCAAGTAAAAGATTAAGACTCAAAACTAAAACTTAAAACTCATTAGTAAGATTATTTATCTATTAATCATTGTTAACATATATTAGGAAATTTTCCCTTTCCTATACTAAACCAAATCACAAATATTTACCATGATTCATGCATACATCTTCCTCACAGAGCTAGACTAGGCTACTCAAGATACCTAGTACTTAGAGTTTGGACACAAACAAGTTAGCTATCAATGATATCATTCTTAAAACATGATTATATAAAGAAAAGGATATTATCAATATAATTTATGATCTTTATCACATTAAAACCTTGTTCTAAGACTTCATATATGATATAAAGACTAGGTGACCCATGTGTGCTCAACTTTTATGATCCTCAATACTGGTTATCAATAATATGCTTTTTTTGAACCTTGAACTTGAAATTGACATGTCATAAAACTTTAGAATAAATGATAAGTTTCCTTAAAATTAACTTTTATCAGAGAGACACAACTTCTTTATCATACACCACTTTAGTAAGCATGACATCAACTCTGACTTTTGACATGAGGGATATTCAACTTAACTTTGATATTAATGACTTAATACCAAAAATAGGAACATTCCTCAAAACCATCAATAAAACCTTGGGCTTTATGGTCCTAATATTTTTTTTGACTGGTTTCACATTAGACATTATGACTAGGTTGTGGATAACTAAATTGGGGTGGATGCTACCATATTAGTGTAAGAGAAATTAGAATATTTTTATAGATCTAGGAGAAGATACTTATGGTATTAAACATCATGTTCAAATACTGAAGACACCAAATTGATGAGATTGGGACTCTCCTCTATCTTGATGTTAATTTGAATGCTTTCTTTAATGAGAGGGTAATTTCTCTCCTCAAACATGTTGAAGATAGAAGAAGATCAGGATCTTCACCCTAAATGTTGAAAACATCGAGTTCCTTATTATAGGATAAGTAATCCTCAACATGGTAGTAAGAATTATAGTATTTTATCCCAAGGGATGATGTAGTATATTGGGTAAGGGAGGATCCCCTCTTATGATGGAACAATGGGAGGTCATCATAATCTCTCAAGAATTCAATAATGACCTTATTTTTATTAGATAATTTGAAGACTAAAGTGCCATTTTTTCCAAGATATGTTTGATGGTTTGGTCATAATAAACATTGAAATTAAACTTAGGTATGGAATGATGAGGTTTAATGTGTGAAGACAAATCATCCATGGAATCAATAAGTTTATTTCCCTCCCTGAGGATTATTTCTATATAAAAAAAGTTAAAGTATTTATCGATATCACATATAGTGGTTATTTATAGATAAAGATGTTCATCTTTGGTTTGATAAACCTCAGAAACTTGGTCTATAACCAACTAAGAGTCAACTTGAATCCTTAAGTTTTGAGTACCTAAATAGTTTTTAATGAGAATACCAAGTAATAAGGCCTCATATTTATCCCTATTATTTATAAACTCAAAGTCTTGTTTAAATCCAAAAGGCATGACTCAACTTTTAGGATAAATTAAAATGACTCTTGCCCTAGTGCCTAGGTGACACTTAACCCCATCATAGTAAATGACCCATTGATTATTCATAGAGGGAGGATAGTAATTTGGTGAAGTTTCATGGTATTTCAATATCTCAAATATATGGATATCAAAAAATTTGGGCAACCCCTCATTGGTTTCTTCATCCTAAGACTCTAAGAAATAATGAGTCTATCTCCTTTTGGGGTTAAATAGAAGGCTTGTGGGAACTCAAAATGTCTAATTTTGTGGCTATAATGAAAGTTAGGAAGCACTTATAGGAACTTGAAAGGTTATTTCCTAGTCTCTTGGTCGATGCATGTAAGCACCTCTAAAAATTTAAAATGTTGATTATTAGGCCTTTTCTTTGGTGTGAGAAGTATGTAGACATAGTTAGGGTCTTATTTTAGTGTAGATGGTATGCAAACATAATTATGATCTTGTTTAAATGTGAAAGGTATAAGGACATAGATATGTAACTTGCATTACTATTGATAATACATGGGTAGTATTGTTTATCCTATTGTTATATGTGGGAAAGCCTGTAAGAATCTTGAAAGTGATTTTTTGGGTCATATCTCTTTATGAAGGGAAGATAGGATCTTATTTTAATAATTAATGGATAATCATGTGTTCTAATATTTATTTATATAGTACCTACTACATTTAATTAAAAATACATTATATCTATAAATCAATCCTAGCTTAGAGAAGATAGATCCTACTTACACTTCTGATTGGGGATACATTAGATAATTGAGAACATGACCAATATATGGATCCACTAGATCCAATTAGGGGATCACTTACCAAAATAATATCACTAGGGAGGGTTTCAAAGAGGAAGTTTTAAATTATATGGGTGGTAGATGGGGATACCATAGAGTATGGTATCACATTGGAGGATTTCCATGCATTACTTGAACTTTTTATAGAAGGTATGCTAGTGATCACTATGATACCAAATAATTAGGAGGAGAGATGAGCATTAGCTTGATGGGAAACTTGATTGGATATTATTTAATCAAGACTAAGGGTGAGTCTATTTGATGTTTATATAGCCCAAATTCTAGATATATGGAAGGATATGATAGGGTTTATGACAACATGAGTGTTTTGTCACAAGTCACATGACAAGGTACCATTAAATGTAATATCTTTATTCCAATTGATATTATAGTAGGGGGAACTTTATGACTTGGATTTTATCATCTAGGTTTAGCTCGTGCATGTTATATATGGGATGTAGTCTAGAGGGTAGAATAACATGGGGATAGTGGTACTGCTAAGTTCTTGGATAGATGAAAGGTTATTTATGTACCAAACAACTAAGTTACCCCATGTGGTTGATGATAGGTTCCCTCAAGTGTTGAGATGGAGATAGGATCAGGTGGTGAAGGCCATGCCCCATATGCCAACACTATAGATGATCACATGAGGAGAGATCATGTGGTAAACTTATGCATAAATTATGATAATTTGGTTAAGTTAGAGGATAGTAGAACTAGAGTTGGCATGGACATAGATCATGGGCCACTACACTTAGTGGGTAGAGCTACATATAGTGGCATGATTTTTAGGATAGTTTAGACTCCCTCACCTAATGTCTCATATTTTGGTGCCCACATTTTGGGGGCATGTAAGAGAGCTGAGGGGGAGAGGAGGAGGACCACCAGTCAAAAGACTAGAGATTAAACCATGGTGTGAGAGACCATATATAGGTTAAACATGATGTCTAGAAGCTAAAAAGGACATGTATGTGAATACAAGAGTTTTAAAGGTACCAAAACCAACACTATAGAAATAAGAGTGATGAATACCTCAGTCACACCACCAAAAAAGATGTCAATGATGAGAGAGAGCACATAGGGTGGTCATCCAAGATGACCCATCAATTATCCCATGGTAGAGATGGTATATAGAGGTACCACTTAGGTGAGGCTTGAGATGGGCATGGGTGGTGAATCTAGGGTTTGTATTGAATGGGAGGCATCTTATAGATGAGGTACTTTGAGGATGAGCCACTGGAAAGACCATGCTAAAAAATAAAGTAGATGAGAAGATGGTGATTGGTAATAATAGGATAGGTAATAAATGGTTAACATTTGTTTAAGCTTTTAAAATAGAATACTATTTATATAGGATTTTATTAATATATTATAGATAAATAGATTTTGAGATGTATATATGATATAACATCTATCTAGTTTAGATTTTATAAATCTTGTGGATGAGGAGACTAGATAGGGATCCCTAGTGAGGGAAGCACTCCATGATATTCTATATGGGGTGATGATGCCATATGACCCTACCAAATTAGATGATCACAAGATACCATCTACCTTAGCTTAGGAAAGCTATTTTGGACTACTTGGGGAGGCTTTGAGGTGAATATAAGCACACAAAGATAGGATACAACCATCATTAGGGGTGGGAGTGGGAGAGGTATAGGCATGGTAGGCCTTAGCTTAAGAGAGAGCCACTATTTAGTTAGGCTAGGTACAAGCGTAGGTGGCCAACTTATAAGATTAGATATCAAGCTTGAGATTTATAACATCCTATTTATATCATATTATTCATAGGTGATTATCTGAGGAATTGATGGGAAGTGTCGCTAGGCCATAATATAGACATGATAGAGCCTAGCCTTAGAGTTGGAGTGATGTATTTTTGTACTATATCAAAAACACATGATATATATAGATATCTTATTTTGATAGTTAGATGTTATATTATGTGTTTGAATTATGGTTATGGTTGTGGATGCATGGATATATTTTTTGTCTATCACGTATAATTTGATTTCTTTATATATGTTATAGAAAATATATGTGTTGTGTTTTCTTCTAGAAAATATATGTGTTGTGTTTTATTTTCTAGAAGTATATAGAAAACATGCATGGTTATAAATAAATAGGAAAAAAGGATTTGGAAAAGTATAATTAATCAAAAATAAATGTACCACACACTATTTCACATTGGGAAATGTGTAATATCAAAATATGACTAAGTATAGTAAACCAAAGAGTGGTAAACAAGAGGACAAAAAATTGTTTTTAAACCATGAAAAAGCTCTGACACCAAATTAAAATAATTAAAATCACACTAAATCACATTAGGAAGTATGAAAATAATGTAATAAAATGGAAAGTATGTAAAAGAGCAATGGTATAAGAAAAAATCAATTAAGTCATTCAATCATACTAAATCATGTTGGGAAGCATAATAGAGAAATAAAATTGGAAAAAGTGGTCTTAAATTATTCACACTAATTCAAGATGGGAAGTATGAAAAACTCAAGAAAAATGGTTGAATTATTACATGTAATCAAAACATAAGAAGATAAAAGTGAAAGATAATGAAGTAATAATAAAATATACTAAATCAAGATGGGAAGAATGTCAATGACATGTAACTCATAATCAATCACATATTATCTTTTATTTGGCACATGTAATTTTTTTGTGACTTGGATATTGGAAAATTTTGTGAAGAAGGCCAGGTCTTATGCATGGTCTTACAATGTAACTCACAAAGGGAACATCAATGAGTTGGAATTAATGTGAAAATATGGTAAAAAGAGGATGTTGGAAATGTTAATTTGAAATTTAGTAATTTATGAAGAAGTCCAATTCCTATCCATAGTCTTAAAATACAACTCACAAATGGAATCCCTAGGGGAGTGATCAATGAAAAAAATAATATTTCTTAAGGGGAAATATTAGGATTGTAGAGAGTGAAAAAGGGAATGTAATAATCATAACTTAGGCATATTATTAGAAGGCCTTAAGATACATGAGGAACACTAAGGACATGAGAAGATACTAAGCAACTAGTTACCAATATATAAAGGATACCTATTTGTTACAGACACAAACATATGTAGGCAAATAAGTATGATACTAAGATCAAATCATGTAGGTAATTTTGAACAATAAAATTAAAATGGACCTACCTTCCCACGATGTGTTCCTCATTCCTTAGGATCCCTTATAGAGCCATCAGTCTACTCTGAAGATTGGGTACCTGCATGATAAAGTAGGTAGAACTAAAAGATTTTTTTATTCTCCTTTTCTAATCTACTGACCTAACACAATCCAATGGACCTTAGATCTATTGTGAATCTAACTATGGATTTTGATCTTTAATTATAAAGAGTATATGTGCTTATAATCATGTATTTTAGTGTGATTTGATTTTTGATAATTTAAATGTTGCCTTTTAGATCATTGCTTTTTTGTTAAATGATTTGGATTTTGCATGTTTTATGTATTTTAAGATTCCTCCCCCATATAGACTTGTAATGACCAATCATGAGAGATATATTGATACACATTAATCAGATTTAGACTTTGGCTAGAGGAATAAAATTATTAAAAGACAAGACTGACTAGAATTCTTGGTCTTAATTATGAACTAACATATTATCTCTAGTCTCAACCATGTATATGCTTAGTTTGTAAAAGGGAATAAAAGGGAATAAAAAGATATCCAAATTGGACTAGTATAAGGATATTATAATGAGATGAAGTGTTTTATAATTTATCACATGGTAAATAAGAAATGACTAAAGGGAACAAGGTTTATATAACTAAGTCACAATAATCATTATCTATGTGTATAGAGATAAGATTTCAAAAAATCATTGAAAAAGAACAAGGTAATCATAAGAAAATGAACTTAAGAATAAAAAATAATGCAATGAGGAAAAATAAATCCATAAAAGAACATAATGATAGCATAATCAATATAAAGTGTGAAACTAGAGTCACCATGTAAGATATGTTAGAATTTGACACAATATCAAATTACAAAAAATAGATAAATATAAAGTTGGGGCATGCATCCAATCTAAATGAAAATATAAGAATATCATGCATGTGTTCATAATTATTGATATATTTTTACACACACATTAGCCATAACATCTAATAAATATCTATGAAGTTGAATTCAAACTATAGCTAATGTCTCATTGATATTTAGCAAAAGTTGAGAAAATACTTCACATTGAATATCCTAAAAAAAATGTAGGAATGTTTGAAGGATAATACTAATGAGGGATATCATGTATGAAATGATCAATAACATTAATGGAAGTGGTTTATATGGGAGATGAAGGGGTCATTAATGGGGAAGGTGGCATAGGTGAGGGACTCATGGGTGGAGAAGGATCTATGGGTGAGGGAAGGTCCACAGGTGAGGGATTCATACGTGGAGGAATAGTAAGTCTTAAAGATACCATAGGATGAGATGGAACCATATTATGTGGAACTATGAGGGAAGAAGGGGGATCTTTCTTATGAGAACAACATGTGGGAGGAAGGGTAGAAGGTGAAAGAGTGGTTAGGAGGTGATCTTTGAGATGTTGTTGAGGGATGTAGCAATAATCAATGTGATGTATGCCATATTGGTGTCATAGATAATATAACTCTCCATACTTAGGAAGATACGTAGGTAATACTTTTGGAGGAGGTAGAGCCTTGTTTGAGGGCTGAGGAGTGGTGGGATGTAAAGTGTAGATATATTGTCACAGCTTATGAAAATACATAGATGAATGGTTATCTATGTTATAAAAGCAACAAATGTGATTATGACTAGTCTTGGTATGTGTACTCATAGGAGGAGATGTAATAGAAGCTGAGGGAGCTTAGTATAGGGAAAATTTTCTATTCTATTGATCAAAAAAAATATGAATGTCACAATAAGGCCAATTGGCTCAATTGGTATGTGAAGGAGCCAACTATAATAAAGGGAGTAAATCATCACCAAGATAAGGTGGGGTAGGTGGAGAGACTAGATAAGACTCAATTGAAGGAGTAGTAGGATCAGAAATAAGAAGAGACTTAATTATAGAGGGAGTGGGAAGGGGATCCAAATGAGGCTCTATTGAGGGAGGAGTAGGGTCCATAAAAGGCTGAAGGATAGTCATGAACATATTAGGGATAAAAAATATAAAGGGGTCATGGTATCTAGAAAATTGATAGGGACCATTCATATCACAATCCATAAGCATACTCCTATGAGGTTCTATTAAGGTCAACATACCCCAATTTCTAGAAAATGGGAACCCATGTGTCAAATTGTGGAAATTTGTTCCTTAAAGATTAAAATCCACTTGGTCAGAGTATCATTAGCATGATTACAAATAATTTGTATTTGAAGATCATCCACACCATGGTTTAGCTAACTTATTTTTTCATAGTTTGAGTTTAATCTTACCTAAAATGATGACATTGGATATTTTTATTTCAAGCTATAGGTTTAATGGAGCCCACCTGGAAATGAACATGCTTAGGTTTTTTTGATTCAATGTTTTATTTATCTTTTACTAGACTTGGTCTATAATTGATTAGTATTTTTAAAACCTAGCCTAATTTTTTTCTTGGGCCTTTTATTTCAAATTTAAAATTGGTGGGAGATTTTATTTCAATTTAAGTAGGAATAATTTAAATTCCATGAACTTTGTTTAACTCTTTTACCTAAGGATTGGTCATGTTTTTCAACATGACTAAACCTTAGTATAACATCCATTTTTAGTCACTTTTTATGTCTTTAGTTCCCTTTTTGATATTTTTATTATTTTTCAAGGTCCTTTTATTATACATTTATGCCTTTTGGGTATGCCTTTTTGGGTTTTTCCTTCAAAAATTTATCCTAAAATATTTACTTATTAGGGTTTATGTTTTGGATACTTTGTCTAAATGATTTCAAAATTTTGTCCTCAACATCTTTTCCAAAGCTTACCCTTTGATATTTTTTTGAAGGGCACATACCCTTTGGGTTTTATAAAATAATCCTTCAAGCCCTTGAAACATATCCTTTAGACTTTTTGTTTAAGGCCAATTTTCTTTTGGAATTTTTTTCCTAAGCCAATTATCCTTTGGGCATTTTTATCCAAGATTTATTTTAGACATTTTTTTTGATAGAGTACCATTTAGGACTTTTGTTTTTAACATTCCATTTTATTTAGACATTTTGGCTAACAAAATTCAATATTCTAGGGAAATGTATTAGACATTTTTATAGGTTGATTTACCAAAAAGAAATGCCCTTTGCCAAATTCCCCAAAAGAAATGTCCTTCAACTCTTTGAATGTACCCTTTGGGATTTTTGTAAGGAGAAATTTGTCTTCTAAACATACCATTTAGGCTTTTTGAAAGGTTCACATTATCTTTAGACTTGCTCTTTGAGATTTTTGAAATGGTCCTTTACCATATGAATTTCCTTTTAGCCTTTTAAAACTACCCTTTCCCCCATGAGAAGTGCCTTTCAGGTCTTTTGTCCCAAGAAAATTTCCTACCAAGTGTTTGTGCCATGATATCTTAGCCTAATAATTTGGATTAAATCCTAATTATTTTAAAGCAAAATAAGAACATTAATCTAGGACTTTTGGTTAAATTATTATTCCTAAGACTTAACTTCAATATTTACTATAATCTATGATCTCACTTGGATGATCATGACTTCACCCCCTTCCAAAGTCACTAAAACTTGTTGTTTATGCTGTAGGATAAAAAAAATATCATTTGGAAATAACAATGTTTAATATTTAAAGCTGAACTTTATATATTATCAGGTCAAGATTAACTAGATCCATGTTCAAGCCATGCTTAATGTTAAACCTAGGTATCCTTTTGGATTGAATTTAAATTTAAGTGGGAACAATTTAATACCATGGTCTTCGCTTAATTTTTATCCCAAGGATTGTTCATGTTTTTCAACACAACCAAACCTTAGGATAAAAATACTATGTTTGGTCTATTTTATATCACATGGTCCAACTAAAAATGTAGGGTCACTTTTAGTATTTATCCTAAGGCCTTATCCCAAGGTTTCATTGTATTTATTTATACAATGAAACCCTAGGTTAAAACCTTATGCTAAGTAATTTTCTATGAGCTCTTTTTTATTCTATGATTATCACCTTAGTCCAAAATCTTCATGCCTAGTCCCTTTTAAATTCTTGAGTTCATTTTTATATGTTGTATACTTAGCTTAAAAACCTTAGAATAAATTATTCATATTTATTAATATGAACAAACTATGGTCTAGAGTCTTTATGCTAAGTCCCTTTTAAACTTTCGAGGTCCTTTTATTTGTTTTAAACTTAGCTTAATCCTTATTATCCTAAGTCTTAAAGCTTAATTTAATATATTATCAAATGTAGGTAAAAATAACATTAAAATAACTAGATCCCAATATATGACCTAAATTTAGGTTGAAGACCCAGATCGAATAGATCATGATAAATGATGAAAAGTATTAGACCCCGATTAAACATCAAACACCTTTTCTAGATCAATAATACATGTTCTAACATATAGATCTTGATTAATAGAGTGTATCAAGTTAAATAATTTCAAATGAAGATTCGAGTTAACATTGGACTACCATGTGGTGAAAAAGTATTAGTTGATATAATTGATAGGTGTAGAAGGCCCATAGGACTACCAAGTGGCACAACCTTAGGGCCTAGTGTATAATTGGGACTGAGCAATCAACACATGGCATAACCACAAAGCCTAATAAAAATATCCCAAAGGCATCAAGTAGTCAAAAAATGGCTCACATTTAATATGGAGTGAACTAGAAGATGGCAAGTGGCAAGCTTGAAATAATCCTGAAGATGAGCTTAAATTTGATAGTCACATGCCTGTCAAAGATGTTCCCATAGATATAAAATGATGGTCATGTGGACATAAAATTTAAGATACTAATGTTTAATATTTTTCATGTGATGTATTATAAATTTAAATGATGTTATCATGGTTTTCAACAGTGGTGATGAGGTCTATAATAACAATGACAAAGTGTGCAATGTACATGGTCTACTATGAATGAGGTGAGCTTTCTTGTTCTTCATGGTTTGATGGTTTAGGGATTATTATGATGAGTTGAGAATGTTTTAATGGTAAAATGAGAGGCATATGACTATTTAATTTCCTATGTTTGTGCATGGCATTAATATTGTTTATCTTTGTGTCATGTGTGCTAGTGAGACATGACACTCATGCTTGGTCAAAGGTTGGTTGACTTGAAAAGGTAAGTGATGGTTTTGATGAAGGTTGATGATGATTTTGGTGATGATTCAGAGGTTCCATTAGGTTTTTATAGTTCTTGGATTAATATTTTAAGTAATAAAAATCCATTTGATGGTTCTTTGAGTTGACTAGACTAATGTTGTATAGGTGTCCCAGATGGCTGAGTAGGCAAATTGATGACATTAGAATTTGCACGTGTGGAGGTTTTAGATAAAAGTGGTTATATGGGTTTTTTTAAAATTAAATTATATGGTTAAAATTAATATTCATGAGGATGCGTGAGTAAAAAATTATGGAAGT
Source organism: Torreya grandis (assembly GCA_037957365.1). NCBI lineage: Eukaryota > Viridiplantae > Streptophyta > Pinopsida > Cupressales > Taxaceae > Torreya > Torreya grandis. The sequence goes on from JARHVA010003653.1 coordinate 75,625, forward strand.
GCAAAGTTGGTCTCCCAGGCAGATTTCACTATTTTCTATACTTAGCCAAATTTGTAAATGTTAAGTGAAAAAAGGACCAATATGCAGTGTTCTTACTATATATTTTTATGGAATAATAATTTTATGATGGATTAAAAATAAAATTGGTATATTAATTAAATATTATTTTTTTAAAAATGGTTATAGGTATTGACTGCTATTATAGTTGCATTTATTGCATGTGAAAGTTGATTATTGTTGACTGTGTTTTCCCTGAATAAACTAGGGTGCAAAGAAATGTTTATATAACACAAAGTGTTGATAAAATATTATTGGTATAAAATATTATTTAGTTATAATCCATATATATCATCTTAAAATTTATTATTAGTTTTGATTGTTTGCATAAATGAAGTTATTGTAGGTAAAAGTTGATTGTCGTTTACTGTAATTATTACAGGTTTGATTAAGATTCATACAGAGTTTTTTATGAGCCTTAGGTGGATATATTAAGGTGAATTATGGATTGGATTATTTTATTTAGTCTTAATATTTCCATCCATATTTTTATTGTACATGGAAAGTCTATATTCATATAGTTTGAGCCTTTTTGGTGAAGACAATGTTTTTGGGCTAGTTAAGCCTAACAGGTCTTTAAGACCTAATTGAGGTTCCTAAGGTGAGATAAAGTATTATAAGTGTGTAGTAATGTATATTATCTCCTTATGGTATATTATGGGTCATATTTAATTAAACCATATGATTATAATTCTACTTGCCTTGTTGTAGTGTTGAAAAGATGAATAGGTCTTCATGAGACCTAAAAGGGCCACTTAGGCCTAATTGAAAGGTATGGTTACTTAAGGGTGAGATATAAAATGTTTTGGAAAACCTATGGAGGTGATTTTTATATTTTTATAATTATGTTATAATCCTTAAATGGTTATGAAATGTCTCTTGGCCGACCAAGAAGATGGTGATCTTGTAGATATTTTAAAAGAGCAAAGTAAAAGGTGAAGGTTAGACTATGTGTGTTGTTTGAAAGCCATTTGAAGTATTCTTTGTTTTTGGAACAAGATATTTCTTTGAGTTTTCTTTGTTTTCATGAAGGGCTCTAAAGAAAGAAACATTTGACATGGTGTATCTTGGATTGTACAATTGACATGGTCTATCTTGGGTTGTACAATGTGTCGGGTCACCAAAATTGGTGAACAGGTTTAATTTGTGTTTTTAAAGTGTTAAATAATGTTTTTATGTGATTTAGTCATCCCATTAATAAAAAAGTATAATAAATTCAAGTTATGTATCTTTTTTTGTAAACTATCTCTTTGTAATGAGCTAAGAGAGGAGTGTCTTTTCTTGTTCAAAAGAGAGATCCATGAAGAGATAAATTTGTGATGGTAAGTTCAGATTTAAGTAAGATAAATTTATTAATACAATCATATTTCATCCATAATGTGTCCTAATAAGGAATATTGTTCATGTTTTGTGCATAATTGGCCATTTTGGGCTAGTGAGAACATATGGAAATTGAGCAAAGGTTAGTTGATCTTTGAGCATGCTTGGTAAAAGTGTAAAAGAGAAAGATTATGTGAGGAATCAATATATTACCTCTTGGTCATGTATCTGACTGTTTTATAGTTTTTTAAAAGTTAAATAAAATCAAATGAATATAGGATGTCATTTATGCTTGTTTTGAGTACTTTGAACATGTTTTTTTTGTTCAAATCAATTATGGTTGTTTGCTTTATATGAAAAGGTTTGAAAACCATTGAAATTTTTTTTTGGAGAAAATAAGATCATTATGTTTTTTAGTTTTTTCATGAAGGATTTTGGTTAGTTGTGGGAATCCTATGTGTGCATGAAGATGTCTCCATTCAAGGTATGCTTTTGTAAGAAGGTTTGCTTGCATATGTTTGTAATCTTTTGGTTTGCTCAAGTGAAATATGATGTTAGGGGAAGATAAATCAAGTTTATTTTTTTAGGAGTATATTAATTTTTGGTATGTTTTATATATTATAAGAATCAAAGATCAATTCAAATAGATATATGTTATCTTCAATTGATAATATGCAAGGTATGCATAAAGTGAGGGGGAACATATGTGAGATGTTTCTATTCCAAGGAGCAAGTTTGATTGAGTATGGTTTTAGATTAGGTTATATTAGATGAGAATGTTTTTAGGGGGATATTTATAATATATATTATCATCATTTTCAGGTCCTCAATATAAATTTGTGCCCACTTTGTCATTGTGTCAAAGGGGGAGAGAGTAGTTAAGGAGAGAGGAGTATGAGCATGAACATTGTGATTGGTGTTGACATCAATTAAAAAGGGGGAGATTGTTGGATATTTGTCATGTGATGTATTATATTATAAAATAATGTTATAATGGTGGCCAAGAGTTGTGATGAGGTCTACAATAAAAATCACAAAGTGTGTAATGTGCATGGTCTAGTATGCATGAGGTGAGCTTTCTTGTTTAACATGGTTTGATGGTTTAGGGATTGCTATGATGAGTTGAGAATGTGTGAAGGGTCCCATGAGAGGTATATTATTATTTAATTTCTTTTTTTTTAATTTAATTCATATTTTTCATATTGGTGTGCTATCAAGGGCAAACAGCTAGTGAAACATCCCACTCATGCTTGGTCAAAGGTTGGTTAACTTGGAAATGTAAGTGATAGTTTTACTGAAGGTTGATGATGATTGTGGTGATGATTTATAGGTTACAAGAGGTTTTTATATTTATTTGAGTAAGTTTATAAGTAATAAAAATGCTTTTTATGGTTCTTTGAGTTGACTAGACCAATGTTGTCTAGGTGTCCCAAATGGCTGAGTAGGCAGATCGATGACATCATAATTTGTACGTGTGGAGGTTTCAGAGAAAAGTGGTTATATGGGTTAATTTATTTTTGTGATTATTTTATATGTTTAAAATATAAATTTCATTATGATGTGTTATTAAAAATTTATGCAAGTGCAAATTTGGTCTCCCAGGTAGATTTGACTATTTTCTATACTTAGCCAAATTTGCAAATGTCAAGTGAACAAAGGACTAGTATGCAGTGTTATTCATATATATTTTGATGGAGGTATAATTTTATGATGGAGTTGAAATAAAAGTGGTAGAATAATTAATTAGGATTACATAAATTTTTTTTATAGGTCTTGAATGTTCATATAATTGCATTTATTACATGTGAAAGGTGACTATTGTTGACTATGTTTTTCCTAAATAAACTAGGGTGAAAATAAATGTTTGTAAAAGACAAAGTGTTGATAAAATATTGTTTGTATAAAAATAAAGTGAATTATAATCATTAAATATCATCATAAAATTTATTTGGAGTTTTTACTATTTGTACAAGTGAATTTATTTTTGGATAAAGTTGATTGTTGTTGACTATAATTATTACAGGTTTGAGTAAGCTTCTAACAGAGGTGTTTATGATCACTAGGTGGTTAAATGAAGGTGAATTATGGATTGGATGATTTTAATAAGGTTTTAATATTTCCATCCATATGTGTATTATAAATGGAAAGTATATATTCAGTTATTTTGAGCCTTTTTTATGAAGACAATGTTTTTGGGCTAGTAAAGCCTAATAGGTCTTTAAGACCTAATGGAGGTTCCTAAGGTGAGAAAATATATTAGAGGTGTGTAGTGATGGATATTATCTCTTTAGGGTGTCTTATGTGTCGTATTTAATTGACTAATGTTCTTGCAAGTGGTCTTTTTTTTCTACTTGGCTTGTTGTAGTGTTGAAAAGATGAATAGGTCTTCATGAGGCCTAAAAGGGCCACTTAGGCCTAATGGAAAGGTATGGTTACTTAAGGGTGAGTTATCAAATGGTTTAGCTGAAATATGGAGGTGATTTTTATATTTTTATAAGTATTTTATAATCCTTAAATGGTTAATAAATATCTCTTAGCTGACCAAGAAGATGGTGACCTTGTATATTCTTCAAAAGAGCAAATTCAAAGGTGAAGGTTAGACCATGTGTGTTGTTTGAAATCCATTTGAAGTATGGAGCACCTAATTAATGGATATAACTTGTTATGTAATGTGTCCTTTAATATATTTTTATGTTGATCAAATTTGGAAAGGATAATTTGGGGTTAAGAAAAGTTTTGTGGCTAACAAAGATTGTTTAGAGAAAGAATAATGCATTTGTAAAAGGCATTTTTGGTCTTATTGTGAAAGGTAGAACATGGGAGAATGAAATGAATTACATGTGATTTTGAATAATTTAAAGAGGAAATGAAATAAATATGAAAAATATGTTGAAAATATGAAAATTTTCTAACATTTTGTGTTTAAGCTTATGAACAAATAATCATATTTGTTTCAAGGCTATTAAGCCTATTTTTCTCAAGTGACCTAGTGAAAGGTTTTGATTGAAAATAAAATAGAAGATTGAGGTGAATGGTATGAGGGTTTTTATAAGTATGTGAGGGAATGAAAATAATAATAATAACATGTTGAGCATGTCATAAAAATCAGATAATGGTGCTAAAGGTAATCAACAAGTTTCATGTATTGATTCAAGGCATGATTAGGCCTAGTTTGTATAGTTGACCTAGAGTGAAGAAACACATTGAATATATGATACATGAGTAATTTAAATGTTATGTATGACTGATATTAATGATGTTGAAATGATTTATTTACATATAATCAGATCATATTGTGAAGGATGAATGGCCTCAAGGCTATGATCATGTGTATGAGAAGTGTAGAAGAGAAAGAGTTGTTGTATTCTTATGTAAGAGGTAGATTTATGTTTGTATGAACTACCATAAATTGTTTGAGTTAGAGAGGATTTTTTTCAAGTTTTAGTTAATATGAAATCATCATCAGGTTCTTAAGACATAATATTAGATATGGAGATTAGTTTAGAGGTGTTTGAGTTGGTGCTTGATCACCTAGGGGTTGTAGCCTCCTTATTAGTTGGTGCTAGCTAAAAGGCAAGTTGGTGCTCCTTGTGAAGTGAGTACTTCACTAAAGTATCATGTTTGTGATCATATTATAGGAAAATTAGTCCATGTATTTGTATTTTTTAGAGTGGGTTTTATCCTTCATGAGGGTTTCCCACATAATTCATGTGTTATGTGCTTTGATCTTACATTGTCTCTTTGTTCATTGGAATGAATGTTCTACATGATTCATGATTGATTATTGTTTAATGGTTAATATTTTGAATACTTGGAGTTGAATTTGATTTACTTGCATCACTAATTCACCCCCCCTCTTATTGATTTTTCTTCTAAAAAGTAAGTACTCATGATGACGTGGTTAAAATTGATGATCACACGACTGTTAAAGACCTTCCCACGAATATTAAGTTATGGCCACCTAGACGTCAATATTAACATGGTAAACTTGTATTTGAATTTTACAAATAAATGGTCATTTTTTATAGTGATAAATAGAATGACCTAGGATGCCATGAAAATGCCATGTTAAATCTATATGAGACAATTGTCCAAATCAAAGACTCTACGTACTTGGTAATATAAAGAGTTGGGATGTAAGCTCACAATGTCTAAACTAACTATACCATTAGAGTATTTTTTATCTTCGAGCATCTTGAAGATGGGACCATGCTTGTATGGGGAATCATCTAATAACAATGAAAACCCTACATCAATTATAGAGCACATCATCAACTGATAGGTACTAATTTAGGTGAAATAGGAGTATTCTTGTTGTGACAAACATTGTATGATATTTCAAAATATGATATTATTTTATATAAACATGCATAATTTGTGGGAGCATTATTTTTTATAGGTTAGTTCACTAGAAAATATGATTTTTTTAGAAAATTTGAAAGGACACTTATCCTACAAACATGTTTAGATTAGGATCAATCGACATGCTTACTTACATACTATAAAAAGATCATTATCAATTATCAAAAAGGGGACTTATTAGAACCAAATTGCATTGTAAACTTTGAGTAGTTAATATAAGCAAGGAATTCTAAAAATATTATTTAGTATTTTCTTTTATGAAGTGTTATATGGTTTCTCTCTCAGTTGTATGGTTTCAATTTTAGATTTGAATGGTTCCTATAGATTGTTGATGTGTAAATTTGACTATGGAATTGTTAACTTGTGCTAATTCCAGGTTAATTGAAGGCTCCTTAGTTTTCTTCATTTCATTTTCTCTGCATTTGTAGATGTCCATTATCTATTTGATTATAGGATTAAATCTTTAAAGCAAGCTTTCTTCTGATTTACATTATTTCTCATAGTCCTTGGAAATCTACCTAATGCATGATGTGATTTTAGCTTAAGCTATTTCATGTTACACATTGGTTAAGTGCATTTCTAGATGAAATCTAAACTTTGTCATAATGTTTGAAACAAGACCAATAATATCTTCCTTTATACTCTACCCTTCCTTTCGATTCTTTTTTAACTGGATCACCTTAGTTTAATGGTCACTGTAAATATCTATATTAGGCTCATTCTTAGATTAGTTCTTGATCATAATTCACTATTCTTAGCATAGTTACTATATATTTCATATAGATCTAGTATTTGTCCATGCGGATTCCCAACCACCAACTAATATAAATTTTGTGAAATAGTCATTTGTTCTACCTCTATTCCACTAATAGACAATAGTATTATCATAACCCATAACTCATACATTAAATTACTATATTTCTAAAATGAGAATTGTTTCTTAACACTCTAGGCACCTATGGTACACATTTAGGCATCAATAAGAGGATATTTGATAGCATTAGAAGGAGGACCTTTGGTTAGATATTTGTGAATTGGTAGAATATTTACTCATCTTATTGAATTATGTCCAAAGATTGGTGAATTCTTTGCATATTCATTTTCTTTTGAGTATAATTGTGTAAAGATCATTGATCTTTATGGTTTTAGAGCAATATTTGGGCTTATTTTAGCCAAAGATCATTATTATTTGAATATTTCTAGGTATTTATGGTAAAGATATTCTAAATCCAAGATATTTGACGTTAGTAATAGTTATTTTGTTAAAACGTTGACTGATTCTTTGCAAATTAGAGTTTATCTAATCTTGAAACATGTGAAGATCATTCATATTGATGTATTTTGGCATATCTTTAAGCTAACTTAGTTAAAGGTCAATGTCCTTTGTTGTTATTTATACACATTTGTGTAAAATTGGCTTAATGTGTGACTCTAATCATTATTCTTTGTAAAGATGAAGCTTACACATTGTATTTCAAATAAGATTTGGAGCTAGGACTACCACAAGTAATATCCTCATCAGAGTATTGCATGGTTAGGTGGATATTTTATCAACATGCTTGGTCAGGTACATGACTTACCAAGAAACCCTGAAAGGTATTTACCTTATTTCTATCCTAATGGCATTGTCATCGTTAAAGAACATGTTAGATCTTTAAAATCTTATTTAAGATTCTTAAATGTTATTCATTAAGATGTGTCATGTAGATTATTCCCATTCACTTTTAAAGATTTTGCATATGAATGGTTCCATAACCTTCTAGAAGATTATATTGCTAGTTGGGATGATTTTAATAAGATATTTATTGATCGATTTGGTAAAATCATTAGTCCATGCATTCTATATAAACAATTAACCACTATTAAAAGAGACTAAAATGAGCCCATTAGAGCCTTTAATACTAGGTTATAATATATGTTTTGTAGAATTGTACACCCTTATAGACCTGAAGAGGCCTTAGCCTTAGAGATCTACAAGGATGACTTAGATCTCATGACTTATGTGTTCCTTAAAAGGTATATTAGAGTCATAAATACCTTGGCATTAACTTATGCTAAATAAGTAATAATCAATTATTAAATGAATCCTGAAGTCATCTTGCATATGTTATCCCAAATATCAACCTTAATTTCCTAGTACTAAATGTCATTCCTAATGCCAATTAGAGTGTGTTTACCTTAAATTAGTCACTACCATTCAACTAATTTACCTTAAGCCATACCTATCTTGGAAAAAATTTGGGTTCTTAAACAATGATACAAATGGATTTCATTCACAAGAATAGAGAGTTTTAGTCCCCATTAGTAATGATAGTTAAGTTCATAACTCATAAGTAATAGAGAATGAGAATGAATCCATACTTAAAATGGTTCAAAATCTGAGCACTAATTTTCTTCAATTGCAAAATCAAGTGGAAAATTCTAGGGAAGGCTCCAATAGGGGATATGTTTCTCAAAGGTTCAATAGGTTTCATGATAATAACTACAATGAGTCATCTGAGGACATACATTAAATGAGTATTTGTGATATAGTTTTATCTAATCATTGCAATTTATTTAAATCATGTCAAAGTGAAAGGGATACTTCTAAACCTATGCTTAATCAAGACTTTACGGTAAGGATATCTAGCTTTGTAAGAACTCCTAAATCTCTCATGCAAGATTTTGATTTTCTATTTGAAGAAGAAAGTGAATCAAAGGATGATGTAGAAGATGAAATGGAAATTCAATATGGGAATCCCCATGAAAAAGATCAAATACAAACTGATTTCTCTTCACAAGGTAGCTATAAAGGTAACTCATATCAGGTCATTTCTAAAATAGAGTCTACCCATGAAGAAGAAGTATAGTGGTAACATTTATGCCAAGATTTTGTGAAATAAGTTTAAGTATTACAAGATAATATCATTGTTTATATCCCAAAGTAGGATGAATTGGGTTTTGATTGGGTAGTGCAGATGACATTATGCATGAAAGATGAAGATGAAGCAAGTGAAACATATCAAGAATTTTCATATGACACCCTTAAAAGGGTGGAAGTATGTGATCCACTTAATTAAAATGGTATGGTTGCATATTATGGTTGCATATGAATTTCATTCTCTTTCAATCGATCAAGATGAAGTAGCCATTCAGGATGACTTGAAAGTTTTGGAACAAAGATGGATAGTCTATCTCCACATCAAGTTGAGATTAATGAAGACATTAGGATGAGAATGCTAGCTAAACTACCATCATTGAATGAGGATGGTATAAGTCATTATTTATCTATGAATTAAGGATAATTAACACTCCTCATAAAAGATATAAGTATTTTGTAAGAAGATGATTAAGTCATAGATTCATACCTTTGACCTATATATCTAAGTATGTTGATAAGGGGCCAAACTACATCACCTAGAAGACATAAGTGTAAAAGTTCTCCTATCCATAAGAAGCCATTTAAGGAAATTAATCATGCCTTAAGGTTCTATAGTATAGTAAATAATTTTTCATTTGATCTGGGAACTAAGTACTTTATATAGTTAATGCAGGTTTTTAGTTTAGTTTCTTTCCTATTCTTTCTTTATTAGTTTTTTATTTCGTATCCCTTATTTATATATAGTGTTTGTTTATATTTGTTTTTATTTTTGTGATTTTTTACTTCTAAATAATTCTTTGTGGACAATTATCAGCTCAAATTTTATATAAATACCCAAGAGCTTCATAGTTTAGAAAAATTGGTGTTGTAGTTTAGAGAAAATATCAAAGATTGATGGATAATTTAATTATTACTTGATATTTTAAACCTTGTTATAGTCTAAGATTGGTTTTAATAATAATTGCACATATAGGATGAAAGCTTAAAATATTGAAACACAATCATGCTTGTACTTAAAAAATATTAATTTCCTGTGACAGTTTATAGATAAAGATGATTGTATGAAAATAAAACACTTGAATAAACCCTAAACCTAGCTAACCTAGTTCCCAACCTTTGCTATAAAGTCTAAATGACTTGAAAAAAATACAAAAATAAGAACCTTATTACAAATTCAAAAAATATTTCTAAGCAAAGTTGATTCTAGTAATCTCCACTAGGGATATAGATGCTTGGATAGTAGTGAAGAAAGGCCTTGAGTGGAGCTAAAGGAATCTATGTCAGGGATATGGATGCCTAGTTAGTAGCAAAGTAATGGCCAAGCCTTCCCTAACCTAAGTCATGTTTCTTGATGGATATTCAAACATGATGAAATTCAATGTTAATGATTAAATCCATGAAATTTGAAGTTGTTCTCTAAATCCTTTGGAAATTAGTAAGTGGAATCAAAGCACACACATAATATGATTGTGTTTTGATGTTTGATCCTAATTTTGCATGTGTAATATTTGGTCTAACCATGAACTGGCCTTAATAATGGTGTCTGATCAATTAGAATAAGTATATTAATTATCATCTTGAACTAGAGTCTCTAAATTCTAACATATTGATATGTTTCCCATAAAAGCCACCATTTATTAAGGTCAACATACCCCCATTTATGAAAAATGGGGAGACATGTGTCAAATTTTGCAAATTTGTTCCTTAAAGATTAAAATCCACTTATTCAGAGTATCATTAGAATGATTACACATTATTTTTATTTGAAGATCATCCATACCATGGTTTGGCTAACTTATTTGTTCATAGTTCTAGTTTAACCTTATCTAAAGTAATAGCATTGGATATTTGTGTTTTAGGTTACAAGTTTAATATTACCCACCTCAAAATGAACAATATTAGGGTTTTTGTGCTTCAATATTTAATTTATTTTTTACTAGCCTTGGTCTATAATTGATCAATATTTTGAAACCCTAGCTTAATGTTTTGTCTAGACCTTTTAGTTCAAATTTAAAATTGGTAGAAACTTTTATTTCAATTTTAAACAAGAATAATTTAAATTACATGGATTTTATTTAATTCTTTATTCTAAGTCTTGGTCATGTTTTTTAGCATAACCAAACCTTAGTATAACATCCATTCTTGGTCACTTTTTATGCCCTATGTTCCCCTTTTGATCTTTCTATTATTTCATAAGGTCCTTTTGTTATATGTTTCTACCTTTTAGTTTAGTCTTTTTGGGATTTTCCTTTGAAACTTTGTCTCAAAATAATTACCCTTCAAGGATCATGTTTTGGATACTTTGTCCAAATGCTTACAAATTTTTATCCTAAACATATTTTCCAAAGCTTATCCTTTAGGATTTTTTTAAGGACACATACCCTTCATGTTTTCTAAAATAATACTTCAATCCCTCAAAACATATCCTTTGGAATTTTTATTTAAGGCCAGTATTATTTCAATTTTTTTTGCTTAAACCAATTATCCTTCATGCATCTTTATCTAGGATTTCTTTTAGAAAATTTATTCAATAGAGCACCTTTAGGGTCTTTTGTTATCAACATTCTATTTCCTTCAAAAATTTTGTGTAACAAAAATTGGTCTTCGGGGAAATGTATTGGACATTTTTTCTAGGCCAATGTTATAAAAATAAATGCCCTTTTCATTGTTCCCCAAAATAAATGTCCTTTGGATCTTTGAATGTACCCTTTAGACTATTTGTAAGGGGTATTTTTTCTTTCAGACATACCCTTTAGGCTTTCTAAAAGGTGCACCTTATATTCATAATTGCCCTTTAGACTTTTTTAAATGGTTCTTTGCCATCAAAATTGCCTTTAGGACTTTTGAAAGTGCCCTTTTCCCCATGAGAAGTGCCCTTCAAGATTTTTATCCTAGGAAAATGTCCTACCAAGTGTTTGTGCCATGATATGTTAGACTAAGACTTTAGATTAAAGCCTTATTATTTCAAGGCAAAATAAGAACATTAATTTGGGACTTTTGCTTAAATTCTTATTCTTAGACCTTACTTTAATATTTCCTATTTTCTATAGGAACTGGTCTCACTTGGATGATCATGATTTCACCCCCTTCCAATGTCACTAAAAATTATTGCTTATGGTGCAAGATCAAAAGAATATCATTTGGGAATAATCATGTTTAATGTTTAAAGCTGACCTTTATCTAGTATTAGGTCAAGATTGATTGGATCCATGTTTAATCCATGCTTAATGTTTAAACCCAAGTCTCCTTTTGGATTGAATTTAAATTTAAGTGAAAATAATTTAATGCCATAGACTTAGCTCAATTTTAATCCTAAGGCTTGGTCATGTTTTTCAACACAACTAAACCTTAAGCTAAAAATCATATGCTTTGTTTATTTTATATCACATGGTCCCTTTTATCTTAGCATCATTTAACTAAAAATGTAGGGTCACTTTTAGTACTTAGCCTAAGGCCTTATCCCAAGGTTCTATTGTATTTATTTAAATAGTGAAACCCTAAATTAAAACCTTATGCTAAGTAACTTTTTGTGAGGTCCCTTTTGTTATATGATTATCACCTTAGTCAAAAACCTTCGTGCCTAGTACATTTTAAATTCTTGAGCTCCTTTTTATATGTTGCAGACTTAGTTTAAAAACCTTAGACTAAAATATTTATATTTATTAATATGAACAAACCATGGTCCAAAATCTTTATGCTAAGTCCCTTTTAAATTCTTGAGGTACTTTATATTTGTTTCAAACATAGCTTAATACTTTTTATCCTAAGTCTTGAAGCCTAATTTAATATTTCATCAAATACATGGACCAATCACATTCAGCTACTTAGATCCCAATCTATGACCCACATTTTGGTGGAAGACCCAGATCGAATGGAGAATGATAAATGATGAAAAGAAGTAGATCCCAGTTAAAAATCCAGCACCTTTTCCAAATCATTGGTACACATTCTAGAATTTAGATCCTAATGAACAAAGTGTATCAATTCAAATCCTCTCAAATGAATCTCTAAGTTAACATAGGAACACTATGTGGTGAAAACATATTAGCTAATAAAACTGATAGGTGAAGAAAGTGCATGGTACTTCCAAGTGGTACAACCTCAAGGCCTAGCTCAAAATAAGGATCAAATAGTTAAAACATGGCATAACTATAGATCCTAGTACAAAGATCCCAGAGGTAGCCAATAGTTGACATATGGCACATGTGAAAGATGGAGTGAACTAGAAGATGTTAAGTGTCAAGGTTGAGATAGTCCCAAAGATGAGCTTAAATTTAAAGTCATGCACCCATTATAGACATTCTCATGGACATCAAATAATGGTCATGTGGAAATTAAACCTAAGACAATAAGTATTTTTGATGAGGTGGTTAAAATTTATGGTCATGCAACCATCAAATATGTTCCCATGAACATCAATTTTGACATGGTAAACTTGAATCCAAATTTGAAAAGGCAATGGTCATTTTTGATAGTGATAAATAAAATGACCCAAGATGCCATGGAAATGCCACATTAAAGTTATATGAGTGAAATTAGCCAAATTAGAGACTCTATAGACCTGATAATATAAATTTTTTGGATGTAAGCTTGTAATATCTTAACTATGGCATTAGATCACTATTTATCATTGAGTAGCTTGAATATGGGACCATGCCTATATAGGGCAACATCTAAGAATGATATAGACCCTAAAATAATTATAGAGTACATCATCAACTAGTAGTTCCTAAGTTAGGTGAAATAGAAATATTTATATTACAACCAACATTATATGATATTTTGAAATAGGGTATTATTTTATATAAACATGTGCAATTTTTGGGAGCACAAATTATCTATAATTTAGTTCACTAGAAAATATCATTTATTTTAGAATATTTGAAAGGACACATGCCTTATACACATGTTTAAATGTAATTATATTAGGATTGATTGACATGACTCCTTACATTCTATAAAAGGAACATTGCCAATTGTTAATATTGGGATTTCTTATAACTAAATTACTCTGTAATCTTTGAGTAGTCAATATAAGAAAATAATTCTACAAAGATTATCCAATATTTAATTGTGTGAAGTACTATATGGTTTCTCTCTCAATTTTATAGTTTCAATTTTACATTTGAATGGTTCCTATATATTCTTGATGTTTACATTTGATTCAATAGTTTTTAACTTGTGTTAATGCTAGGTTAATTGAAAGTTCCTTAGTTTTCTTCATTTCATTTCCTCTACATTTATATATGTACATTGGCTATCTACATATAGGAGTAAAATTTTAATGTGATATTGGTTCTAATTTGAATTATTTTTCATAGTCATTAGAAGTCTACCTGATGTGTGATGTGATTTGGGCTTAATATTTTTCATGTTACACATTGGTTAAGTGCTTATCTAGGTGAAATATAAACTTTGTCATAATGTCTAAAATAAGACTGACAACATCTTCCTTTCTTCCTTACCCTTCCTTTTGATTAATTTTTAACTAAACCACCTTATTTTAATGGTAATTTTAAATATCCATCTTGGGTTAGTTTTTAGATTAGTTTCTGATCATAATCATTGTTCTTAGCATAGTTACTACATATTTCATATAGATCTATTATTTGACCATGGAGGCTCCCAACCACCAACTAATATAAATATTATGAAATAGTCACTTGTTCTTCCTATATTATACCAATAGATAATAATATTGTTGTAACCCACAAATCATACACTGAATTCCTATAATTTTATAATGAGAAGTGTTTCTTAACACTCTAGGCACTTGTGGTACATATTTAGGCATCAATAGGTTCTTCAGAAACTAGAGGTGTCAGCACCATCTCTACCCTATGATAAAGAGGAAAACTACTAAAATTATGAAAAATGGAATACAAGAAGATATACTAAAATAATAAAGCAAAGAGGAATGATAATGAATAATCTCAACATCTCAGACTTGAATGAGACCTCTTAAAAATGAATCATCTAAGATATAACCATCATCATAATTAGGTTTATAAAGATCAATGAAATAGGTAGGGATGACCTTGTCATCTAATGTGGTGTGATGAATGTAATGCCAACTCACATTTAAGACAATAGGGTATCATAACAATGTGGTTGATAAGAATGAGGTTACAGATAAGTTAGAAGTTGAAAGATGAGATGAGGTGAGAGATCCAAAGTTTTAATCTTAAGATTGATCTCATTAGTCTCTTAATCATTAAAATACAAGAGGTTAGGGCGTAGATTCACAATGAGTTTGGGATTACCATTGTAACCTTAGGTGGAATTGATAGGAAATTTAAACCATTAAGATTCATGAAATGGAACATTTGGTAAGGGTTCAATGGTAGGGAACTTGAATACACCACATTCTTGGAATTGTTTGAAATTCCAAGGATTTGTGTCACCTTAAATCTTGGATATGGCTCCATTATGAGAAAATTTGATGTAATGTGGAGTGAAAGAGGCAATTTTTCTCATATAATGGTGATAAGTGTGATGGTAATGGGGAACCATACATAGCCTAAAGGAGGAATTTTCATTAGATCATATCCTTGACATGTTATACATGTGTATTTAATATTTCATTCAAAATATCTAAGAGTTTTGATAAAATCAAGAGAGGAAACATAAGTGTTCAAACCCTCATTAATCAAAGCATGTTTGATATTAATATCATCGATTTGAACACTGATAAATAGAGAAGGATCATCTAAAAAAATTAGAATCTCACTAGGGATCATAAAAGTGATGGGGAATTTGAGGGAAAGAAAAGTGTCCATTGTTTCATCAACATGTATGGATATATCTTCACATTATTTTAAAATGTTATCTTCTGATTTAGATAAGGTGGCTTCATATTCTACTATGGGAGTATGAGGGATGTTCATCTTGAACAAAAGTTACATCAGATGGTTATGATAATGTAGAGAGGTCCACAAAAGTTCAAGAAATGGGATTTGATATGGGAGATTAGTGAGTTCCATATTAAGATCCCACTCATCATACCCCATAAGAAGATTATTGGAAAGAGGTGCATAGTGTTGAAGGAGTTCCTCAAAAGGAGGAACTAAACCACATGTGAATTTATGTTAATAAGAGGTAGAAGTTTTAATAAGAGGATAAGTTTGCAGATTATGTTGAGAAGATGGAGTAGTTGATGTAGGTTTGGTTTGAGAATTGTTAAAATAAGTGTTGAGAGAAGCTTGAGTATCATTGGCAATAGGTAAATAAGATGGAGGGATGGTAGAAATAGTATGAGAAGTATTATCCAAGGGAGGTGTTGGAATTTGCTCATCAAAATATATAAGTTAATCTTGACCAACTTGTTTAAGTAAGTTGAAGAAAAATATTGGATAACATAAAATGTGTGAGACAATAGAGGTATGCAGATGGGTTTAGGATCAATGAAAGCAACCACCCTTCACATATTATTAATATTGACCACATTCTCTTTAGAATTTGGGTCAAGAATATTGTCAACATTATTAGTATAAGGAGTAGGCTTGTTTTGGGTATCTTGGTGATTTGGAAGAGGATCTTCATAAATGGCCAAATGAGTATTAACCTGATACAAAGCTTGAGATTTAGTTTGTATTTCATGGGATTTGAAGGTAATGTCATAGGCTTGTAGGCATTGATGAATGATAGAATTATGGTCAAAATTGGGACCAAGAAGGAAATACATAGAAAAATTATGAATCTATCTATAGGTCTCATAAGAATGACCCCAACTAGTGTGAAACTAACAAAATTTATTGGTATCATAAAAGGATTTAATGGGATGAGTGGGATCAAGATCTCATGGTAGAGGCCTTGGGAGACATTTTTGTAATTATGATATGGATAAAATTTTAAGAATATTGATGTTTTTGGATGAAGATAAATGAGGGTTGGTGATGTGGTTAGGAGGGGAAGCTTGTTCCCAAGTTTGGTTGGGACAACAACTTGAATAGTGATGAATGATATCATAATGTTCCATGACACCATTATTAGTAGTATGATGATTCTTATTCATGAGTAACATGCAAGTATACATAGAATGTTGGGGTGGATCTAATTAATGCATATGTAAATATTGATGCCTATTTTGGTCAATATCCTCCTCCAAAGTACATAGAGAGAGAGTTTGGACTTGATATTAAAACTTGGGAAAAATATCATTGATAAAGAGATGAAAAATGTTGTCATCAAAGATATTATGTTCACATTTTTTAGATAAGGTTTTTCATCATGTAATGAAAGCTTATGTAGTTTTAGTCTCAAGTTGCTTACAATTGATAAAATGGGCCAATGTATTCTCAACAAGATCACTAGTTTGAAACTTTTGGACTAGAGTATTGACTAAATCTTCCAAAATAGTAATAGAATGTGATTTAAGTTAGTTTTACCACTATAAATCATCACCCAAGAGAGTTTTGGATAAGAGCTTGGTAGTAAAAAAATGTGTTTAATTTGACCTAGTCTTTATATATATTTCCAAATGTTTTTAAATAAAGAGTAAGATCAATTGACTCATTGTAGGAAATGGTAGGGGCGATACCAATTATATCGATATTAACAATTTGAGATGTAAGAGGCTCATTTTGAAGGTGCATGATTGTTTTATTAACAAGAGGAGGTTAAGGGATAAGATTACCATGGGAATCATAATGAGGAGGTGGGGGAACATTTTGATTATGCATGCCCTATTTCATCTATTAAGGGTGGGTTTGAAGTTGGATAAGGTGACTTTACATTTGCATCATTTGATTTGCATTATTAGCTTGAAAAGCATTATTTGATTAAGATTTTTTAATAGGATTTGATTGGTTTGAATTGCATTATTTGTAGTGTTTGAAGTATTTAAATTTGTAGTAGTGTCTTGGGTACCACTATGAGTGTTATTAGGAGCTTGAGAAGAAATGTTAGTGAGGCACTAGTGGTATAATTTCCTTTTGTGGAAAAATATGGACTAGTAGAGGGATAAGAAAGAATAATAATATAGGCATGATTACCATGGGTAAAAAATGATACACTAGTGAAATAATTGAGAAGAGTGGGTCTTGAAATAAGCCCACTAGATGTTGAACTGGTCATGTTAGTAGAGATACTAGGCATGGAGGTAGAGGAAGTCAAAGAAAAAGAAGTCATGGTATGAGAAGGGGTCAAAATAGAGAGAAGAGGATGAGAAGCAAATAAGTTAGTATCCCCAAATCAATGTGAGAACATGGGATAAGGTGAATAAGGCTTCTTAACTTGACCACTTATCATGAGATGGTAGATAGTAGAAGGATCTTTTCTTTGATGTTGAGGAAACTCATTGATGAAAAAGAGCATTTTTGGTGTATACTCTAATTTGAGTTGATCTTCAAGTGAGAAGAGAGGATTAAAAAGTGATGAAGAATGAGGAGGGGTGTCATATTTTGTAGTTTGAGTGGATATATGAACATTTATTTCATCAAGGATAAGAGCCACAAGTTACTTATGGGAGAACCTATTAGGGTTGGTAAGACTCATCATATCTATTGAATTCAACTCAGTGTTGACTTCAAATAATAAGTTCATGATGAAGGAGATATATTAGGTAAGTAAAAGTTGATTCAAAATAAAGGAGATAGGAAGGGATATATAATAGTATAGAGTTGACTGAGTCAACCTAGTACTAGAAATAGGGTTTGAAAATTGAGTTAACATGGAAAAACATCGATAGGGTCAACCTAGTATTATAGCCTAAGATAAAGAATAGCTTGAGATAAATAATATCTTGATAAGGATAAATATTTGATAAGTTTTCCTTAGTATTATAAACTAAGAGTTAGAAATGAATTTGGCTTAATTAGGTCAACTTAGTACTATAGACAGGGGAAACAACTAGTCTATAAGAGATTGTGTTGAACATAATGGCAATGTAGTGAAAATGGTGAAAATTTTGCAATGTAATTTAAAGAAATAAATGGAAATAAATGTTGATGTAGTGGATTGCACCTGGGGCAGGATGCGTAGCTGCCGCCCTTCCACACACAACAATAGAAACTCCCCTCTCGCCTGTGGGACCAGCTAAGCTGGAGGGGAGAGTCTCTAAATAAGGGATAGCTCCCTCTGATGTATCTTTTAGGCCCTAGTTTCTCCTACTACTAACAAATAAATGAAAAAAGGGGGGATGAAAAGGGAGAGAGAGATGCTGAAAATAGAACTTAAGCCTAAAAAATGAAAAAGGTGATACACTAGAAAATGTTGACCCACTCAACCCGAACATACACTTTTCACCAAGAAGAAATGTCCATACACTTCATTTGATTTGGGAAAATCTTCTGTTTTAGTGAGTCAGGGGTCCATAGAGATACAAGGAGGAAGGAACTAGAAAAGGTGTTTTGAGACACACTTTGACGACCTATTCACATGCGCCTATATTCTTACTATAGACACTTCTGGCAGACCTGCAAAAAGGAGACTTAACAATGCACTGGACATGCTATAATCGATCTATGAAAAGCATGAAAGACAATGACATTACACAAAAGAAAAACATAGACATATACTTTAAAGTGTAAGTCCAGATAGAGGTAAAAATGTTATGTCTTGATTCAAGGTAAAATCTGGCAGAGCTCTGCCTTACAAGCCCAAGAGATTTTTGGGTAGAGTTTTGCCTTAAGGCTGAGAGAATTGGGCCTTCTCAAAAGAGAAGTTTTACAATATATAGAAAGAGAAAGAGAGAATTGTCACTTTTTGGGAAAGATTTTGGTGCTCTTTTTTCAAGTCGACCCATGTGCACTTTGAGCCTTGGGAAGAGGGAGCCATTTGATTGTCGATTCTTGCTTTGACTTTGGCATTCCACATTAATGTGAAAAACATGGCTGCACCTCTTTTCTGTAAATAGACTACTCTTTTCCCTCCATAAGGGCACTTGTCCTTTGAGAGGCTTGAACTTTTCATGTTGAATCACTCCTTTGAACCAACTGTTGAACCAAAGTGATGAACCAAGGCATTGAACCAAAGCAATGAACCAAGGCGTTGAACCAGTTTAATGGTTCAAAGCTACTAACTCTTTGAAAGATCATGTCATTGAACCACTTTAGTTTTTTTTCCTTATGAATTTATTCAGACAAGAGTCTGAAGAAGCTTTATAAAACCTTGCACTCTTTGACTAGTTTTTCATCTGCTGAAAGACTCACCTACAGAGTTCATAGAAGTCCTTATGAAGTCTGTAGAAAACCTATAGAGTCTGTAGAAATAGACCTATAGATTCCATAGAAACTTCACTGCTAAGTCCATAGAAATCCAAGCTCTATAGAGTCCATATAAATATACCTACAGAGTCCATAAAAATTCTACAGAGTACGTAGAAATCACCAAATTCATGCAAAATAAAAAATGAAATGGCTTAGAATAGTAGGGGAAGAAAGGGGACTAAATTTTTGACCTATTGGGCAAAAAATGGTCAACAAATTGGTGACTCCTAGGGGAAGCATGCCTTCTATGCTTAGAGACCAGTAGCCTTGAAGTCCATTAGGCATGGAGTCAGATGCAACTTTGAAGAAAGGTTAGCAATAGCCCCAAAAGATCCAAGAATCAAACATGAATATTTTTACCCCACACACAAAGGAAAACACACACAAGGCTAAAAAACACTACTTGTGCAAAATACACTTAGGGAAAGCAAGAAAAGAAACTAAAAGCAAATACTATGTACAACTAACTAGGTATATTTGCTTCCCTCCTAGATCAAAGGGAAAATTTCTTAAGTCCCCTCCCTGATAAGAAGACTTATGGTGCTAGACAAGTGGCTGAATGAAAAGGAGATTTGGTGACTTGCTCCTCTTTCCTGTCACCTAGATTGGCTTGCATCTGAGTGGATTGGATTCAAACATGCTTCCAACATACATGTATCCTTCTTATTCCTAGAATCCTATTGAATGCTGGTCCTTCATGCTAGTGCATTTCACCAAGAAATCTATGGCTACTAGCTCATCATCATAAGCCCTTTGTTGTGCATGGTCCCTCTACAATGCATCATGGTTTGGCTCATCTCCTTTTGCTTCACTAAAGACTATGTCAAACTCATCATTTGCTTCATCTTGGCTTTCTTGAAGAAGGGTGATTGTGGTGATGTCTAGAATGGAATCACAAATTGAATACTCATCCCATAGAACATCACCTCTCTATTTAAAACTTTCTTCTTCAATGTTTTCCTAAAGGAAGACAGACCTCTCCTTTTCCTCCTCAAAGATCAAGATCTCTAGATGTTCAAAGATATTCTCCTGATCCTCCTCCAACTCAAGCTCCTTGGCATAGTCATCTTCCTCATCAAAGCAACAAGGAAGTTCATCAAACAAAGGGGAAGAGAGCTCACCATGCTTAAGTTCCTCCTCGTATTGTTGGAACATCCACATGTATGCATGCCCTGAGTCTTCTCCATTGCTGATGATGCCTTTTGAAGAAGCATTGATGATGATTTCTTCTTTATTGTCACTCATTATAGCCTCTTGGGAAACTGTAGATTGGGTCTTTTGCTCCTCATTCACCTCCTGCAGAATAGGTTCCTCCTTGAGAAGGGGTGAAGTGAAACAACCATGTGGAAGGGGAGTCAGTCCTTGAGCTTAAATCAAATGATTATTCTCCTTCCACTTGGCCAAAAATTCATCAATATTAGGTGTGTCCTGATAGCTCTCTTGGAAATGTGTAGCTGGGGTGTGTTTAGACATGGAGTGTGCCATTGGGTCTAAACTCTCCATCACACATTGGCTGAGGAATCTCTCTCTGGATTCCAACTCTATAATTCTTCTGGCTATATCCTCTTATAAAATCCTCTCTTAGGGGTCACTAGCATCATCATGAGTAGGAACAGCCTCATCTTCTTCAAGGTTTTGAGAAAAACCTTTCTTCTCCTCCTTCCTACCCCATGATTCTACTATTTTCTTCCAGTTTAGGATCTCAAAATTGGAATTTTGATCCTATGATGATGCAACAACTTTGTTTTCTATAAGGTCCTAGGGATCCTCCATAAGGTCTAAAATTTCTATCTCTCTTTCATGAAGTAGTCTCATCTTATCCTCTAAATCTTCAATTTTCTTGGCTAGATTATCCTGAAAGAGTCTTTCTTGGAGGTCACCAGCATCATCATGAGTAGGAGTAGTTTCGAGAGAGATGTGTTGGTTCATAATGTTCCCCCCAAATGAAGATTCAAAATCTAAGGAATTTAGAAGGTTCATCTCCTTTGGAGGTTCTTCTAGTTCCCTTTGATGCTTGAAGGCTAGGTGAATGGGGTCAAGATCAGGGTTGATTGATGCATCAGATAAGCTGGAATGAGTAAGTGCTATCTAATAGAAAGGATTTGGTGTATAAGAGGGGGATTTATTTAGAATAAGAGGGGACATGCAAGGCTGACTACCTTGAATGAATGGATTCCTCCATTTTGTTACCTCCTCCTCCATGGATTGCAAGGCTTGAGCTTGCCTTAACAAACATGCCTCTTTATACATCAGCTCTTGCTGATATCTGTACTACTCATCCAGTCTATCAATTTTCATTATCTTCTTCTCAAAGTCTAGTGACACTCCTTTATTGTTAAAGGGAAACTAAGAGAGCTACTTGAGGGGATTCCCTAAATATCTTGAGCTTGATCATAGTTAAATGAAGGAATACAAGGCCCATGATTTTATGCAAAGGAATTATACATACAAAAAAATTCATTTCTTGATGGCACCTAGACTACTTAACCAACTAATTTAACTTAGATTCACCATTAGTTTTGATGTAAAAGCCTCTAAAGGCTGGTTGATTGAAGAACACACCAAAAATTCTTCAACTCTTTAAACACAACTTGTCCTAGTTGGTCCCATCGAGTGTGCCAAAAATTGTTGACACAGTGGATTGCACCCAAGATAGGATACCTAGCTCCCACCCTTCCACATGCAACAATGGAAACTCCCCTCTCACTTGTGGGACCAATGAAGCTGGAGGGGAGAGTCTCTAGATAAGAGCTAGCTCCCTCTGATGTATCTTTTAGGCCCTAGTTTCTCCTACTGCTAACAAATAAATGAAAAAGGGGGGGATGAAAAGGGAGAGAGAGATGTTGAAAATAGAAACTAAGCCTAAAAAATGAAAAAGGTGATACACTAAAAAATGTCAACCCACTCAACTTGAATATACACTTTTCACCAAGAAGAAACACCCATAAACTTCATCTGACATGGGAAACTCTTCTATTTTAGTGAGTCAGGGGTCTATAGAGATACAAGGAGGAAGGAACTACAAAAGGTGTTCTGAGACACACTTTGATAGCCTATTCACATGCACCTATATTCTTACTATAGACACTTTTGGCAGACTTGCAGAAAGGAGACTTCACAATGCACTGGACATGCTATAATTGATTTGTGAAAAGCATGAAAGACAATGACTTAACACAAAAGAAGAACACAGACATATACTTTAAAGTGTAAGTCTAGATAGAGGTAAAAATTCTAAGTCCTAATTTAAGGTAAAATTTTGCAAACCTCTGCCTTACAAGCCCGAGAGATTTTTGGGTAGAGTTTTAACTTAAGGCTGAGAGAATGGGGCCTTCTCAAAAGAGAAGTTTTATAATATATAAAAAGAGAAAGAGAGACTTGGTGATTTTTCAGAAATATTTTGGTGCTCTTTTTGCAAGCTGGCCCATGTGCGCTCTAAGCCTTGGAAAGAGGGAGTCGTTTGATTGTCAATTCCTGCTTTGACTTTGGCATTCCACATTAATGTGATAAACATGGCCGTACCTCTTTTCTACAAATAGATTGCTCTTTGCCCTCTACAAGGGCTCTTAAAACCCAAAATTGTCCTCTATAAGGGAACTTGTCCTTTGGGGGGCTTTAAATTTTCACATTGAACCGCTCCTTTGAACCAACCGTTGAACCAAAATGATGAACCAAGGCATTGAACCAAAGCGATGAACCAAGGTGTTGAAATGGTTCAATGGTTCAACAGTTCAAAGCTGCTAACTCTTTGAAAGATCATGTCATTAAACCACTTTAGCTCTCTTTCCTTATGAATTTCTTTAGACAAGAGTCCAAATAATCTTTGTAAAACCTTGCACTCTTTGACTAGTCTTTCATCTACTGAAAGACTCGCCTGCAGAGTTCGTAGAAGTCCTTGTGAAGTCTATAGGAAACTTGCAGAGTCCATAGAAATGGACCTATAGAGTCCATATAAACTTCACTACTAAGTCTGTAGAAATCCAAGCTCTACAGAGTCCATAGAAATGGACCTATAGAGTTCGTAGAAATTATGTAAAGTTTGTATAAATCACCAGATTCATGCAAAATAAAAAATGAAATGGCCCAGAATAGCACGGGAAGAAAGGGGACCAATTTTTTGCCCTATTGGGAAAAAAAAGGTCAAAAATAAACACATAATAAATTAGATAAATGATAATGATCTTGATTGAGGCACATTGCATAAAACCTTCTACCGATGTTGATTAATGCATGGAATTGAGCCACTATTGTAGATGTTGGTGTATTTTTATTATTTAGTCTTGTCTACCTTTTAAGTTGATAAAAATTAAATTTTTGGAGAATATCATAATTAATTTAATATTTAATTTGTTTTATCTTGAATCCTATGAGAGAGTAATAATGTTATCTAGCATGATGATCACCATCTGCCCAACATAGGTCCATTTTGTATACGTATTTGTGTTTATAGTTATATTTTGAGTGTTCTACAATTTTTTAAGGTGGTGGATTCATATGATTTGGCCTATTATATACTTTATTTGATTTATTATTTGGTTTGATTTCACATTCTATCATAATTATTGTGTGTTATCTATCTATGTGATGATATATTTTTTTCAAGAGATTTAAAGAAGTCTTTTATTATTGTATCTAAGTGTTGTTAAAAATTGCATGGTGAGATTTTATTTCTACATCAGATTATATATTTGAGTCAAGCATAAAATATGTAATAATTATTGTATCTCCCCAATAATATGATTACATTGGGAAAGTTTTCATAGCTATATTTTATTAGCCATTAAGATACTAGTGAGTCTCACTCTACTTAGTTATATAACCTTGCACTCGACATAACTATTAATAGAATAATTGTCTAACCCTCCCCCCATGATTTTATGCACCAAATCACCAAAAATATACATTTTAATTATATATTTTAATAATAAAAGTCTAATTATATTTTTTATTTATTTTTATAACAATGTTGAAATTTGTAGTTCATCTTATCTCTCTACTTATAGCCTCTCATTGAATGATAGATTGACTTGCATTATATTTAGAAAACACCTTCTTGTTATTTAATGGAAGATATGATTTATTCCCTACAAAATAGTTATTTTGTTATTGATTTGAGTTCTACTAAAACTTTATTGGTATTATTTTATTTATACATCACATTCACTTATTTGAGTCAAGTGTAATACAAGTCATTGTGATTGTATCTCCTTAACAAATTGATTGCATTGGGAAAGCTTTCATAAATGGATTTTGTTAGCCATTAATACACTAGTGACTTTCAATAAACTTGGTTTTATATTCTTTCACCATACAAATTTATCAATAGGATAATTTTCCAACCCTCAACCCATGTTTTTGTGCACCACACTCACCATAAAGCTAAACTTTGATTTTTTAGTATTTAGTTGAATTTTGATTTTTGCTCCTCTAATGTTCTTAAACATAGATTTGATATAATAAAATAGTAATTAATGGACTTTGAGACTAATATGATCTATCTAGAAACCAAAACTATGAAATAATAGCTTGAATTCCAATAATGACAATCAAATAAGACAAGGTAAAGCAAAGACTATTATTACTTCAAAAGTACATACAAGCTCTCTCGATGATTTTTTTAAACACATGTATATCAGCCTCATTAAATAGGCAAGAAAAAACAAACTATAAGGGACTATGGCTAGAAATATCCCATGATAAGTTTCACACCTTGAACATTCCCTATCTGAACATGCTTGTGATAAAATTTATCATTTAGAACATTCTAAGTTTGTTCTGTGATAGTGTCACACTTGTAATTAATGAACTAATTTATTTCTAACACATAATATTAATTAATAAATAATAAACATTTTTTAAATAGAGATTATAACAACTAAAGTCTAATGGTATTTTTTTCTTATTTTTATCACAATGTTGAAATTTTCAGCTTGTCTTATCTATCTATGTATAGCCTCTCATTGAGTGATTAATAATGCACATTATATTGTGTAACCACTAGGTTGAGTGATTAATTATTCCCACACACATAACATGCATAATTAGTGAACAAATATTTATTTTACTGAGATCCCACTACACTCCCATTTCAAGAGACTCGACCTAAAGAAATAATTATTGTCAAATGACATTTCTAACTTTTATATAAGTTGAAAAGACATGAAGTGATAATGATATATTATAATAATGCTTTCCTTTAACATAAAATAAAAGGCACTTGATCAAAATAAAAATAGAATAAAAATAATTTCTAAAAATCATATGATTTTAATTTTAAGATTATGAAACTATAGATTTCCTTATCAACTAAGAATATAAGGATTTTAAAATTGTGGAAAATTTTATTATTAGGGAAGAAATTATTGTAACTTGGAAAAAAGTGATAGTTTTATTGTAAATTTTTTTACTAATATAGGGGGGAAAGGATTTAATTCATCATTATTTTTGACACATTTGTAAAAATACCTTTAAACACATGGTACCCAATGTCCTAAAGATACTATTGTAAAATAACTAATGCATTATCAGTGGTACCTTACTTCCATAAATTTTACTCTTATAAGTACCCTCTCATGTATTCCTCATCAACCACGGACATGTGACTATTTGAGTCACTCACAAATTAAAACTACATGGTATGGAAATTGAATATGAAATAACTCATAGAATTGGAAGGCCTATGGTGTGTTATTTTTGACACTTTTCTGTATTTCACATTAGAGAAGGACTACTATTTTTTTGCAAGAAAACATGATGAGGACTTTATTTGATTGGCCTCAACATCTCTAAAAACCTTTTTTTAACATTTATAATGCCAAAACCCCTAAATAAGCCCATGAAAATTTCAATACACTCTTTTTTAAAGTTAATGAATTTAAAATGTTATAGCTTGATGTATAACTCTCCTCGCTTTCACCCTCTACCTTTCCCATTATTGAATATTTTTTGGAAAAAATTAAATTCATTATGTCCCAATTTCATAGTTTTGGAAAAATTATAATAAAAAAGAAGCCATCCTTCTCATTTTGTTAAGCTGAAGGGTCCTTTTAATGTCTTTGATTCTACTTTTTACTCTACTATGGATGCTTGGGTGTCCAATTTTAGTGGTCCACTTTTGATAATTTTTTTGAATAACTCACCAGGGAGAAAATAAAGATAATGACTCTTGATTCTCTTCATATCTCTATTAATTTACTTGTTGTTATCTCCTCTAAAGGAAAACCAAAACTAAAGCCAAATATTTTACCCTACACTAAACTAGAAAAGTCTCCCTCTCAATCCTCTAAGTATTCTAGATATACTAAGTCTACTAAGGCCTCTAATATCTATAACTATAAAAAATAAAATAAACCAAAGAAAACTTATGGTCCATGTAACTTTTTTGGTGGGTCTAATAATTATAATTCTATACGTTTCAAGAGGATGTAAGCCTTGGAATCCACTATTAAGAAACATAAGATTTATGTTCTTGATCCCTTTTGAACACCTTTAATAGGAAAAGGGAAAACACTCGCTGATAAGACATTCACTATTCATGAGATGATCAGATTTTTGATTCTATTTATTCTCATCAATTTACACATTCTTGGGATATTATTTATTATTTATTAGATCCTATCACTTCACACTTTTAAGTGGGTAACTATTCTAGAATTGATGTGTTGGGCTCTGATATTGTTTATATGCAAGATGTTTGTATCAATAATGTGATGTATAATATAAATTTTTCCACAAATTATTTGTATGTATGTAAAACATTTAAAATGAGAATTAGGAATACTTATGGTCCATGTAACTTTTATGATCAGGATAAACATTACGAGTCTATATGTTTTAAGAAGATAAAATTCATAGAAGCTATTATCAAGTAACATAATATTTATGTTTATACTCTTTATTATTCACCACCTTCAACAAGGGAAATAACTCACCATTAGGTAATTCATTTCATCATTATATGGTTGGATTATTTATTCTATCACTTCTCATCACCTTACACATTCTTGAGATCTTGTTTCTTCTTTATCATGTTGTATCACTTCCAAAATTGAATTGTGTAACTCTTATAGAGTTTATGTGTTAGGATTTGGTAATATTTAGATGTAGGATGGTTGCATCAATAATGTTTTTTACTTTCCACAATTTTCCATAAATTTATTGTCTATGTATCAAATTTGTAACTCAAGCATAGGGAAGATTGTGAAACTTACTACACAACATGTTATGATCTAATAGTTTATTATACCCACATGATGTAGTTATTATAGGTGATGTATATGATGGCTCATGTATCTATACCTTTAATATGTTTTAACCTATATGCACCCAATTTTTACATAGTGAAACATTTCTGATAGGATAGGTTTCATGATGATGTAATGACCTCTTGTGATGTTCAAATGTAAACTCTCTAAAACCTCATCCAATTTTAATTCCCTCTCTCAAGCCTCCCAAAACCCTATTCACTAGACTTCATGGCTTCTTTCATATTTTTTCAAACCCCTTCTCATTGGTGACAAAATTTCCACTTTAGGTGATGGAACTATCCTATTAGGTTACAAAATTACTACCTTCATGATGTGTCTATCACAATGGTTTTGTAAACAACCATAGAATTTATATCATAATAGAGAAGTTCCACATCAAAATATTGGTGGTTATATTATTTATAGTAGTCATTTCATCCTCATAGGTAGTGGTTATGTAACTACCCCTATAAATAGGGGATTTTTTTAATATTATTTTGTCTTCCAAATTTAGCTCCATGAATTATTTCTTGACATATTTTGCATTATTTTTATCATGTTTATTGATTTTTTGTAATGAAATCACTTAGATGATTCACAAAAATATAATTATATATTGTATAATTAAGAGCATAATAATATAACCACAATAATAATTGGTAAACGAGTAGAATAATTGAATATTATGACTGAGGCACTTTGAGGGGGTAAACTCTACAATAATGTAATAAGAATAGAATTCACAATATTATTATAAAAGACTAACCACTACCTCATATATATAATCTACTTATCCAAGGATATTCCATAGGCTAACCATACTAAGAACATAGATAAATTCAACAAGATAATATAAAGGTGTGTAAGCCAAAATTTGGTCACGCATATCCTTAGATGCACTATAGTTTAAGGGAATATAATTCTCCTCCCCTTAAAAATAATGTTTTCCTCGATGTTGAATCAAACTAGGATGTTGTTGCAAGAACTTTTCACCCTCCCATGTTGCATCTTTAGAATGTAGGTTATTCCATTTGATCAAATACTCCTTAATGGATATAGTCTGTAGTTACTTAGTAGACATGTGAAGGATATATTTATGCTCCAAAATGACTTGTAATTATTCATGCAATTCATGTAACTCAATCTAAGTGAAAATTCTATGTACAATTACCATCTTCATGTAAGATACATGGAATACCTGATGTATGTTCATGGATGGAGGTAATTACAACTTAGAAGACACACTACTAATTTTATGCAAGATGTGATAAGGGACATAAAACTCAGGTTAAATATCACTATTATTTTCTTATTACTTCAGAGACATATGCTTATATGGATTCAGCCACACAAAAACAAAATCACCTATGTCAAAAAAATTCTCACTTTAGTGTTGATTTACTTGTTGCTTCATTCTATTTTGTGTTATTATTAAATTCTCTTACAAACTGACTAGAACCTTTTATTCATGGTGAATTTATTCTTTAATAGATAAAACGTTAAGATACACCACAAAAGATGAAGTGATGGATGGAGGGTGAGACCCATATAATTACACAAAGGGAAACATCTTATAAGAAGTGTGAAAAGAAGTGTTATACCACCATTCAACAAGTGGAAACTAATGAACCCATTTGTCTTTTTTGTTAAGAAAAATAATGAAGATAACCTTATAAACATTTTTTGACTACCTCTATTTATCCATCAGATTTAGGATGATTGGACAAGCTATGAGCCAAATAGGTGCT
Organism: Torreya grandis; assembly: GCA_037957365.1. NCBI lineage: Eukaryota > Viridiplantae > Streptophyta > Pinopsida > Cupressales > Taxaceae > Torreya > Torreya grandis. Next base: position 105,425 of record JARHVA010003653.1, read on the forward strand.
CAAATATGCAAATAATTTAGTCTAAAAATTACTATTAAATATGGGATCTCAGTTATAATGATCTTTAGAGTACCATATAATTTTTGAACTGTATTAAGAAAATTAGAAGATACTATGCTAAAAATAAATGGCTATGATAAGGAACAAAAATGAGCATGCTTGGTGAGTTAATCCACAACTACCATGATAAAATTTTTACCCTCAGATCATGATAATACCTAATGAAGTCCATGGAAACATCCTCCCAACATTAGTGAGGGATGGATAACAATTGCAAAAGACTTATGTTATTAATGGTTTCACCCTTGTTTTATTGAGATACAATGTATTTAGCCACATATTTATAGACATCCCCCTTGATTCCCTTTCTAAAATAAATCCTTCTTGATTTTTTGATATGTTTTCAAAAATTTGGGGTGACCTCCAAGTAGAGAGGCATGAAATTCTTGAAGAATTTTTTGTTTGAGGAGAGAATGTTGAGAGAGGTATAATTTATATTTATACCATAATGTGTTTCCATTCCATTTAAATTTTTAGATTCATTAGAATCTTTTAGAATATTTTGAATCAAATCCTTTGTAGCATTGTCATTCTCCCATTCATATCTTTCTTCCTTGATCTAATCTACCTACCACAAGGTCATGATACATAATAATGTCTCAACTAATTCATTCCATTGGGAGAGGGAATATACCACTATTTTTTTTAATTTATTAAAAATATTTTAAAATTCATATAATAATAGTTTAGTCAACCATTTTCATTATCCTTCTAATGATAATTATTGTTCCAAAATAATTTTGATTCTATTATGATCAATCTTTACCTAAAAATGATGATCCATCAGATAAGGTATCCATTATTTTGTTACATGTAGAATAGACATCCAATATTTATAATGGATTGGTTTGATCCTATTTTCCCTTAATTTGGAGAATTTAAAATTCCATTGGTCTACCTTCTTGCATGAGTATAACCCCCATGCCATATCTTGACATGTCACACTCCACAACAAACATTTTTGAAAAATTAGCAATAACCAAAACTAGAGTTGTGCACATAGCCATTTTAAACTATTAAAATGAATTGGTATATTAATTGGTCTAATGGAAGGAGTCTTTATTAAACAAAAAGGTGAGTGGGGTTGTAATTATACCATAATTTTTGACAAGCTTTTGATAGTAACTAGTTAGACCCAAAAATCCTTGAAGTTTCTTGAGGGTCTTAGGAACCTACCACTCCATCATCACTTGGATTTTTGTTAGGATCAAACTTCACTCCATGTAAAACAATATGACCCAAGTACTCTAGCTATTGGACACCAAAATAAAATTTGGAAGGTTTGGCATAAATATGATGTTGTTCTAGAATTGGAAGTATTTATTTCACATGCTTCAAATGGTATTCCCAATATTTATTGTATATGAGGATATCATTAAAACACACTAATAAATACTTCCTTAAATATGGCCTAAAAATAGTATTCATCAAAATCTAAAATTTAGATGGTGAATTTGTGAGGCCAAAAGGCATGACCAAAAATTTATAATGGCCTTCATGAGTACTAAAAGTTATTTTATATATGCCCTCATTATATATGTGAATTTGATGATACCCAAGTCAAAGGTCTAACTTGGTAAAATAAATTTCACCATGTAATTCATTTAGAAAATAATTAATCGCTAGAATAGGAAAATTATCTTTAATGGTATATTTATTGAGTTATCTATATTCTAGGCACATCCTCCAACTATCATCCTATTTCCATACCATGAACACCAATGAGGAATATTCACTTTGACTATGTTGGATGATTCATGCCTCCAACATCTCCTTTACCATATTTTAAATTTCACTCTTTTGGGCATAGGGATACCTGCAGGGTCTAATGTTGGGTGTTTTTCTTCTTGGAATGAGCCTAATGTCATGATCATATACATGAGTCAAAGTAATTCCTTTTCTCATGTCACTAAAAAAACATAATGGTCATCCATCACCCTTTATAAATCAAGATGTGTAAACTCCTTGGTTTATTGAACCTCTATGGAAAATAAGCGTGCCATAAATCCTTATACAATTTTTTTGAGAATATTCATCATTTGATGGGAACTAACTAGTTATAGATATTTATCATATAATCCATGTAGTTTAAAAGTCCTACCTTCTAAATGGAACCTCATGAATAGTTCTTGGAAATTCATCTCAATAGTGCCCAAAGAGGTGAGCCATTGAGCTCTTAAAATAATGTCATCTCCTCCCATGGGAATAAAAAATATAAGGGAATCTAGCAAGTAGTCTCCCATAGCAAGCTTAATTATGTTATTTTTTAGAACAATTGACTATACCACCATCTTAAAATCATGACTTAAAATTATAGAGTTGGGTAAATGAAATAGTTTAAATGAGTAGACAACTTACTATTGATGAAGTTATGTGTACTCTCAAAGTCAATTAACATAGTCACCTTCTATTTATTTAATAAACCCACCTCCTTAAGAGTTTTAGGAGTACTAATGCCTAAATTTTTATGACAATAAATAGTAGGTTGAGAATATTTAGATTCATCCTCAGGTTCTTCCAAACTCACCCATAAAGCCTCATAATATTCTTCCTCCTCATTTGGTGCCTTCAATGTAAAAAAGATTATTTTCATCACATCAATGTCCTTTTTTCCATTTGTTATCACATCCAAAGCAAAAATATTTTATATGATTTTATTTAACTTAATGAGTTGTTAATCTAGTAGGCTATGGAAATGATAGTGTTGGTAAGGTGTATTCATGCACATTAGTGAAAGGTATTCATTTGATCAACTCTTTTTCATCAACTAGACATTCCATTGGTATGGCTTCAAATTACTAGGATGAAACATGCAAACCTCAAATTGGATGATATCTTTGAGGCCAGCCAAAAATAAGCCAAGTATATTTTCCTCAGTGATGTATGCCACATGTAAGGGGAGATTCTAAAATTGATGATTGTAATCCTTTAATGTCCTAGTTTGTAAAAACATGGATAGTTGGCTAAATTAGTTTTCAAAGACATTATTACAATGGTGGAACCTCAAATCTTTATAAAATATAGACCAAGAAACTAAGGGACCCTTATTTTATATTGAGCACATAACTAGAGATACCAAAAAAATTACTCATGTTCCAAATACAAACAAGCCATGACCACCTTTTATTATTAGGGAGTCTAATATAGATCAAATAAATTTTCAATTTGAGTAATTCATGTGAGTAGATTATTACCATCAAATGTAAGTAGGTCCAATTTTGGAAACAACAATCATTATGAATGTTTAGAGGATGAGAATCAAATTGAAGTGGTGGAGGGTTATTTTGTAATTACTAAGTTAAAAAATTGGCTAATTTCTTAGTGATTTGTTAGAATTGATATTGAAATCTATTCAGGTCCCCTCTCAGCCTTATGAGGTCCCCTTTAACAACACTAGGATCATATTTATGGACCATGCCTTATAAATATTACTTAATTTGATGAATTATCTCCAAAATACTTGAATAAGACGTTTATGACATCATGTTGACTTTCTAGGGAGTTTTAGGTATTTCTTTCCCTTTTCAATGACCATAAGTATTACGCCATTCCATGAAAAAACCCTAAGAGGGTCATGACCCAAAAAAAGTATCAACATATGATATCATTATGATCACCTCACCAAGATTATTCCAATGACTATTAACGTGCATAAAGATGAAAAATTTTGGCTCAAAAAAGAGTACCAGTAGAATATACCATTGTGATCATCTCATAGAGATGAATAAAAAACCTAATAATTTACACAAGGAAAAAAATTCCATATTTTTTTCTCAAATATTTTTTTTATTAAAAAAAAAACCTCATAACAAAATTGTGATGACAAAAAAAATTAATTCCTCTTAGATCACATTTTTTTTGGCCTTCTAGTGCTTAAAATGCTAGACTCAACAAAAATTGCATTGTAGAGACTTTCCCAAATCAAAGCTCTGATACCAATTATAATGAAATTACTTAGATTATTTGAAAAAATAGAATTATATATGGTAGAATTAAGATAAAAGTAAATATATCCACAACAATAGTTGGTGAAAGAGCATTATACTTTAATATTATGACTGAGCCACTTCAAGGGGGAAACCTCCATAATAATGAAATAAGAATAAAATTATAAATATGATGATAAAATACTATCCATTACCTCCTATATATAATCTACTTAGCCAAGGTTATTCCATAGTTGACCATATTAAGAACATAGAGAAATTCAACAAGATAATATAAATGTGTGTGAGTCACAAGTTAACCACACATATCCCTAGATGTACTATAGGTTAATGGCATAGAATTGTTCCATCCTAAGTTAACCTCTAATTAAAACCAATTCACTCTTTATATTTTCAATCATTTTGAGTCCTTCCCAATTCAAATTCCCAATTCAACTCAATTAAACGCCATGCAATCTTCATTGCCATTCTACAAGTAATCCAATTGTCGCTTGATTGTAGATCCAAACATTTGATTATAAGTTTAAGAGTTTTATAGATTTTATATCCACATGTTATAATTTTTATAGGTTTGTAAATTATTTCTCCAAGGTGACCAAGAATATTGATGAGGTGTCATGTGTGCTAGAATGACAATGACAAAGTGTGCTTTAATGTTCTTAAATAGTTCTTTAGTATTTGACCTAGATATGTAGATGGTGGATGTTTTTAATGTTGTGGTCATGTTATAAAGACCCTATTTATTTTTATGAGTTATTTGTGCACTTATGGAAGTGAAAGGAATTAATTAGAATAGTCATATGTATGACTAGGTTCTTTTAGTCATCCTGGCAATTCAGGTTGAGTGATTAGATTGATAGATTGGAGAGTATATGGCATATGTTCATATTAGTAAAGACAAATAAGAGGTTTTTAGGCATCCATATATGTATTTTTTATGTTTTTTTGTGTCATTTGATCATTTATAAAGAGAAACATGCATATTCTAGCTTAAGAGAAGTCAAACAATCACTGCACATCATGCAGATATGAATTAACTATCAAGTTTGTACATTTAGTATAGGTACTCAAAAATTTAATAGTGGTAAAATATTTTCATGGATATTTTTTATATAGTGCCAAGAAGGTACCCTAAAAATTTAGACTCTTAAAGTGTTTTCTAGCTCAAGTTATAAACTTTCAAAGTTGCTCTTATGGACTGTGATGTGCTAAAGACCATCAAGTTTTACTATGTTGAAATATGGGGTTAACTAGTAAAGACAGATCTATGGTAAGAATTTAAGTAGGTGATGAATATGTATGGTGAGTAATTAATCTGACCAAATAAGGATATAATAGAGCGTGTGATCTTGTCATATAGTGATCCAACATCATGCATGAAGTTAATATATCAAATGTTCTTGAGATTGCATGAGCTAGTGACATGTGTCTCAATCATGATGATTTGATATAATATCAATGGGATGTGGTTGTTCATGTAGATGGATATCTATATTGAAATTTGAGTCAATTATTTAATGCTCAAAAGGCACACCAGGGTACCAAGTGTCTTAATCATAGAAGCACAAATCAATGATCAATGGTGAGAATTAAAGATTTAAAGTCAAGAGGATAGTAAGGAAATAAATGGAGTGAAATTGATCTACCTTTCAAGGGTCATGGGATGTGTCTACAATTTTTTGCATTAACTAGAGACCATTGGTGTTTAAATTAACAAAGGGAAAAACTAGTGTATAGTATTTTGTTAACATATTTTGAACTAAGATGAATTTGAAGGTGATGTAAAATGAAAATTTGAAGATTACTTCAAGTTGAATCTAGAGAAGTGAGTTATAATGTTTGAATATATTAAGCTCCAAAGTTGACTGTGTGTTTGACCATGTTCTGCAAGTGACCTGAGAGGGATAATTGAGTTGTTATTGATAGTATTTTGATGTTTAAAGATGAAATAACTAGTAGAGAGTGTTCTAGACTCTATGAGGACTGTATGTTTGGATTATTTAGGTTTTACCAATCAATATTCAGTATAAATAAAGGCTTATAAGTTGACTATGTTTATTGAATACACTAGTAGTTTGAGTGACCATCTTGCAGAGGTAAGTTAAAGGTGTTCTGAGTAGAATTTAATAAGCGAATGAGTATGGAGATGTTATATAAGTATCTAAGGATTATGAAAAATTATTTTATGTCATGATATACCCATGATCAGATATGAAGAGTCAAAATATTATAAATTTATCTTGATTGTGTGTGACTAGCTTGAGTGGTCATTTTGAGAGAGTTGGTTTTAGTGTTTAGAATTTGTGTTAAAGTGTCTAAAGCAAATGGAGGTGTTGAATAGGATATAAAGGTTTTACCCATGTGATATAATCATATGTATATGTGACATATTTGAGTTTTTGCTTCAAAATTTTGAGATTGTGTTTTTATATATGAAGGCCTAAAGAGCAAGGAGACCTAATTGGTAGGTTCAAGTATTAAGTTGGTTTTCTATGTGTCACGGACCCATATGGGAGTAAGAAAGGGTATATTTTATATAGGTTTTATGTGTTTGAAGATTTTTTAGAATTTTAAAGTGGCCCAAGGAGTTGAATTTTTAACATGTTAGTTTTTAGGCCTAATTGGTGTTTTGGGTCTTAAGGGCAATGGCCAACTAAGGAGTGTGTGGTTATTACATATAACATTTATGGAAACCTATTTCAAAGGTAGAAAAATTATGGTAAGAATATTGTATAGCCAAAATGTGTTCGACAAAGAAGAGTGGTATAAGTACAAGGCATATTTGGCTTTTTTGTGTGTGTTAAAAAAAGTGTGGAGCCAAGCAAAGAAGAGAACCTTTGAAAGAGAAGGTATAGGTCATTGAGGACAAATATAGAGTAAAGAGAATCAGTAATAATTTTATAATAATGGTGATGAAGGTGAAAACATAGGTAATTGGATATCAATGGAGCATAATTTATATATATTTTAGGGATCACTAGATGTTTCTACAATGTTTTGCATTAACCAATGACCATTGGCATTTGAATTAACAAAGGGAAAAACTAGTTTGTAGTATTTTGCTAATACATTTTGATCTAGGATGAATTTTAAGGCGATGTAAAAATAAAATTTAAATAGGAATTCAATGAATATATATATAAGTTATTTATAAGGTTTGAATGTCTATACATTCAAATATATTAAGCTCCAAATTTTATTATGTTTGACCATGTTTTGCAAGTGACCTGAGAAGGATAATTGAGTTGTTATTGATAGTATTTTGGTATTTCAAGATGAAATAACTATTTTAGAGTGTTATATACTCCATGAGGACCATATTTTTTAATTATGGAGGTTTTACCAATCTATATTCAATATGAAAAAAGGCTTAAAAGTTGACAATGTTTATTGAATATAGTAGCAGTTTGAGTGACCATCTTATAGAAGTAAGTTGAAGGTGTTAAAGGTGTTATGAGTAGAATTAAAAAATAAAATGATTATTTATATGTTATATAAGTATATAAGGATTATTATAAAGTATTTTATGTCATGATATGCTCCTAATTAGATATGGAGAATCAAAATAGTATAATTGTATTTTGACTGTGTGACTAGCCTAAGTGGTCATTTTGAGAGAGTCATTTTTAGTGCTTAGAGATTATGTTAAAGTATCTAAATAAAATGGAGGTATTGGATAGGTATTTAAAGTTTCACACATGTGATATAATCATATGGATATGTGAAATATTTAATATTTTACTTTAAAATATTGAGACAGTGATTTTTATAATGAAGGCCTAAAGATCAAGGGAACCTAATTGTTAGGTTCAAGTGTTAAGTTGGTATTCCAGGTGGCATGGAACCATATGGTAGTAATAAAGGTTATAATTTAGATAGTTTTGATGTGTTTTAATAATTTTTATAATATAAAAGTGGCCTAAGGAGCTAAAGTTATAATGTGTTGGATTTTAGGCCTAATTGGTGTTTTGGGTCTTAAGGGCAATGGCTGACCTAAGGAATGTGTGTTTATTACATATAACATGTATGATGACATATTTAAAAGGGAAAAAAAATTATGTTAATCATCTTATCTATCCAAGATGGGTTAGACCAAGAGGAGTGGTATAAATACAAGGCATATTTGGCCTGTTTGTGTGTGTTAAAAAAATGTGGGGCCAAGTGAAGGAGAAAACCTTTGAAAGAGAAGGTAAAAGTAATTAAGGAAAAAATAGAGTAAATATGACCAATAATTATTTTTTTATCAAGGTGATGAAGGTGAATACATAGGTCATTGGAGCTAATAAGACTAGAAGAGGTAGATTGAGTGAGTAAGCTCTAGAGGTTGATTGAGTGAGTATGCTTATTGGATGGATTAAAGAGTAGAGTAGGTTAAGGATTGTGTGAATTACCTATAGGTCATGTTTTTAATTTTGTGATATAATTTTTTCATATTGTTTGATTTTGTATGTGCTAAGAAGTGAAGAGTAATCCAAAATGGTGTTTTGGATTATTTGCTTGTGTGTGCAAGTTTGTGAGAGCATAAAAGGGAAAGAGAACAAGTAATAAAAGTCAATAATCATGTGTAAAATAAATTATATTAGAGTTGGAGATCATATCAAGGTAGCTAGGTTGGTTCTTGGTTGCCTAAGGGGTTAATTCCTCCTTGTGGGATGGGTGTCTCACTTAAATAAGGGATGGGTGTTCCTTGATCAGTTGGTGTTGGTCTAAATGTTGAATCTTGTCTTTATAAGACTATATAAAATCTTTAAAGGTTCAATGTTTTTAATCCCCAAAGAGTGTTATGTGCTTGATCTTGTTATATCTTCCTTATTCATTGCAATGGTTAATTTGTATGCATCATGATTCTATGTATTGAATGTTTAAAGAGTTGGGAATTGAATTGGATTATCTGACATCACTTATTCACCCCCCCTCTTAGTTATTATAAATATAAAAATAATTACTTTGGTTATTTTATTTATTTTTATTTTTCATGTTCAACTACTTATTTTTGGATAGGGAGAGACATTGTTATCGTAACCTAGTCATTAAAAATGATGTCTTCAACCAAATATAATCAGTTATTCCTTGTTTATATTTGTGTCTATTTTATCATTATCCAATTATTTATAGCCATATATTCATCCTATTTTTTTCAGATTTATTGACACATTCATTTGAGTAATGTGATCCAACATACTGAGGACAATAATGCTACAAATTTTTCACCTTCAACTAGCCTACATCAGGATTAGGTTAGGGTTTTTATCTTAAATTTATTTATTTTATCCTAGTATATTAGATTATATTAGTTTAAATTTTTCATTAATTTAAATTTATATTAAAAATAAGATAAAAAACAATTTTTATAGGAGAAATAACTCTCTTGTTTTTCTTGTCTTTGCTAAAAATAAAAGTAGTAGATAGATTCTTTATTTTCTTACATCCTTCTTAGTAGCTTAACTTTCATTTGAATAAAATATTATGATAAAATTTTAATAAGGTTTTATAAATATTTTCCTACACTTTTATCCAACATGGTAGTTATTTTTTAATTTCAAAACAAATTCCATTGTTCACAAAACAATCAACGAGCAAATAACAAAACCCTAGACAAACTTTAGGCAAATAAGAGACTTTCATTTTTTAATTTTCCCATTATTTTAATTAAATTTTAATTTAATTATTATTAAAATAAATATTAAAAATTATAATTTATACTTCCTATTTTATTTTCAAACAAATCATTTAAAACTTGCATGTAATAACCAGGAAACTTGAATAACTAGCTTAGTTTGTGGATTCCTAAAGAAAAATTTAAAAGTATTTGAGTATTGTGTATTAAAAGTATATCATTTCCTTAATTTTTTACATACCTTTAAAAATATTTCATATTAAACTCATCTTCATAATTAAAACACAAAAAAAATTACAAAAACATCTACAATTAGATTGTATTTAGACAAAGCTAGGAAAATTCAACATCTTGCATAATAGGATATATATATTTCTCTCTCTCTTTGCATGCATTATAAAATAATTAGAAAAAGATATTAAATATTGATTTAATTTAATTTAATTTTTTTCATTTATTTACCCTCAACATATAAATTTCAGCAATCAAGCATTTTACATCCAAGTTAAAAACAACAAAAATAACTAAAACATTGATAAAATCCTTGTCTAGCTGTATAAGCTAAAAATAAGAAAAAAATCAAAATTTAATTTAAAAAACACATAAATTAATCAAAAAAATATTTTTTACAAGCTCTTATACTTACAAATTTGTCTAATCTCTCTTGGATGACACTTCCCAAAACACCCGATCTTTTTAGAGAAGGTCTTTTCCCTGGGGATATAACATCTAGTCCCACAATTGGCATATAATTTGATACTAATACTAATATTAGGAGATAAGTATTAAATTTAATCCCAATACATAATCTATAAATATTTTATGAGATCAAACAAAAATCTCTATCCAACCATCATTGTCTTTCCTTGAGATATAGGTCATTGCTACAACATCATCTAGGCCTAGTTTCCCATTCTCAATTCCTTCCTCCCTAGGTCTAGCCTTGTCTTATATCATTCAAATTTTTGAATGAAATTTAATAGGGATATCCAAACTGATAGATTATATATTTTATTATGATTCATGTAAACCAATATTCCTCATTTTCCTACTCTTAGCATTGACTAGGAGCTTCACCTTCTTGTTATCTCGGAGACTAAAGAACCTTGGTGATCTTTTGAATAGATCAATGATATTAATGATCATTGTGGTGATTTTGAGGTATTTTTGTTCCATAATAACAACCCATTACATCCACCCATTTTTAACCCAATTCCACCCAACAACCAACCCAATCCATAGCCTATCCATTACATGGTTGCATTATCCTAACCTCATGGAGTCAAATACACAATTTAGTGTGTGATATTCATAAATACATAAATTAGTGAACCAAACATAAAGGAATGTTATCATATGTGTTTACCATTTTTTTGACTCTTCTCATACCTCTTTTATTGATTCTCCCTCCTCCTATTTATTTTACGATTATTTGTATACCCTAAAATATGCTTGGAAAGGACATAAGTCAATCTCTTAGTCCAAAAGGCTATAAGAGAAGACAACTCAACTCTAGTGAGTCTTTTTTGATGAGCTAGAAAAAAATAACCTTAAACACTATTATAGACTACCAAGTATATGATTAATCTCACCCTAACACTAAAAATATGGGAGGGGTCTCCATTCAAGAAATCTGAGATTTATCTAAAACTTGAAATAACCATCCTAACTCCAACACTATGACCCTTACTATGGGAGGCATGATCACTCCCCACATGAACACTATAAAATCAATCAACTTACAAAACCTAGACCTAAAAAAATTTCCCAATATGATCATTATCTAGGAAGGATCTGCCACTCAATGGATGAAGTCAATCACATGTAAGCAGTGACTCATCCTCATAATAGGAGTCAAAATGCTTTTAATCTACTATTACGAACCACAAACATTAAACTTGGGTATCTTAACTAAAACCAACCTCCTTATAATAACTTGTATCACATATTTACTCCTTATATATAAGATACTCTTAGTATTAACACTAATTCAAGCCTAAAGTAGCTCATCAACACCCTGGTGGATTACATTGGTGACCTAAAAATAAACCACCAAACTCTCATTGGGGTATGGGCTTGAATTATATTACACAATATCATCCTTGTCCTCTCATCAAAATGGTGAATTATCAAGAAAAAAATAAATTTTACATGTTTCTACCATAAAATGATTATCTGCTATTACCAAACCATGTCTCTCACAAACCTCATAGGGATATCATCACTTATGGATCCCTCAACCCTAATGCCTCTAAGCTTAATCCATCTTATTAATCCCATATTTATGAGCCATGACAAATCACTTTATATATTTTTAAGGTTTTGACTTGAATTTTTTGAATATTTAGGAATTAATAAATCACTTTATTAGCTCCTTTGACATTGACTTCATATTTGGCTTAAATTTCATTTTTTCATAAATGAAATTCTCTAATTCAACTTAGAATTTTTGCTTAGGCAAGTTAATTAATATTTATTCATGTTTTTGAATTTTGGAAATTATTTTAAATTAATACCTCTATAGGCCAAGAATGCTAAATTACTAGGTCATAATTTGACTAGGGTTGAAATTGAACTAGTATATTGGTGAATATAGAGTAATACCCTAAAAAAGTAAGCCTCATCATGTTTTTGATCAATTTAATCCCTTACATTGATAAATTTGGGAATTTAAGTGATTTTTAGGCTTATATTTGCATCATGTGCTACAAATTATATTGAATATTGATTTAGGTATGAAAGTGACCAAAATTGAGAGTCTATAGTTTGCCCTATTTTATAATGTGTTCCAAGACACAAGCATAATAACATATTTTCAAAGAATACAAAATATATTAAAACAATTAGTTCATACCATAAATGGAAATCATGAGCGCTTTGTTCCCCTCGAGGGAATGGGAGACAAAATAGAGTCATCAAACATTCCATCAAAATGAATAAAATGACATGATCTAGATTATAATAGGGGTGGAACTAATGATTTAATTAAAGGTATTTATAATAAATAATGGTGGTGGAGTCACTTGTTTTCCCAAAGGTGGTTATAATCAATAATAAAGGGTTTGACACTAATTTTCCCAAAGGTGGTTATAATTAGTAACAAAATATGGGGCATAAATTTGCCCAAAGGTGGTTATAATAAGTGACATAGGCATCTACCCCGATAGGGAGAGTGGAGTGGGAAAAAATAATGATTTTCCCAAAATTAATTATAATCATTAGCATGGGATGCAAAAACATTGGTTTGCCCATAGGTGGTTATAAACAATAAATTGGTCAAAAAAGAATGATTTGCCCAAAGGTAGTTATAATCATTCACATGTTTAAAGTGTATGCTTTAAAATGAATTTGAACCAAAAATTTAGAATATATATTTTATTGATCGAATTTTTTTTTGATAAAGTGGGGAAAATTGGCAAGGGTAGCTTATGTGAAAAATCTATAAAGTAGATTTATGATGAGTTAGCAAAGACTAACATGTTTCTATCCTAAATGTGAGTTCAAAGAGGCATATTTGAAAAAACACAGGGTATGAGTAGAAAAATAATGTGGTTAAATGGGTCTTGAAAGAGGCCTAAAAATATGGTTTGATTACAATATGGTAAAAAATAAGGCATGTAAGATCAAATGATGCACAAAATAGATCATAGATATGAAAAATACAATTCCTAGAGTGCATGGAATGAACTATAAGCCCTATGGATAAAAATTCATTTTTTTAGATATATATTCACCCCTAGGGTGGAAAAAAATCATTTTCACCCTAGATATTTGCATTTATGATCTATGGTTTTCTATTTAGATTAGTTGAATAAAAAGGCCCATGGACAAGCTAGATGATATGTTTTGGACTGAGTGAGAGAACATATGGGGCTACTACATGATGGACCGTCAGTGAGTAACTTCAAACTTGTCATTAATGCTCATTTTCTCAAATTTATTACTAAATGTATGTTATAAAATTACAAAGTTTCCATTTGTATTCTAGGCCAAATGGTGGATTTTCCAAGGAAAATAATGACTTCAAATGAAGTCATTATTTTTAGAAATAATAGAATCACCAAAACTTGGTGGAAATCACTGAAATGACTATTTTGCCTATTTTTAGGTGAAGTCAATGTTTTTATGAAAATTAAAATGACAATTACTTTTAAAAAGGTGAAAAATGACCTAAATAATGAATTTATCATTCCTAAAAACAAAAACTTTGCCCTGGAAGTTAAATAGCTAGTTCAAGGATCCATTAAGGGTCCAAAATATAGGAAAGGGTCAACTAAGATTACTAGGCTACGCTTAAGCTTAAGTAGTAGCATAGATTTAGGTTGATGCTGACTTATATATGATTATAAGAGTGGTTGGCTATGTTAACCTATTTGGAATGATAATCCCATTACTTATGTACACCTAAAATATAAATGGAGGGGTTGGTCAACTTATTACAAGATCTAAATCTACATGATGTGTCATAGATGTTGCTCATATTCATATATAAGGCATACTTGAGTGCATTGGTTGAGCATTGGCATGACTGGACTTCAACATTCCATCTACATACTAGAGAGTTGATAATTACACTTGAGGATACCTAACATATCCTCAAGTTAATGTTGTGTAGATAGAGGTTATTATATACACCTCCAAGATAGTCATATACTATACTTGATGATTTGGTGAGTTATTATGGCATCCCCATATCTTAGTGTAAGGTAGACATAGACTTGATTAATATATATATATATATATATATATATATATATATATATATATATATATATATATATATATATCCTAATGATCTACCTACTAGAGATCTTTCACCACCATATCTTTTCAATAGGAAGGTTGTGGTTCTTATGGCCATTATTAGTAGTCTCTTTCTACTTGATAAGAGTAATCATTATTTGTACATGGGCCTTAGAGTTATAGTGCATAATATGTTGGATAAGTCTACACATTTTACATGGGGACCACCTATCATGGCTTGGATTTATAGATATATCCATATGATAGCTTATCATGAAGGATAAAACATTGGGGCCTCTAATATACTAATGGTGTAGGGATGGGATCACATCACTATAAAGTGACCAATTGGGTAGAAATGGGTACAAGACCTTGAGGAGCCATTAACATATGGCTGGGTGTAAATAAGAGCATGTAGGTGAGGACATAGGGGCGATACCTTTCTATCACTAGATGTTTAATGATCTCACCTCATAGTTCTTCATCTAGATTCCCTACCTCACTCACCATTTGTAATGGTTAAGATATAAATGGTATATTTCCTACATTAATACCATGTGTTTTATTACTAGTGGATAGTTTGATATTATTATAGAGTACTACATTGATTGATTACTATAATAGTTTGGGTTTACATAGAATGTGCCTTAGGCACCCAAGTGGTTTGCACATGTTAAATAAGAGATCAGATTAGATAATCCTATTATTAAAAGGGGTGTAGCCACTATGAGTTACCTTAGTATTCCATAAGCTTCATGGACTTATCTATGAGAAGTGGTAGATGTAGGGGTTACTCTAACCTATATTCATTGGTGGGTACAAGTGTGCCCTTTGATTAATATAGTTATTAGGTAGATAGTGAGATAGAGGCCCATAAACATTAATGAGATAGATGCCAAGACATAGAGTGGAAACAAAAACACCTGGTTCAGTATTGGAGGTGAGGAGGGTGATGAAGATGATGATGTATTTGATGGTGGGGACAATGGGGGAGATGATGGATGAGATGGTGATTGATATAGGGATGATGGTAGTGATGGAATAACTATGATGGTGCTTAAATCTATAATGACATGGGTTATAGGGACACAAGTTTATCTAGGCTAGGTAGGGCCTTTTGGCATAGCCACAATAGGTAAGGATGTAGGCTTACTAGAGTAGATCACTACCCAAGTGGGGGATAATTAATTTAAAGTAGAAGGTGGTTTATTTATAGATCACCTTGGACATGAGGGATGATTATATGACTCATCTTTAGTCAGAGATCACCTAGATGAAGGTTGAGATGATAGGATGGTAAAGTTGTAAGGATAACTCATTAGAGAGAGGAATCAGTTCATCAGTGATAGAGATCATACATTATCTGATGTTGATATGAAAAGGTGAGAGAAGGATGAGGCTCATAGAGGTAGTATATAAGCCATATTTTTTTAGATGATACTTGAGATCCTTCAAGCTAAGGATGAGGCCTCATATGATTATTGAGCCTATGAGATGATAGTCTAAAATATTAATAAGTTTATTATTTTGAGGTCTGAGATGTGAAAGAGAAATTAATAGATCTAGTCAGTCTCATATGAGGACACATGTAACAAGTACTTTAGGTAAGTCAGTCCATCATTAATGGCCACCACCACTAGGTTCACTAGGGCCACCTCCAACCATAGGTCACATGAACATATAGATCTAGAGTTGAACATTGGAATCTTGGCTTTTTGGCACACTGGGATTGGACTTGTATTATCATATTGATGTAATTTGAGACACCACTATGATATGTATATATACTCTATGTATATGATATTTGATATATATTGGCATTCATTTTTGGGTCCTCTGATGCAAGTGTACATGTGTATGATATTCCTTTCACACACACACACACACACACAAAATATGTAATGTATGTATACATACATATATTACATATTATATATGATATAATGCTTGTGTGTGTGTGTGTGTGTATTATATATATATATATATATATATATATATAATATTATATATGTATATATATATATATACATTTATATATATACACACACACATATATATACATACATACACACACACACACACACACACATACATACATACATAAATTACATATTATATATGATGCAATGCTTATATTTGTAATACACACACACACACACACACACACACACACACACACACACACACACACACACACACACACACACACACACATTATATATGATGTAATTCTTATGTTCATGTTTATCTCATGTTTATAATTTATTAACATTATGGTTGTTTAACATTGTTGATGTTTATGTTCATGTATGCTCTGTTCATCTATTACTTATGCCATGTTTATGAGATTTTATTTTTTTGTTATCCACTTATGTCATATGACTCATATGTATACTTATTCGAAGATGCACATATGTATAAATACATTATAAATCATATTTATTACTCATTGTATTCAAGCATGTGTTTGGGTATTTACATGGTTTTTATATATTATATAAGTACTTCTATTGCATTGATTTGATAGTCTCTTTATGCAAGATTTTTGTTGTAGCTTATGATATATCAAATCATAGTTATGAATAATTAAAATGATAATATATACCTTAAGCATGGAATATTGAGTTTAAATATCAATATAAACAATCTTGGAATAATGTATGAATAATCAAATCCTAGGTGTAAATATAAAAAATAAACCGAGTGTAGGAATCAAAATAAACATTCACAACCTAAGCACAAGATATGGATAATCAAGACTTAAGTGTAAACAAAATGTAATAGTCCTATGGAAGCTTAAAAATAAAAAGGTTAAAAAGTCAAATAAAAACAAAATAAACAAACAAACACAACCAACCAACCAACCAAACAAACAAACTATACAAATAAAATTAAAATAAATAAATAAGAACAAACAACAATAAACAAACCTAAGAAAATAAAATTTCAATAAACAAACTATTCTAAACACACAAAGGCAAACAAAAAAACTATACAAACAAAATAAACAAACAAGGCTAAAATAAATGACCATATATAAGCAATGGCTAATCACAATTTAAGTAAAAAAATATGAATTGCTTGGGAATATGTAATAGAGGTGTACTCATGGGGATGGGTTGATGTGTAAGCTAGGTAGCAATGTCATAGGTAAAAAAATAAAAGAAAAAAAGACTAACAGTTGCCCCTAGGCTATAGGGAACAACAAAACAAAGGTATAATGACAAAATTACCCCTAGGATACTTGAGATAAAGACACAAACAAAAAAATGGGGGGGGAGCGGGGGGGGTAGAAGAAATGGAAGGGGAAGCCAAGACGACTCCAAATGCACTAGGTAAGTGGTTGTTGCTTACATAGTTCCATGGACACAAGATCCAATATGAACTTCAAGCCAAATTTAGTTATCCCAAGATATGGGATAGAAGAAAATGATGATAATAAAAATATGATTGACTTGTAGATGAAAATGGTAATGATCTTGAAAAATGATGAGTGTGTAAGAAAAGAGACAGATGACACTCGTAATCAATAAAATGTTAACACAAAAAACTCACATAAGTGGAAAATCATGGTTTAGGCTAAAAACACACTAAAAGACAAAAGATGAGTATCCACAAATAAACTTAATTGTTAACTCATGGTGTCTACTAAATATATGTCTTAGAATGAGAATGAGCTCACAAAATAGCAAGAGTGTTAGTAATGGTTGCTCATAAAATGGTAAGAGTGTATAAACAAAAAAAATCTCACAAAATGGTGAGAACATATAGATAAGGCCAATAAGGATGGGGAAAGTAAAGGACAAGTGATTAATTATGAAATAGTTAGGATATCATAATATTTAAGGAAAAAAATGGTTTAAAAATAAAGGAAGGTGACTAAGCTAACCCAAGATACCCCATGTATGCAAATGTTGCCTACATAGTCCGTGCAGACCTCAGGGTCATGCAATTCTCCCATAAATGGGAGGAAAAAGACCAAGGTGGTCTATAATTGAAGTTTTCTACCATCCCCCAAAAATTGATGGATTTATATTTTTTCATGGAAATTCTAAGACAATTTTCATGTTTTTGTTATTTTTAGGGTTTTTCTAGGTCTTTTTAAATGTTTAGGGGTTTTCAAGTGTTTCAAATGTTTTTATAATTTTGGTATCTCAACTCAATTTATAATCATGAGATAAATAATGGTCCAACTTAAAAAATGGTGAGAGCATGGCTTAAACATGCTCACAAAATGGTGAGAGGATTCAAACTTAAATTAATCATAAAATGGTGAGAGAATTCAAATAAGGGTGGTTGAGTTAACATCAGAAAACACTAAGGGTTACCTACATAGTCCAAATGGACCTTAATCCACTATAGTTCCACCTATAGTAGTGAAATTTGGGAAATGCTTCCAATATTTTTAGTGTTTTTGGTATCTCAACTCAATAAAGAATTATGAGATACAACATGTCTCAATTTGAAAAATGCTGAGAACATATGGATTAAAAATGATCATAATATGGACAGAGAATAGAAAAGGTTTCTCATAAAATAGGAGTCTGACAAAGGTTTCTCATAAAATGGTGAGAGCATGGAAAACGGTGACTGAGCTAACCTCAATGCAAATCAAGTGTTGCCTACATATTCTTGTGTAACCTCAAGACCTTATAGTTATTCATTACATGTAATAAAACTGACTAAGTAACAACAAGTTTAGGTATAGGCAAATGGAAAGGTAAATGGAAATAATGATGGCAAGGTAATGCAATAATGCATGGTAAATGGGTTGTTCCTAGTTTTCCCAAAGATGGTTTTAATTAATAAAAAATAGTAAAGGGTCAATGGTATTAATATGTACATAGACTATTATAATTAGTAGAATGAGTATATAACATAAAAAAAATGAATAATTCAATTGCTAGGACCATTTCCATACTACTTTTATATACTTCCAATTAAATGTTTGTATCTAAAAAAATTGTTGGAACTAAATTTGTCATCAACCACTAAACATGCCTGAAGTACAGATGAATCTAAACCAAGGCCAAATGTGATAGGTAGGGTTAGGTAAAAGGAAATAGATAATAAATGGTTTAATGGTATGGTATAATGGTGTAGGGTATGGTACAAAGAATAGGTATAATGTGGCATAAATTAAATGATCTTTGTAGACAATAATTTGAGTCCCTCAAGCATAAAAATGTTTGAGGTGCATTATGTTCATCGGTTCATCAATTTCATCTCCTTTTGGTTTTCAAGACTATATTATTTATAACCATAGTTAGTAATAACTACATACATCTCTAACCAATTTGGTTGGAACATTGCCTTCTTTTTTGTCTCAACATTGACATTCTTTTGATTTTCTTTTAACAAAAGGTCACCAAGATCAAATTATTGATGCTTAATGCACCTATTGTATTGGCCATGTAATCTATTCTGATATGCTTGAAGTTTAATCAAGAAAGCCATGAAATTTCCATCAATCAAGCCTATATCTTTTAAGTAAGTTACTTTGTACTGCTTATTATGTATGATGTGCTATAGTGGAATTTGGAGAGAAGGTAACTTGACCTCAATAGGAAGAATGACCTTAGTTCCATAAATAAGTATGGGGTAACTCCTATTGGAGAATGGAATGTGGTAAAATATACCTAGAGGGTGTTAAAAAATTTTAAGTTCCAATTATGACCAACATCATTGATAATATTCTTTAGAATATTGACAATGGTTTTATTATAATCCTCAACTTGGCCATTGATTTACAAGTAGTAGGTAGTAGAGAAATGTTATTTGATGTGGTATGGGGTATCAAGTAATTTCACATCATTATTTTTAAATTATTTACCATTATTGGATATAATGTTAGAGGAGATACCATAATGGAACATGATATGGTAAAATATGAACTTGGATATCTATTTACCAGTTCTATAAGTGAGGGGAATGGCTCCCACCCACTTAGTAGAATAATAACTAAAAGTTAGGACATGTTTATGGCCATTTGAGGATGTAGGATTTATCTTTCATATAAGGTTGAGTCCCCAAATTAAGAACATCCATGGTGTTGTCAATGGTTTGATCATCTTGTCTAGAGCATCATTCTAATACTTTACACACCTCTTCACATATGACATTGCATCTATTTTTATAGTCAACTAGTAATAACTAGTACATAGTAAATTTTTGGATAGGATTTTCCCATTGTTATGGGATACACGCACTCCTTCATGAAGTTCCCTCAATGTTAATTTGGACTTTGCCAAAGGTAAACAATGAAGTAAAGTTCCATCATAACTTCTATGATACAAGGCGGTCCAAGTTGGGTATAATGAGAGGTTTTATGGATAATTTTTTTTATTACATGATATGATAGGTGGAATAGTTTTGTTTTGTATATAGGTATATATTTCAACATATAAGAGAGATACGGAACAAAAAATATCAAAAACCATATCAAAGACTGATTATTCATGTGTCAATGCTAAGTGATGTTCAACAAGAAATTGATAATCCCTAGCTTTATTTATGATCTAAATCATGGAGATAATTATGTATAGGGAATCAATTATTATATTATTATCTCATGGTATATGTTAAAATTGAATGTTGTAAATTTTTTTCTTAAGAGTATCAACCATGTCTTTGTATGGTACCAACTTCTTATCCTTTATTTGGTACTGATTCATAACCTAATTGATGATTATTTGGGAATCACCATGAACCAGTAAATGTTAGATGTTATACTATTCTTCTTGGTGAATCGTTGCAATGAGTGTTTCATACTAGGCCATGTTGTTGGTATATGGAAAACTAATGTGAAAGGACTTGGGAATGAGATCCCCTTGTGGCATGATAAAAAATATTTTGACACCTGATCCATGAGTTGTGATTGAAAATATCAAGATACATCTTCCACTATTCTACCTCAAGAGGTGTTTCTTCTTCTATTATGGTCAGAATGGATTCATATTAAAATCTAAAAGTAAGGGATTGAGTATCATAAATAGGATATTTTTCAAGATGGTCTACAAGTACTTATCCCTTAATGCCCTTCTAGTTGGCATATTAAATTTCAAACTCCCTCAATAATATGATCCATTTTTCCATGAAACCCTATAGAGCTATTTTGGAAAGTAAATACTTGAGAAAACATACCTTGGAAATAATGACGGTCTTTTTGTTCAACATGTAATGACATAACTTTTAGGTTGAAAAACCCATAGATAAATATGCTTTTTCAATTGGCATATAAATATGTTCATATGTGAATAATGTTCATATTAGATAATAAATGAAATGTTCTTTACCATGTTCATCATGTTGTGTTAAAAGTGCCTTTAATGCATTTTTAATCACTAACAAGTAAAGTAAAAATGGCTTGTTTGGCATCGATGGTAATAACTTAGGTGGATTGGCCATATATTCCTTAAGATGATTAAATTCTTTCTATCACTCTTCATTCCAAGAGAAAATAATACCCTTCTTTAATAAGTTCATGAATAGATGGTATTTATCAGCCAAGTATGATATGAAACATGGGATTGACTATATCTTTCCCTATAAATTATGGATTTGCTTCAAGGTAGATGGTGATGGAATTTTGGTAATCACTTGAACTTTAGCTGGATCAACATTAATGACCTTACGAGAGATAATGAATCCTTATAATTTTCTATAAGTTAATCTAAATACACACTTCATTATATTAAACCTGACATTTTACTCAATACGTCTCTCAAATATTCTTTGAAGTATGGTTAAATGACAAACATGGTCTTAGATTTACCTAAGATGTCATCGACATAGTCCTTGAAAATGTCATGCATCATATAATGTAAAATAACTATCATAGATTTTTGGTATGTGTATCTATCATTATTAAATTAAAATGGCACCACCTAATAACATAATGTTACCCAAAGAGTGGTGAACACTATCTTATGTTAGTTTTTTGATGAAATTTTAAACTGATTGTATCTTGAAAAGACATCCATAAGAGAAAACATTTAATATTTATCCATAGAATCAAATTCATATCAATATTTGGTAGAGGAATGCCATCCTTTGGGAAAGATTTGTTAATATACCTAAAATTAGGGCATATTTAGATTCCTTATGGATTATTATTTACTAGCACAATGTTATAAATCCACTATGAATAGTTAATTGGTTGAATGCATCTTGGGTCTAAGAGTTTCTCCAACTCTTTCTTGACTAACAAAGAAATATGGGGATGCACTTTTCATAGTTTTTACTTAACATGTTTGGCATCAAGATGTATAAAAAAATTGTGTAAATAAAGTAGGGTCTAAATCTAGGATGTCTAAATAGGTCCATGCAAATATGTCAAAAAACTGCCTTAGTAGGGATACAAAGAATTCACATTATTCCTTAGTGAGGGACACACATAATTAGATATAATTCAGCTCCTCTTGAGTCCCAATACTAACCTAAAAAATGTCCTCCATAAGAGGTTTATGACCATATTATAAAATAGTTGACAAGGAGGTAAATTGGTTTATAATGGAAAATTCCACTATGTAGACTGACTCATCTAATTGTCTAAAGTAGGATAAATAAAAATCTCCTAATGTTGGTAAAGGCCATGTAATAAATACTTTAGGGAACTTTTAAATAGTATGTGAAAAATCTTATGACTCTTTGATAATAATCTCAGATCCATAAATAGGCCTTGGATTATATGTCTCCTATGCTTTATAGGTATAGGGTTGAACATCCCCGTCTAATGGCATAAAAAATTGGTTTTCACCAAGAGACTTACCTTTTTCTTTATTTTTACCCTAGTCAAAAAGTGCATCAAAGAGGTTTTCACTTTGAGACCTCAATGCTTGATTATATATATTTTTTGTTCAAAAAATTTCTCATGCTCTCTAAAATAGGCACCAAGATCTAATATGATATAAAATCCTTATTTTTGATCTCCAATAGGAATGTGATTCCTCAATCCTAGGAAGTTGTAAATGGCCTCATCAGTTTCAAAATCATCTAATGGTATTCGTGACTCTAGTTGGTACTAGTATATCAACTATGAGTGATAAAGGGTAAGAGGCGAATGGGTATAAACAAGGTTAATGATAAAAATGGCATGGGGGTTAAACAAGTTCATATTTTCAAGGTCATTATAGATGCTATAATTAAACCCTACATCATTTCTAGCATCATATTCAGTATTGAATGGTGTTAAAACCTAAATAAGGTATGTGGGATCAACCTTAGGTAGTTTAAATATAATACCATGGGTTCTTTTGTACTTGGTCATTGAAATGGGATATATCATTCCTTGATGATGTATTCCCATACCTCTACTTTCATAATCTAGGTGATCTATAATTTGATTAGGAATATGATACTTTGCACTTTGGTAATAGTCAATAAACTAATCATTATAAAACCATGAATTATCTTTGTCTAATGGGTCTTATTCTAGGCTAGAGGTTGGTTTGAAAACAATGGGTTTCCTAAACTAAGATTTTCCCTTAGTATGCTACTCTATACGAGTAGTCTTGGCCTTGGGTCTCCCATAGGATTTTGTATTTTGTGGTAACTTAGCAATGTGGAATAGATCATGAGCATTATATTCTATGATATATTTTGCAAATATATAAAAGTGATTGGTAATGTTTAGTGGAGGTATAAGTGAGGTGGAAGCTAGGTTATTTGGGTTAATGTAATTAGCTTATGGTCCCAATTCAAAGGCTTTATCTTTATCATTTCTTCCTCCATCAGATTTGGGCATATGAATCATGTCATATTGATAGTTATAGATCTTGTAATTAGCCTCAAGATATTTACAATACTGATATGGTTGGAAATTAATTGGTATAGTCACTTCCATACCTGAATGACAAAATTTTATACATTAATACAAAATGGAAGGTATGGCCTTGATTTCATGGATCTAAGATTGGCCCAATAATAGTTTTTAAGATAATTACATGTCTAAAACATGGCATAGAGTATCATGGGTCAAAGTCCCAATGATCACTGACAAATTGATAGTACCTTGAGATTCCCATTCTTAGTTATTATATGCCTTAATAGTAATGGTATCTAGATGTAGATCAATTTCTATGTATCCAAGACGCTTGATCAACTTTAGAGACACAATATTGAGGCCTAAACCATTATATACAAGGAGACATTTAACTTTATGATTTGTTATATTGAACTTGATATACAATGAGTTATTATGTAGTGGGCCTAAAGATGACTGTCACTTTGGTCAAAGGAAAGATGTTGGCTAGGGGACAAGTATCCTACCATGTCTTGGAATTTATTTGGTGTTATGTCATTGGCTATGAGGGATTGGCTTAAGTAATAATTCAATATGTGTTTATGGACATTAGATAAATGTAGTGAATATATGATGGATATTTGTGTAGGATTCATTTTTTGTTATTTCATAATATTATAGGTCTTCTATTTAATTTCGGTAGTTATCTTATTTTTGATAGGCATGGAGGTCTGAATTGGCTCATTCATGGTATTTGGATATGGTCCCTTGATAGCAATCTTGGCTCATCAAGTTATTATTATAGAATCTCAATCTGGTATAGGGATTTGGTAGTTGGTTGGGGAGGTAATAGGGCTTGGAATAATAATGTAGGGTGGTGTTTATCTTAGTTTCCAATAGGGTCCAAAGAAGAATTAACAATATAAGGAGGTTGGTAGGTATTGCTTGGCTAATAGGATTTATTGAGTGAGGATCTTTGTTTGTTAGTAGTTGGACAAAGGTTAATGGTGATAATGATAATGTGATTGCTTGAGACATGCCCTATAATATTTTTATAGATATACATGAAGACATGATGTCCTCCTTGGTTTGTTTCATCATTTTAGCCTTGCTTTCAACTATGATTATTATTATTATTATTATTATTATTATTATTATTATTATTATTATTATTATTATTATTATTATTATTATTATTATTATTATTGTGGTTAGTATTGTTATTATTGATTTTATGGTGGAGTTCTTTGATGTTATTGTTTTTTTGGTACTATTGCTGGTTTTTGTTATTTTTATATTGGGGGAATGGATTTTGATATATACCCAAGTTATGATTGGTCATATCACCATGGGTGTCTCTTTGTATCTCTCCATTTTCTAGCATAATGTCAATCAGATGCCTAGATTGAATACATTATCATATGAAATGATTTTTGACTCGATGGTACTAATAAAATTCATGTTTATTGTACTATTCAAGGAAAGTAATCATTTCAAGAAATTTTTTCATTACCAACTAACTTATCATATTTTCGTAAACTAATTTTTAGAACACAAACTCAATAGGCTTATCAAGGCCATTAAATTTTATGGTAATGGGTGGTCTTCTCCTTAGACGAGGGGATTGTAATTAGTTTTAATTCTATGGTTGTTGGTTTTTTGGAGGCCTTGGTTGAATGTATGGAGATAGTGGTTGTTGAATGGGTGGTGGTAAATAAAAAACTAGTGTTTGCACCATTTTTACATGGTATGATTCATTGACCCCATTACTAACAGCATTCTTGTTATAATTTAAAGGTTTGGGTGTCTTATTTTTGTTGGCCTCAAATGGAATTCAAGCTAGTATTTGAATTAGGTTCCAATTTTGGCTATGGTTTTGGTTTTAGTTCTAATGGCCTTAATACAGATTTTGGCTCTGGTTGGAAGAAGGTAAATTAATGATACCTTTTTTAACAAAGGATTTCTCAATTTATATTCATTTCTTAATAACCTCTTCAAATGTATGAGCACATTGTAATTTGAGATGGTAAGATATCTCACTATGTAAGCTCTTGGTAAGTATCATGACCAATTACTTGACCAAATTTTGACCTCAAGCCAAAATTGCTCACCCCTTCTAGGATTTAAACCTTATAGGGTTGTCATGGTATTAAATGGTCCTAAAGAGTTCCATATGGTCATATTTGTTCTTATCTAGTATTGTCTAAAGTTTGGTCTTATGTTAAATTTTATAGCCCTAGGGTTCATTTTCAAGGTATTGAAAATTTCAAACATGGTCAGAAGTTTAACATGGTTTAAATTAATTATAAAATATTAGTTATATGTCATTAAAGTTATATTACTATGCATTGAATTTTTACTATGTTCTATTATGCTAAAATGATAATTTGGCCACCTTTTGGCCTATTTGGAAGAGTTACACATAACATTATAAGAAGTAAAAATTTAAAGAAGATACCCAATGTATCTGATGTCATAAACAAGTCATAAAATGTTTAGGGATAGTTAGAGACTGATAACATCTAGAGTTTAATGCCTAAACTAAGTAAAGTCACACTTTACAAGCACTTTTGGGAACTTGTATGGCCTTGAAAGATTATATTTTAGTTAGAAATTGTTTTTAAGTATCCCTTCATCTCCTTAATATAATATTCCATATTTATTCCAAGTTTAAAGTCTAACAATTGCTTCAAGCACTCTTTCTCTTCCATCAATGCCTTCATATGCTTAGAAAGGAAAATTTAAAGTGAATGGTATGGCCACAAGAGAGAGTTATGAGCTAAAACTTTGGAAATTTTTAGGGTTACTAGTAATATTTAAATAAGTGGAATTAGTTTTGATATTAATGTCCTCTCTTTTATGAACAATATATAAGAGTGATAGTAAGTCATTATGACTTGGCCATCAAAGAAAGGTCTATTCTTGCATCTCCATGAATTATGCTTTTGAGGGACATTTTTATAGGTAAAAGGTATCCTTTTCATGATGGTTTAATTAGATAACTAATCTCCATGAATTATTTTCACTTGTAGGAAACATGGTCTTGATGTAAAAAGTGTTTCACTCCCTCTTGCTACAATTTTTATTTGTTTGAGGTATTGGTCACTTTTAGGGGTTTTCATAAATCCATTGTTCATGAAAAAAATCCTCAATATTCCATAGTTAATGCGAAATCTCTTGATAATCATCTCCTTGTTTTTAATATTAAATAAATGTCATATTCCTTGATCTTGAAATGGATAATATAGTTCATATATGGTCTTCCACTGGTTTGAGTACCATGTTTGATCTAAATGGTATGAAAACTAATGTTTGATTTATTTTTTGAGTTTTTAATTTCAATTTTTGGAAATATTAAATCAAACCACACTCTTAAATAAGATTATAAGGTGCTATGGTCACTCATAGTCAAGCAAACATGTTAGTGACCATTTATAGATCTTAGTTTTTAAGCTAAGGATACTTCACTATTCATGGAGATAAATAATAGATATCCACATAAATTCATATGGCCTTGACTACCCCACTTCCATCATCAAGTGATAAATATTGATTAAATATTACAAGTCTCAACACATAGACCTTATACATTGGTTGACTATGTATATATACTATACAGACTAGTCAAATAATGAAATTAAAATTTATGAGTGACAAATATGTGTGATGAAGTTGATAGGGTTGAAAGGTTAAATAACTCAAGAAATGGATTAATATCCCTAAACAATAAAGGAGTGACCTACATGCCTTAAGCCTATAGGTCCTTATTTTGGACCAAGATCAACATAAAATCAATAAAAGAACATTACAAATAGGAGATTCAAATTCAATGCAGATGAAGATGAAGATAGTGTCACCACTCATTATAGAGCACCTAAGTGATTGGATAGTAAAGAGAAGGGTTGTACTGAGCTAAGAATCTCAAGACACTCCCATAGGTAGATGATCATTTGTAAGTTTGTTTAAGTGACTCAAGGTCTTCCAAAACCTGATATAGTGGTGTATGAGTTTTTGAAGGTTAGAAAGGAACTCAAGGTTCTCAACTCATTAAGATCAAATAATTTCTAATCAAGGATTAGATAAAGTCATGGAGAAGTACTATACATAAGAGTGATCTTAAAACCATGCCTACTTAGCCAATCGTATGTATAATACCTACTTGCCTTGTTAGCAAGGATTTGCTTGTCTAAACTAAGGAGGTGAAAAACTTGAGAGGGGAAAAGGTATTTAATTTAATATGTTTCATTAAAGCGACAAGATCCCATTTGATTTTTAGACCTAATTACATACACATAGTCTTTGATACAAGTCTACCTACCTCATCAAGAGGAAGTTTCTTGCTCGAGAGGGTAGAGGTCTTTATGGATCTTAAAAAGAATTTAAACATTTAAAAATAGTTTTAAAATGATTATATAACCTCACAAAACTCTCAAACTCACTTGAAGTAATGAAAAACATTAAAAACTCTGCCTACTTAGCTAATTACATACACAGGTCTACTTACTCATAAGAAGTGTTTACTTGTTTGAAAGGTATAAAGGACTAAAGGAGAGTAAGTTTAATATGATGGAAATGTCATGAAATTAATCCATCAAAATCCTCAAACTCAATCTTGAAGTAAGCCTAATCATAGTCAAATCTTGTTTAGGCTTAAAAGGCCAAATTAAATGCATAGACTTATTGGGTAGCCAATTGAGAAGTAGTCAGTTAGAGTTAGAATGAGAGATTAGGGTGAGATATATTAAAAAACATTTCAAAATTACATAGACCCATGATAGTAAGGAAAATAAGTGAATACAGTCAGCTAGGGTATTTCATGTAAGTTAGCTCAATAACCCTAGGCATAGACCAATGAGGATGTAAATGAGTTTGAATAAGGAGTGTAACAAGAGAATAATTGGAATATTTCAAATAGGAAATTAAAAACCTCATTTAGGTGTTTATATATATATATATATAAACTTAGAATAATTACCTATAGGCTTGAATCCTTCATAGACCTCATAGAATTCCTACTAGTTGCCTAAGAAGCTATCTTCTTTTGCTTGGTACGGTACAAATATATTTCATGGTACATTGGGATAATAGAGGAAGTTATATACACTATTTTAACTTCAATTTGTGTAATTTTTTGGATTATTAATTCCCCAAGTATTATAAAAAATTGTTAAGACCTTGAGGCACTTTCAAGATGCATAAGAGAGACATAATGACCTAATGAGAGAGAAATGGATTTATATGCCTCTAAATGGATTGGATAAACTATTGAATTACATGAAACATATATAATAATTTTTTTATGATGGATATTTTACCATCAATTAATCAACCCTTTCACCTATCATGAAGGTCAAGGTGGAATCGGACTAGTCTAATCATGGGGTTCTAAAGGTTTATCTATAATCCTAAAGATGTAAGGGGTTTTTAATATATTTTTTAAAATAATAAATAAGTCATAAAATACCACTTATTCCATTATAAAAATTATAAATCCACTTTATCAATCATTAATTAATTAATATGAGAATGTGTAATCTATTTTATCTAATAGAGAAAACCTATGAGTTAGATAATCTCTTGAAGAATAGAAATTTAATTCAATAAATATATATTTATTCTAATTATATCTTACTTCCTTTGTATAATATTCTCCAAGCTTACTTCAAGAAACAAATATAAATAAAAAGAAAAGATTTGAGAAAAAGATAAAGTTTTCAAACATGTAAACAAGAGAGAGAGGCTAACAAACTAATAAAATAAGAAAAAGACTAATAAAAGGAAAATAATCTATTAAAGATATAAAATATAACTAAAAAAAGGTAATCTAATCAAACATAAACTTGAAATAGAATAAAAATAAGGAGTAAAAGGTTAAATAAATAATATGAATTAAAATTGAATAGGAATTATTCTAATAAACTATAAAATAACTGTTAAAAGACTAGATTAAAGAAAATAGAAAAGACCACAAATTATAAACCTAATAGATTAAGAAACTATTAAGGTAAACACTAAATAAATAAAGATTTAAAACCAAAACTAAAAAAAATCAAAACAAAGAAAGAATCTATTACTAACTAACCAAAGAAAGAACAAGAATTAGACTAACTAATAAACAACTAAATAAAAATGAAACTAAAATTTAAAAAAAATAAAACTAATAAAAGAAAAATAAAACCATATTTAAAAAAAAAAAACTAAAATTAGAATTATATTAAAATTATAGTCAAAATAGATTACAATAAAGCGTGCGATTCTCAAAAGAGAGTCATCTTAGCAGAAAAAGATAACTTTATTGAAGAAACCAACATTTTTCCTTTACAATAACTTGAGTGACAAGTCTAGAATAAAAATAGATCAATGAAGTATCATAAAATAGATAAATTTTAATCATTATTCAATTTGAATACATGAAATCTATGCATAGGACTGACTATAAATAGCAATCATCAAAATTTTTTAAGCTTAGTAAAATTTAGATAATCAATATTAAATAATAAATAAAGTTGGATATACTTGTGTTGCATAAGTAATTACTCAACTGTTAGATAAATTACCATTGGGTCTATCTATAAGAGTTACTATCTTAGATAAGTTTCATAGAAATAAAAAATTAATGATTGACTTCATGAAATGCATAAGTTTTCAAACCTGTGTTGTTCTTCTATCTCCAAATAAGTCCTTGATCTCCTTTAATACATTCAAAATTAGTTAAAAATAAGTTATAACTAACTTTATTTAGTTATTAGTTTACTCTAACTAATTGAATTTTAAAAAAGTCAATTAATTATAATAGATATTGGTTAAAAATAGATTTAATTAAGACTTAAAAGTCTTAATTGATCAAGTTTATTGAATATAGATCGGGGGTACTAAACGAAATGGGTGGGGACCATCATTGATTAATAATATAATAGAATACATATTTAAATCATAAAATAAATAATTCAAAGGTGAATAAATCCTATTTATTTATTTATTTTATGATTTAAATATGTATTCTATTATATTATTAATCAATGATGGTCCCCACCCATTTAGATTAGTACCCCCGATCTATATTCAATAAACTTGATCAATTAAGACTTATATATATATATATATATATATATATATATATATATATATATATATATATATATATATATATATATATATATAGATCTATTGCATTTTCAAAATTTATCAAAAAAATAAATTATCAAACTAAAGTATCAAGTTCTGTCATGAAAACATTCAACATAAAATAAAAAGTATATCCCTTGTATGACCAAAAATCATCTAAATCAAAAATTACCTCAATTACTACTTGTCTTGTTCATGAAGACAAACATTATACTCTATCTCTATAACAAGAAATGATACTAGCCTTATTCCTGAATTAGTCATACTATCACCAATCTCTAGCTTGATCCTTTTTAACATCCTGACCTCCATGGGTGTATTAGGCTTTGACTAGCTTTCAAATCTCTTTTCTATAGTTCTCTTTTTTTAGTAGAATGTGGAATGTCCATTGTATTTATTCTACCAACATAGCCTTGAATTCATAAATTCAACATTTCAGATCTTAAGATAGGCTCACTATGGGTAGCAACTAGATTCAATTTTTTACATTTTTTATTAGGTTCTACATGGGGAGAAGAAGGTACATCAAAAGGGATGGCCAAATTATTATATATTTTTAATATGGATAGACTCTATTTAAAGTTTTATGGCTTAATTTACAAGTAGAGGATCAATATTTGGCTTAATTATTTCAACATTAGGAGGTTGAAGTGGCAAGTGTTGAGGGTCATGATCCAAATGATGATATGAAATAATTTGAGAAGGGGTTCAAGATCCAAACCTATTGCCAAAGAAACTTCTATTACCTTTATTAAATCATAAAATTTAGGATCAAAAGTATCAAAGTGTATGAATATTCTTGTTCCCATATGGAATTTAGGGCTAAAGTTTCTTACATGGAAACCACCCCTAATAAAAACTCTATTAGGATTTGGCTATATAGTATCACTATTAGAACTCTATCCCCATCCATTATTATCATTACTTATTACTAAACTAGGTTGGTCTCACCTTGACATTATGATCAATCTAAAATATAAAAATTAATTTTAAGATTGGGGAACAAAAAATGTCCAAAATAAATAAGACTAAAAACTGCTACATCTCAACAAACTAAAACTAAAGCCTATCATAAATTAAAATTCATCTAACTATATCAAAATCAATTGAAGTTTGCAACCAATATTACAATGTCATAAAATACTTCACTAAAATTCTAGATGCAAACCAAAATGTTTATCATAATATCCCACTGATTCATCAACAAATGATTTGAGTGAAAAAATCCTAGCACATTAATTTCAAATGAAAACATTAAATAAAATTTGAAATTGATATAATTTACTTAAAAACTTGAACTTCAGATAAATATCCAATTTGTCTAGCAACTAATTTAATAAAATAATTACTATTTTCATATCCAATCTAAAAAAAAACCTATAAATTTTGATGTTGAGATATAAATCTAATAAAAACCTCATTGTATCTATCATCTCAATTGACAATTTGTAAATAAAACCTTTAAACTATCCATCTCTATATCAATAATATTTCTCAAAATATCATTTAGAAATGGTTGATTATATAATTACTTCATATTTCCTCTATGAAAAACCCATTTTCTAAAAATCTTAAACAAATGAAAAAAGTAAAGACTCGGATAGAAGAAATGTCCATAATCTTAGATTTTGACCAAATTAATGAGAATACTAATAATCCTTTTTTAACCATCATCCATCAAAACATCCAAGCCAAAAATAAGAATATCAACTTGCAAGAAAAACCATTGAATCATACATCATAGAAATGCATGCAGATCCTCTCATCATTATTTCAAATTTCAACAAAACCTTCAACTATAATAAAGAAAACCTCAAGCTTCATTATTTCTAGAACTATTTCCAACTATACAGATAATATATTCCTCAAATATGCTTAAGAAAATCTTCAAAACTCTCAAAACATCTCATGCATTTAGACTTTAATGATGTTCTTAGTCTATACTTCATTCTTTAAAACTTAGATTTGAATGAGACAAATTTTATCCCTTTATAGACCCAAAAATACCAAAATCAAAAGATTATCATGCATGTTGAGTAACTTCTCAAAAAAATCTATTGAACAGACATGAGACAAACAAATAGGAACCCTTTTATATATGCTAATGATAACCAAAAGACCTTAAACTCCATTTTAGTGATAAATCAATGCATAATTGATAATGTTTTAATCATATAGACAAAAAATTTATCAAAACATCTAGATGAAGACATATGCATAAGATTTCCTTGAACTATAGCCCATATTTCTTCATGAAAACCATTGAAAATCAACTTCAAGTTCCTAAGAATAACCATGCAAACTAAAACTATCCTTGTTTATGAAACAAAGTAATGACTTTCTTCATGATGCTACAAATATTTTAAAAATGTCACATATAACTTATATTTTTTTTCTATGCCAAATGAACATACCTAGTTTATGCACCTTGAAAGTTCCTTTCCCAATATTCATGATAAAATTTTCATAGCAACATCAAAGACTATCTGACCAGGGTTCCACTTCTACATTAGAGCTTGCAAGAATAAAACAATAACCAAGAAAAATCAACAGTTATATTTTCCAACTTACCACCTATTGATTTTAATAATGTTCCCAAATTATATTGGATTATATTCACCAATGTACCTTTAGAAACTTCACTAAGTTATTTTTTAGAATAACCAAACTTAGAGATAACTAATACTTCACACTAAATATCTTCTAATTTCAATTGTTTGAAGGAAATACCATTTCACATTAAATTCCATTACCACCAAATATTCATGCCAATCTTGAAACTTGGAAGCCATACCTTCACATTTAATGTTCATGCCAAATCACATTGCCTCGATGTCCATCTTTGCCAACCAATCTCCAGCTCACAAACCAATAGATGTTTTGATCTTGCTTTGTAATCAATCCAAGGGGCCGTAAGACTTAGTGAACTATACAAACTTCATGATGGACCTTATATATTAATAATTTACAATTCCTTTAGCATCATGGTCTTAGGTTATGCCATCTAAATTATGATAGTATCTTAAATCAAGTAAACATAAGTATAGATTACTTCAACTTCAAATAAACCTCATGTCATCAATATTTTGTTCCACAAAGATGTCTAAGGTTAACAACCAACCATTATATAAATATATGCCCAATGAGATATAAATAATGGTATACATGCATTTAGGGTTATGTTCATCGAATTCGAATACTTACTCAAATCTTGAAATGACTAAGACTTAGAATGTCGATTAGGTAACCATGATCTTAAACCATCTATTTTGTAAATCAAGTTGTAGAATCAAAGGAATAAGACTGCAAGCTATAAAAAATAGAATGGAAACATCACTAAATCAAATTAAGCATATTAATAATTCAAATGTCTATTATATATTAATAGTAAAAAAGGATGAGCCACGAAATTTTTGTATCTTTAAAATAGTCTTTTAAAACAAATGCATTGATTTTTTTAAATGAAGTGTTTTCCAAATCAAATAATAATCTATATCACCATAATTTGTTCTAATACATAAATCAAATCATATCATCTATGAAAATCCAAGAATCATTATAAATATATCTAAAGTAAAAGTGCATTCCCCACTGAAACTACCTCAAAATTGAATTGAACTAAACTGAACATCAAAATAACTGATCAAATTCACAACTATATATGCATATTTTATTCATTAGTCCACCATACTTTTTGAAACCACTTAGAGAATAAATATGAATTCATCAACTAATCATTGTCATTTCATAATAAAAAATGCATCTAAAAATACTATCAATCAATAGGGTCCCCAACACAGTTTTAGATTTTATGATAAGGTCATCTCTATGGCAACAAGTATTGATTTTAGAAAATTTAGGAGGTATAGAAACTAGGCACAACACTAGTGGATTTTCTAGTCAAATTCATATAGTAAAAATGAGTAGCAACAAATTTCATATTATATAAAACAATTTTATCTTGAGAGTTTAATCCAAGAAAATTATTTATGAAGTAGTTAAGTATAAACCCCTTAAATAATGAACTTCAACATGGGATGGATTGTTCTGCTAGCATGGTACAAAGAAAGGGAATTGAATAATAAATAAGTTTATGTTGGATGCACAATCAAATACAAATGCCTTAAGCACAAAATCTAAAAATTGATTAATGCTATAACAACCAAATACAACTCAGCCATATATTCATTTATTACAAAAAAATTGAACTTGTAAGATTAACTTATAAAAATGAATGATACTTACAATAAATTTACATCTTACTTGTATTGTTCCTTCCAATGTAACATTATTCATTCACAACCTCAATTGATCATTTTGAAAGAAAAGTACAACAAAGTAAAATAGAAAACCAAAGTAAGACAACCAACTAAAAGGGAAAGAATGGCAAACAAGAGGAGTAAAAAACAAAATAAACCAAAAGAAAATAGAAAACAAAGAAAAAATAATAAATTAAAAAATAAATAATCATGGAACAATTTAAAATGATGGCCATTAACTGAGTAATGTAGCCAATTTCTTTCAAAATATTTAAGATGAAAATCATTATTTCGAAGAACTATGGCAATTTTGTAAGGTCCAAGACATAGTGAATCAAACTTATGATGTTTTTTAGAATTCTCATGGGCCTTATCCAAATATAAAACTAAGTCACCAATATTAAATTTTTGTTAGAAAATTTTTTATCAATTTTTTTAAACTTTTGTTTAGCTTTTTCTAATTTCTGCAAGGTTGTTATTAAATTTTTGTCTCTCTTAAATAACTATTGTAAATGATTAGCTTTGTAAAAAAAAATTGAAATAAATTTTCTAAAAAATTTAATCTTACCAAATAAAAATATCAAACTTGATTGATCCTTGGGAGGAGGTAGTTATTTAATAACTTTAAAACGTTCAGGGTCAATTGAAATACTATATTTTAAAATTATGTGTCATAACAAACCTTTAGTCACACCAAAAACTAATTTCTTTGGATTCAAATAAATGCCAAATTTTCTATATCTTATTAATAATTCATGAAAATGGTCTAAATTATTTTTCCTCTTTTTAGAATGAACAATGAGATCATCTAAATAAACTTGAATAACTATGCCTATTAATTCATCAAAAGAAACATGCATAGCTTTTTGAAAAGTAGCTCCTACATTAATCAAACTAAAAGGCATTATATTATAATCAAAATTACCTCTACATGTGTTGAAAGTATTTTTATGTATATCTTCAGGATTCAAAAAAAATTATTATAATCTAAAAATCCATCCAATAAATATATCATTTTAGATCATGCAACCTGATGTACAATCTGATCTATGCTTGGTAGAGGAAAAATGTCTTTTACACTAGCTTTACTTAGATCTCTAAAATTGACACATAAACTAATGTCACCATTTTAATTTCTAAGCAAAAATAGATTAGTTATCCATTTAGAATATGTTATAGGAAAAATGACACCAGTATCAATCATCTTATCCAACTCTTTGTTAATGGTGTCTTCTAACAAAGCACTGATTCTTTATATTTTTTGCCTAACAAGTTTAATACCAAACTTTATAGGTATGTTATGTTTAATAATATTAGTATCATAACCTTTAAGGTCCTTGTATAACCAAGAAAAAATATCAATAAACTTTTTAAATAATTTAATGAACCTAACCTTCTCTTTTTAGTCACTTGAATTTCTAAACAAATATATTTTGGATCTTCTTCAGTGCCTAAATTTATAAGAATGGTCTCACCTATGATTTTCCTTGATGGTTATTCCATTATAAAGATTTTAGACTGATTAATAGGCAAGAACATAGATTCCAAACTCACTAAACCAGTAGGTAATCTGTTAGACTTAATTACAAATAATTTCCATAATTTAGTAAATAGTCATCATGATCAAAATAATTGCCTTTAATGTATGAATCTATATGTTCATCAAAACTAAAAACATGCCAACTATCATCAAAATTATGAATCTTAGGATGAAAAAATTTTGTAAATGAAAAATATGTTGTAGGTTTAATCTTACATAGAGTTGGATTAGAAGCATAAATAACAAGATTATCAGCTCTAATGTTGAATTCTCTAAGATTATGTGTAATGTTAAGTTCTTCAA
Source organism: Torreya grandis (assembly GCA_037957365.1). Classification (NCBI taxonomy): domain Eukaryota; kingdom Viridiplantae; phylum Streptophyta; class Pinopsida; order Cupressales; family Taxaceae; genus Torreya; species Torreya grandis. The sequence continues at coordinate 142,761 of JARHVA010003653.1, forward strand.
AATGCTCAAATAATGACAAAACCTTTTGTGTGTAACAATGTGGATGAGTTTGATTAGTCTTATAAATTTTATGAACTTCTCTAACAACTAACTTTGAATCTCCAAAGACTTTCAAATGCTTGATATTTAATTCTATTACTTTTTCTAATCTTAAAAATAATGCTTCAAATTTTGCCATATTATTAGTATTTTTTAAATACAATTTGAAGGCATAATGAATAATTTTTCCTATAGGAGAAATTAGATAAATTCTAGCACCATTACCTTGTTTAGAGTAAGCTCCATCAGAGTAAAGTAACCATAACATAATATTTTCAAATATTTCTACATGCTAATTTTCTAGTTCATCTAAATTTAGTACCCAATTCTAGTTTCAATGTAAGAAATATTAGAATAAGAAGGTGATTCAATAGGGGTACCAAAAAAATCTTCCCTTTTAATAAAAATAATTTTATTATTAATAAGAACCCATGTGATATCCTTCCCAACAGAAGCCCCAGTTGCCTTAAACCAATCTATTCCTAAAAACATCGCATAATTACTAAGAATATCCAACACTTTAACATTAGTCATACATCTAATCTATTCATTTGGTGCAATTTTAATGACTATATCATGAAACTTACCACAAATATTGGTTTTTCTAGAATTAAAACTAATAATATTCTTATTATTTTCTTCATAAGATATACCTAATTGATCTATAATATACTTAGGCATGATATTCATTGAGGTACCTATATCTAAGATACAATAATGAATTATCTTATAAGCAATGTTAACTACGACATAGAAAGGAGGAATATAATCAATAGAAAGATCAAAATGTTGAGCATAAATGTGTTTATAATTGATTTCTTCTTGCATGCTTACATTATCTCTAGGATTTTTCACCACTTCATTAATATTATCAAACTATCTCAGAAGACTAGATGCTCATAGTAAAGAAAATACATCCTTAATTATTGACAAATCATCAGTTATGTTATAAGTTTTAGCATTTATTTGTCTAAAATTATTAGATTTATAATGATGATATTGACTATTATTATATCCAATTGCAAAAAGATTATTTTGTACAATATTATCATTAGAATTATTAGCATTATTTTGAGCTGACTTTCTTTTATATATTTTTCCTTTATTATTAGGAAAAAATTTATCATTTACCATTTTATTATTTTGAGGGGAATTATAATCCTTATTTATATTATATATAACATTAAAATTCTCATTTTTTTAGGGATCATCAAGATTATTTATATTATATATTATATGTTATATCTTCTATTATTTCATCCTTCCATTGAAATTTTTTCTTGAATTTAAGAAAAAAAGATGTGTCTAGATTATGATCTAGCTCACATACATTATAGTATTATAAAATGTCTATCTTTTTATCTTATTTATTATTATTATTACTGGAAGAATAAGGTTTATCATTAAGCTATCTTTTAATAGTGACTAACTCATTACCTAGACTTTGCATGGCCTTTAATATCTTTGAATTATCTGAATTTAAGCCTATAGAAGACCTATCTTTAAAGCCAATTCTTATAAGATTTACATTCTAATGTTTGGGAAAAAAACTCTTAAGCAATTTTTTTCATTAGTTATTCTAAGAGTAGCACAAACCAATCTAAAATATTCTAAGTGATCTTCCCAAGATTCTCTAGAAAAACCAAAAGGCTTTGGTACATTTAGACCCTTAAAAGAAGGTAACTTACCAAGATGGTTCTTAACATTAATTGGATTAGCAAAAATCCATGGTGTAACATATATTTGATGTTCTTCTTGAGCTTCTGCTTCATTTTCACCTTTAGTGAGATCATCATGTTCTCTATTATTTTACAACTCATGAATAAAATCCTCTAGTCTCTGCTCTACTACTGGTTGTTCTCCCACTATTTGATCTCCCATTGGATGCTTTAATAATTTATACCTAAATATATTGATTATCTTGAATATGATGTTATTGATCTAATTAAAATTTTGTAATAGCAGTTTTAGTAGACAAAACAAAATCATCAAATAGAAAATAATCATAAAAAAATGAGTTCTAAGTCTAGGATTAATAGCTATAACTATTGATCTATCTTCCATAATTCTTCTATTTGAACTCAAAATGTCTTGTTGAATTTCATGTGTAAGATTTGAATACAAATCAATTTTAAATTTTTTAATCTCTTCTTTTCAATTTATGACTTTAATATCTTGATGAAGATTTTTAGGATGATTATACCATATATAACATATTAAATTTAAAGCAACATCCTATATCTATTCTAGATTGAATTATAGGAGGTTGTATACCTCCAAGTATCATTATCAAGAAGAAAATACAATTAAAAACAAATCACATTTCTAAACATAATCTCCAGTGGAGCCACCAAATTGATTGATGATGAAAATTATACCATCAATGAATCAACCTTTTTGCCTATCATGAAGGTCAAGATGGAATCATACCAATCTAATCATGAGGTTCTAAAGGTTTGTATATGATCCTAAAGATGCAAGATATTTTTTATAAGTTCTATAAAATAATAAATAAGTCATCAAATACCACTTATTCCATTATAATAATTAGAAATCCACTTTATCAATAATGAATTAGTTAATATGAGGATATGTAATCTATTGTATTTGATAGAGAAAGCCTATGGATTAGATAATCTCTTGAAGAATAGAAATCTAATTCAATATATATATATATATATATATATATATATATATATATATATATATATATGTGTGTGTGTGTGTGTGTGTGTGTGTGTGTGTGTGTGTGTGTGTGTGTGTGTGTGTGTGTGTGTGTGTGTGTTTTAAGTATATCTTACTTATTTTTTGTAATATTCACCAAGTTTACTTCAAGAAACAACTAGAAACATAAAGAAAGATTTGGGAAAAAGATAAAGTATTCAAACGTGTAATTAAGAGAGAGAGGCTAACAAGCTAATCTATTAAAGCTACAAAATCTAACTAAAATAAGCTACTCTAATCAAACACAAACTCAAAATAGAATAAAACTAAGGACTAAAAGGTCAAACAAATAATTTGAACTAAAACTGAATATGAATTATTCTAATAAACTACAAAATAACTATCAAAAGACTAGATTTAAAAAAATAGAAAAGACCACTATTTATAAACCTAATAGATTAAAAAACTATTAAGATAGACACTAAAGAACTAAATATTTAAAAACAAAACTAAATAAAGATTAAAACAAAAAAAAATCTATTACTAACTAACCAAAGAAAGAATAAGAATTAGACTAAGTAACTAATAAACAACTAAATAGAAATGAAACTAAACTATAAAAAAGTAACTAATAAAATAAAAATAAAACTAGATTTAAAGAAAATCTAAAGTTAGAATCATATTAAAATAGAGTCAAAATAGATTAAAATAAAGTATGCAAGTCTCAAAAGAGAGTCATCTTAGTAAAAAAGATAACTTTATTAAGAAAACCAACATTCTTCCTCTACAATAACTTGAGTGACAATTTTACAATCAAAATAGATAAATAAAGTATCACAAAATAGCAAAATGTTCATCATTATTTAGGTTGAATACTTTAAATCTATGCATAAGACTACAAATAACAATCACTAAAAGATTTTAAGCTTAGTAAACTTTAGATAATCAATATTAAATGATAAATGATGATGAATATACCTATATTGCATAAGCAATTACTCAACCATCAAATAAATTACCATTGGGTCTATTTGTAAGAGTTATACTATCTCAGATAAGTTACATAGAAAGAAGAAAAATGAATGATTGACTTTTTAAAAATGTATAAGTTTTCAAACCTATGTTGTTATTCTATCTCCAAATGAGTCTTTGATCCCCTTTAGTACCTTCAAACCTAGTTGAAAATAAGTTATAACTAACATTGGTTAGTTATTAGTTAATGCTAGCTAATTAAATTTTTTAAAAATCAATTAATTATAATAGATATTAGTTAAGAATAGGTTTAATTAAGACTTAAAAGTCTTAATTGATCAAGTTTATTGAATATATACCAGACGTACTAATCTAAATGGGTGGGGACCATCATTGATTAATAATATAGTAGAATACATATTTAAATCATCAAATAAATAAGTGAATAAATCCTATTTATATTAATCCACAATGCATGTCAAAATAATTTAAGCATATATATTTATACCAAAATTTAGATCTACTGCATTTTCAAAATTTATCAGAATATATCAAAAATATGAAAACTAAAGTATCAAATTGAAGTATCAAGTTTTGTCATGAAAAAATCTAGCATAAAACAAAAAATTTATTCCTTGGATAACCAATAATCATCCAAATCAAAAATTACTTCAATTACATATTTTTCTTGTTCATGAAAATAAACATTACACTCCATCTTTATAGTAGGAAACAACACCAACCTTGTTCTTGAATTAGTCATATTATCATCAATCTCTAGTGTGATCCTTTTTAACATCCTGACCTCCATGGGTGTATTAGGCTTTGACTAACTTTCAACTCTCTTTTCTATAGTGGAAGGTGAAATCTCCATTGTCTTTATTCTACCAACATAGCCTTGAATTCCCAAATTCAACCTTTCAGTTCTTAAGATAGGCTCACTATGGGCAGGAACTAGACTCAACCTTTTACATTTTCTAGTTGGTTTTATATGGGAAGATAAGGTACATATGAATGGATGACCAAATACTTATAGTTTTTAGCATGGGTGGTCTTTATTTCAAGTTATGTAGTTTGATTTATAGGTAGAGGATCAATAGTTGGTTTAATTATTTCAACATTAGGAGGTTGAAGTGGCAAGTTTTGAGGGTCATGATCGAAAAAACAAGATGAAATTCTTAGATAAGGGGTTCAGGCTCTAAACCTACAACCAAAGAAACATCTTTTACCTTTATATCCTCTACATCCTCTATTTACTAGATTAGTAGGCAATTTACTTATGATACTCCAAAATTTAGGATCAAAAACATCAAAGTGTATGGACATGCTTGTTCTCCTATGGAATTTAGGGCCAAAGTTTCTTGCATAGAAACCACCCCTAGGAAAAAATCTGTTAGGATTTGGTTGGTTAGTATCACTATTAGAACTCTATTTCCAATCCCTATTATCATTACTTCTTGCCAAACTAGGTTGGTCCTATCCTGACATTATTATCAATATAAAATATAAAAATTAATTTTAAGACTGGGGAACAAAAAATGTCCAAAATAAATAAGATTGAAAACTATTACATCTCAACAAACTAAAATGAAATCATATCATAAACTGAAATTCATCTAACTATATCAAAATCAACTGAAGTTTGCAACCAATATCACAATGTCATAAAATACTTCACTAAAATTTTAAATATAAACCAAAATGCCTATCATAATATCCCATTAATTCATCAACAAATGATTTGACTAAAAATTACCATCACATTACTTTCAAATGAAAACATCAAATGAAAGATAAAACTGATATAATTTTCTTCAAAACTTTAAAAATCTTCAACAAATGAGAAAAGTGAAGACTTAGATAGAAGAAATGTCCATAATCTTAGATTTTTACCAACTCAATAAGGATACCAATAGACTTTTTTTAACTGTCATCCATCAAAACATCCAAGTTGAAAATAAGAATATCAACTAGCAGGCAAAACCATTGAATCATACATGACAAAAATGACATGCAAATACTTTCATAATTATTTCAAATGACATCAAAACATTCAATTATAATGAAGAAAACCTCAAGCTTCATTCTTTCCTAAACTATCTCCAACTATACAGATAATAGATTCATCAAATATGCTTAAGAAAATCACTAAAACTCTCAAAATGTCTCATGAATTTAGACTTAGATTATTTTCTCAATCAACACTTCTCCATTATTTAAAAAACATATTTGAACCAATTTTTTTTTATCCTTTTATAGACCTAAAAATATCAAAATAAAAATATTATCATGTATTTTGAACAACTTCTAAAAAAAACTATTGAACAAACATGAGACAAACAAACAAGAACCCTTTTATATATATGCTAATGACAACCATAAGACCTTAAAATCCATTTTTTAGTCATAAATCAATGCATAATCAATAATTTCTTAATCATATAGATAAAAAAATTCTAAAACCATATACATGAAGATAGATGCATAAGATTTCCTCAAACTATAGCCCATATTTTTTAATGAAAATCATTGAAAATCAACTTCAAGCTCTCAAGAATAACCATGAAGACTAAAATTATCCTTGTTCATGCAACAAAGTGATGAATTTATTCATGATATTAAAAATCTTGTAAAAATATCACAAATAACTTATATTTTTGTTCTATGCCAAATGAACATACTTGGTTTATGCACCTTGAAAGTTCCTCGCCTAATATTCATGAAAAATATTTCACCACAACCTCAAATACTATCCGACCAGGCCTTTGCTTCTACATCAGACCTTGATAGAATGAAATAATAACCAATAATAATCAACACTTATATTTACCAACTTACCATCATATCTAATTCAATGGCGTGCCCAAATTGTATTGTCTTCCATTCACCAACATACCTTTAGCAACTTTGCTTAGTTATTTATCAGAATAACCAAACTTAGAGATAACTAATCCTTCACACTAAATATCTACTAATTTCCATTATTTGAAGGAAATACCCTTTTACATTAAATTCCATTACCACCAAATCTTCATGCCAATATCAAAAATTTGAGGCCATACCTTTACATTTAATGTTCATGCCAACTCACATTGCCTTAGTGTCTATCTTTTCCAACCAATCTATAGCTTAAAAACCAACAGATGCTTTGATCTTACTTCATAATCAATCCAAGGGGCCTTAATACTTAGTGAACTATAAAAAATTCACAATGGACCTTATATTTTTCTAATTGCTAATTACTTTAGCATCATGGTCTTAAGTTATGCCATCTAAATTATGATATGCCCTTTTAATTATTTATCTTAAAGCAAGTAAACATAAGTATAGATTACTTTAAATTTAAATAAACCTCATGTCATCAATATTATGTTCCTTGAATAATTCTAAGGTTAATAACCAACCATTATATAAATTTATACCTAATGAGATGTAAATAATGGTATACATGCCTTGAGGGCTATGTTCATCAAATTTGAACACTTATTCAATTCTTGAAATGACTAAGACTTATAATGCTGATTAGGTAACCATGATATTAAACCATGTACTTTAGAAATCAAGTCACAAAATAAAATGAATAAGACTAAAAGATATACAAAATAGAATGGAAACATCACTAAATAAACTTAAGCATATTAATACTTCAAATGCCCATTATATCACAATAGTAAACAAGGATGAGCCATGAAATTTCTATATCCTGAAAATAGTCTTTTAAAATAAATGTATTTATTTTTTTAAATGAATGTTTTTGAAATGAAATAATCATCCATATCACCATAATCTATTCTAATCCATTAATAAAATAATATCATCTATGAAATCCAAGAATCATTATAAATCTATCTAAATTGAAAGTGTATTTCCCACTGAAACTACCTCAAAACTGAACTAAACTAAACATCAAAACAATTGCTCACATTCAAAACTATATATGAATATTTTATTCATTAGTCCACCATCCTTTTCAAAACCATTTAGAATATAAATATGAATTCATCAAATAATCATTATCATTTCATAATAAAAAACACATCTAAAAATACTATCAATCAACAGGGTCCCCAACATAGTTTTAGATTTTATGATAGGGTCATCTCTATGGAAACAAGTATTCATTTTAAAAAATTTAGGTGTAGAAAATAGGCATAACAAACTCCCTTGAGCATCACCCCATGCCATTGGATTATAATTTTAGGTATGCAATTGTATGAAATAGGTCTAAAAGGACTTTCTAAAGCTACTTAGGAGGTCTGTAGAAGGTGCCAAATCTTAAAAATTGACATGGAGAATGGGTAGGAGGTCATATAACTAAATCACACATTTATATATGGTTTGGAATGTGTGGGGATCCCAGAGAGTCAATTTTTAGTCTCTAGGTAAGGAGGCCTAATCAAGACCTTGTTAGGAGAGAGAAGTAATAGAAAAGTACACTTACACTCAATCTCAAGACATGTAATTGAACATGAGATTGTAATGACATTATAGGTCCTTTAATATTTATTTATCTTTTTAGTACCCTCTATACAAGGAGGTTTATAGGTTTTTAGGGATACAAGGAAAATAGGCTTAGTGAGAGCTTGAAGAGAAAAATGGAGTCTTGGGATTTGTTCTAGGAACCAAAATGGTTTGTTTTAAGTCTAATAATATATTTTAAGGACATCTATGGAGAAAGAGTGACTTGGAAAAGATTAACTTGAGTTTTTGGCCACCTTAACCAAGTGAGGCATGGTAAATGAAGAGTTTCAAGACACATCTGCACATGAATGATGAAATGTTAGATCAGAGGAGTTTATTAAGGTATGATAAGTGTTGAATGAGTTTTTATTAAGTAATTCATGGAAAATTTATGATTTATAAGTATATCTTTTACTCTTCTTATGTAAAGAAGGGTAGTTTTCAAGAAGCTAGTCAAGGTGTCAAGTCAAGTCCTAACTCCTACACTACATGGAGGGTTGGAGCATATTGAAGAGTCAGACACATGGATTTGGAAGTATTTTTATGAATATTACATAATCCCCTTTATTTATATGACTCACATAGAAACTTGTCAATCTTCTCCTACTACACCTCTCTTTCTCCTCTTCACAATTCTCTATATAAGTAGCCACTTTTGGATTTATAATCAATCCACATTTAGTATGGTGAATCCCTGATGGTTTGAGTATTGTTTTTTGATTTCAATAAAATATTTCAAGATAATTTTGAGTTCTCAACTTCTTATATAACTGTGTGAAGTAGTTCATAGTTGAATGATAATTAATGGTCATGCCTCCTTGTATTCATCTTACTCTTTCATGTTTTATACTAGTCTACTCTCTAACATGTCATATGAAGTATAGTTAGTGTTCTTCTATGTATTCAAGTGTAAGTAAGAGTAATAGTGTCTACAATAATACCTATTATTGATCCACATTTATAAATTCATTACATCTTACCTTAGATGTTGAAATTAGTTTTGTGAATCACCTTTCATAGTGCAAGTTCATGGTAGTCTTATATAGTTAAGCTCGGTGCATCACCTCATTAGGTTAGGTTTATTTCATGTTTCTCTCTCAATTTTCATCCTAATAAGTTAGTATCATAGGTGATGATAATAAATAGACATATTAAGGATCTAACCCTATCAAATAAAGGTTTATGCCCACTATAGACAACCCATATGTCTAAGGGAAATTCCATTGTTTTACTCAATTGGAGTAGGCTTGAAATACCTCTCTAAGGGTGATAAATTGAGTGAAAACACTAATTATATGGAAAATTATGAGTGAATCATCTCATGAGTGCTTTCCAATGTTACAAGTAAAAAATGAAACTTTCACCATTACTCTATTTTTCTTGGCCCAAGTCCACAACTATAAACTTGTGTTCAAGATTATATGGAAAATGTTGTATGAAATTTTTAGAAAGATCATTAAAGTTAGGTACACAATTATTTAGCAATTTTAAAATCCATTCCAAGGTTTGTCTAGATAGACTCCTTGGAAAGATAATAAGCAAATATATGTTGTTATATGCCATTAGGTGGCAAGAAACAAATAATTATTTCATGTGATCTTTGGGGTCTCCTTTGCCCTTGTATTTATCAAATTTTAGTGGCTCATAACTTGATGAAAAATTGTATTTGAAGATAATCCATGTTGAATGAATATGAGAATATTTCATCCATTTTAAAATGATTTTTTTAATTTTCAATCTAAATGGCTTTAATATCATCCTTCATTTGTTGCAACTCTTGGGCAAGGAAGTCAGATGGAATGGCTTGTTATTATTGGGGTTACATGGTTAAAGGTAGATTACCTTAACTAGGGTAGGTTAGAATGACATAATATAGAATGTTGGTATAATTGGTTGAATGAATATGTATATGTATCCATGTATTAGGATTGTACTATTTATATTAAATATGTTAGTATTGAAAAACATTTTGGCTTGGGTTGGCTATATAGCCTTGGCTAGTGAATTGTGGATTTGGTAATGATATTTGGCTATGTGGGATATGTTGGTATTGATAGGTTTGGGTGGGAACTCATTTTATAATAATTAAAACCTATCTTATAAAGGGAAAACATTTTTTACTATAACCCTATTGTTCAAGGTTTTGAAATTTGTATCCTTGTTATGTATACATGTCATACCTGTTGAACAAATTTGACCCTATAGGTCAATTGGGACCCCTATAGGAAAAAAATATATTTATAGGGTTATATGGGGTTAAATAGTATTTCATAGGGTTTATTATTTTTTAATTTATGTCATTTAATGTTAATTTCCCTTGGTCATTAGTCTTATTAGTTAATATGTCCTTTTAAGTCATTTTGAGGGTCAAAATTGAGCATTTAATGACTTGTACATATTTATAGGGAATTTTAAAGGTTAGAAAAGGTTATTTAACATTACATGTGTCCTAAAAAGTATTTTTTAACTATTACTAACTACATATTGGCAATTTCCTCAGAAATAGGTAAGTTTGCTTGAAAAACTTGAGCATTTAATGAGGTGTATAGAATTGTATGGAATCCTATAATTTGGGACATTTTATTAATTACCCTTGGTATTAAATGCACTCACTTAATAAATAAATTTTATCATAAACTCAAAAAAATGAATAAAACCATTTATCTCTTCTTCCATTAGGCTTGGCAAGCAAAAATAGTCTTCAAGTTTGTACTTGGTACAGTCAGCATCAGAGGTTTCAAGAAAAATGATCTTGGGGGTGTCTTATACACTAAATAATATTAAATTTTATTATTTTTTGTATATTAATGTTGATATAATCTTTATGAACCATTCCTAAGAGGTTGACCTTTCAAATCTACTTGCTAATCTATGTACCCTATAGGTTTTGCCTTGGTTTGAGCAAAATCTAGCTATTGATATTAATTAGAAAGGATGTTAAACTCCTTATATAATTATACCCATAATTTTTTTAATGATTAAAGGTGTTGAAATGGTAAAATAACCTCAATTTTGTAGATCGGTCCCATTATATGTTATTGGTAGGTTTCTACTATTTGTAGTTCTTTCATGCTTTGGTAATGGTTTTATAAGGTGAGGATAGGTTCATTTTCATTTTATAAAATTATTATTAATCCCATAAAATTTAAATTTTATCCTCCAATAATCATTCTTATTTATTTATTAATCATAACCACACATACAACTAATCTGCCTTATGAATATCATATACAATCTGACAAGAACTCTCATGGAGGATTCAATGTTAAAAAGGATATTATGAGTTCAAAAATGTTCTATTCCATAAAAGGAATTAAATTAGAATCATGGGAGGAGCTCAAATTTTTTTTAAACAACATAAGCAATGTATTCTATTAATTTTCTAATCTTGATTTCCCGCAACATGATTTGCCAACTTACAAGTGTCTTCATGATCCACTAAGTGTGTTGAAGAGGAGAATGTGGACTAAGTAAAATTTAGGTACTGAGATTTTTTTTTAACTTTTAGAAAAGTTTAAAGCCTAATTAAAACCCATAAACCATGCTTCTTATCCATAATATCATTTATTGTCTACCTATACATTAGAATGGTCACTTACAGGGGTTAACAAAGAGGCTAACGTGTGACTTGGAGTAATTTAGACATGTAGTGAAGCCTTATTTTGGATATTAATATGCTAAAAGGACCATGGAAGACCTAGTTTTAAGATAAATTAGAAAAGGTAAGTTTCTAACCATGTTAAAATATTCAATTATAGTTTTAGGGCTTTTGTCCCTAAATTTACAAAATAGATTTCTAGGGGTATTTTGTTAATATTTTATAACATGTTTGAAAAGAGTTTAAAGCATCTAGATAAGTGATCTTTATATCCCCTAGCAGGAAAATATACTATGAAAAGTTTGGAAGGAAAATGATTAAGGGAATATGGTTATAAAAATTCCTAAAAATGTACTTTCATGCACTATTTTTGGGTGATAAAACCTATAGTTTGGAGCTCCAATTAGACTCTTCACCTAAAAGTGCAAAACTATGACCAAAGTTTCACATTAGAATGGTTACAAATGGTTTTTAAATAAGGTTTATTATTTAAGGATAATCAAAGGAAATTGTTATACCAAATTTTAACCACACTTACATATATAGGCTTCATTTTTCTCACAAGTGTAATCATATAGGCTAGCTATAGGTCACCATGAAGTTTGGGCTAGAGACCTTGAGGGCAATTTTCATTCTAAGCACAAAAAAGAGTAAGTACAGTCAAGGAGTGGTGTATAGATATTAAAATAGGTTTTTAATAATATTTTTCAAGTCCAAAATAATAAAATATGAACCTATAGGAACCCACAATCAATTATAGTTGATTGTGAGGGGGTAGAGAACAAATAGGCTAGCTACTTGAGCTGTATAAAGCATAACGATGAAAGGAATGACCTAGATAATATAAAATGACTCTAAGGGGTTAAAATTAGGTAATTATCACTATATTTTAAATAAAACCATGTACATATACCTTTAGGTTCCCTTTCCAAAACAAAATCACAATCTAATATGGATGACTTTAATGTGATAGTAAGAAAGTTTGGTGATTTTGAGTATGGTAAGCTCTTAAAAGTGAGATTGAGGTATCAAAAAATATTAAATGGAATTATGGGATTAAAATAGGCATAAAATAACTATATTTAGGACCTAAAAACACATATACACCTACAGATGCAATATATTGACAAGCAAAACTCAGTCATGTTAGAACTCAATCTTAAGAAGTTTAATTAAAGGTAAGGTTTCAAGGTGAAATTATAGTTATGAGGGTTAAATATAATTATTAATGACATTAATGTGGTGAAATTAACCTTATTATACCTACATAATTGATATAAGGTAAAGGAAAGACCTTGACCAAGTACCTATAGTCTACATAAGGAAACCCCTGCATACACAGTCTACCCTCCATAAGTTTACCTTAGAACTTGAAGAAGTTAAGGGATCTATTGACCTAATAGATGGTAATTTTTTTTTAGAGTGTCTTAATGAATTAGGGAAGATAATACACCATTAAATTAGTCTAATAAAATAGGGGAAGTGCCCTCTATTTTGTCTCAGATAGAGGGCACTCCCATTAAGAGAAGCTAGCATGATTTAGAGAATAAGAATAAAAGGGTGGATCAAGAGTTATGGAAAATTTTCAAGAAGGTGTATATAGTTTTATGACACCTATATAGAATAATATACCATGTATAGAGAGGATGAAACCAAACAAGGTGGTTAAAAACCCCAAGGTGACAGTCAGGCCCAGTGGACAAGATTTAGGCCTAAAACCAAATGGAAGTCCAACCTCACTTTCAGCTCTTGGTGAAAATTAAAAATATATGTAACATGTTAATTTGGTATCAAAAGATGTGTTTGATATTTTTTAATGAAGGATAAAACCATCAAATATCATTTTGGGCTTTAAAGTGCAGACAAACTATTATGCATGGTGAGACCTAGAAGTCAAAGAGGAGGCCATTTTAAATTCTAGCTTTGGGATGGAATTAAAATGGATTGTGATATGTTTTTATGGTCTTTATATATTTTTTCAAGCTGATAAAATTCAAAGGAAACTATTAAAAGGTCACTTTTAGATTAAAAATCAACTTAAGCATGCAAGAAATAGAGAGACAAGCTTGATAGGTCAAATTTGAAAGCTCATATCTCTTTTGAAGATTTTCATGGGGGAAGAAATAATTTTTTAGGTTTTATTAGGGTCCTTTAAAATAATTTTTTTGATATTTTTTTCAGATTGAACATCAAGTTGTTATGAACAATACTTAAGAGTCAAAACTACTCAAAACGCTTGTAAACCTTTCCTAGTGACTAGTTTATGGAAATAAAGCTATAAATCTAATATGATGGAAAAATTTTACAAGGATAATGATTATAAATTTTATATGACTCCCTCAATATACTTCCAATTATTTTGGACTATACTAAACTGTATGGATAGAGTGTAAAATAGGGTTTTCTTGACTATTTTATGTGTTTTATAGGGTATAAGAGGTTTCAATAGATGCCAATCACATGGGAAAAAAATATAAGGATTTAATATAACTCCCCATTTATATTTCATGCCTTGTGATATATTCTAAGTGACTTAACTAGGAGCTTCATCTTAGGCAATCAAAACTGGCATATTAGACAACCTATTGAGAAGGGTGGAAAACTTCAAGTGAGATAAATTTAAGGTTTCTTTAAAGATTATAAGGCCATTAAGGGTCTTTAAACTTGTCATACACTCCCTAACATGTATTTTAATGGAAAAATTAAGCCAAATTTGAGGCTAAGTGTGAAAGGTTCATGAAGGAAGAGTTTTTTAGACTGTAGATGATGATGGATCCTTTTTAGATGATTCCAAATGACTAAGCCTACAAATAATGAATGAAGAGTAATTATTGAGACCATTCAAATTATTTAAAATAATTTTACCTATTGATAGTTAGTTATGAGGTTTAAGAACAAGTTTAATCATGAAGGTAATTTTTTTGAGCCAACACAAGGAGTTTCATGCCACTTTTCATGAGTTTTATGCCTTGTGTGGACACTTGTACTTCATAATATTTAATGGTTCATCCCATATCCTATTATAAATCACAATTAACTCCTTTAATTATATTTAAAATTTTCCTTGTGACCTTTGGACTTCTATCTTCTTCTCTCTCTCTTAAGTTTTATAAGAGCTACAACTTTCGGCCTTTGTAATCTAATACCACACCATGTATGATGAAGACTTGTTGGTTTTGACATTTTAATTGCCTTATAAAATAAACTAAATATATTTTGATTTAATAAATTAAATTATTAAAGTGTGTTAAGATATGTATAGTGAATGGTCAAGATATATTCATTTATCCTTACTTTATCTCAATCCTTCCATGTTTGATGCAAGTGATTTCATGCCTAGGAGGTCATATTAAGTGTAATTAAGTGTATGTAAATGTTATTAAGTGTAAAATTAAGTCTCATAATATTAAAAATTATCTATTTTTCCACTTACCTTTGATATTCTTCATATATGGTACCTTCATATTGAAATACTGATGTTAGTGCACTCTAGGATTCATAAACTACTGTTGTATGCCTTGTCTTAAAAGTGATGGAGTATAATAGTATTATGGTAAAAAATATTAGTGTATCAAAAAAAATAATAGGTTTAATTTCATGAAAATTATAATCATTTTCCCCATAATAAATCAATTATTATAGGTGAAATCATTTCAAGTCACATCTAGGGAGTTAGCCCTTCATTCTAGGGATTCATCTCATCAAATTGATTACCCACAACAAGTGATATGTTTCCATTATGAAAATTGGATGAGGAGAGATGATTCATATCCTAAAAAGGTGAAAATATAAGTTACAATAATACCCATTGGGTGAAAGGTAGTTATTACTTAGCACTTGGTACTTACTATACATAAGAACCTTAATATTGATTAAACACCTATTATTATGTAGGCACTTATTAAGGGTTTGGAGTTTTTTTGTTGACCAAATGGAACCTTTTGATCAATAGAAACACAATTTTGATTGGTCAATTTTTTTTTATGTTGAGGTATATTGGTCTATGTTTGTTATGATGTAACATTTGTTGCCCCCTGTTGAGGTGGCATAGTGTTTTGCACTTGTTGAGGTGGTAAGTTGGTGTTTTGTTTGGTTATTACCCCTTATTTCACACTTAAAAAAATAATTGGTTGAGGAGTAGAGCTTGGATTTTATTTTTGGGAAATAGGCATACTCATCCTTTGTTATTTCAATCCACTCATGGCATTCATTAAAGGAATTTATTATGTTATTCAATGGTAAATTGGACCCAGTTTGGTTTTTTGAAATGCACTTGCATGTTATCCATGATGTTTTTATTGATTTATTCCATTTTAGTGGCAATATATTTTTTCAAAATAGTGGGATTAAACATGTCACCAGCCAATTTTCTTTGGTTAAATAGGTTTATGTTTTAGTTTTCATAACCTGAAACATCTATTTATGATCCTATTGATGAAGCTAGCTCTATAAGTGGCATGTTTGAAATAATCATTGAATTTAAGTTATGAGCTAGGTTAAGGTAATTTTATTATTCTTATTGTACCTATTCTAATTTATCATTCATATGACCTTTCCATTTCACAAATGCATTTTGGCTCTATTGTGATAGTTGAACTAAATCTTGATTGTAACTAGTTAATGTTGATTCAAACCAATTGTTTTTAGGCACATAACTAGGGGTTATAGTCAAACGAATTATAATTTCATGTAAAAAGTATAGTTGGAATTTGTCTCCTACTTTGATTTCCCTGATGAGAATTTCATCTTTGTTCTCTAACAAATGGAAATCAAACAAGTACATATCATAACTTATCTGAATTGGTGTTGTAATTTAGTAGGGCTCTTGTTTTTTAATTTGTTTAATAAAATGAATCATTTGAGAAAGTTAATGCACCATTTTCTCTTATTCTTGGCCTTGATAGGAAGGTTTAATCACCAAATACTACATTAGTGGGTCTGACATTTGTACAAATTACTAAATATTATAAGATGGATAGGGATCTATCTCATAAACCATGCCATCACTATATAGATCTTGAACAAAAGGGTCACTAGTCACAAAGTTCTTATAGTATGGATTGTACATAGTCCTGTTACATGTGCAACAAGGCATTTTCAGCTCTATGACTAGGTCTCATGAAAAACAAAGGTATAAAATGGAAAACAACTGAGGTCTGAAAAAAATAACCTTTGGCTCTTTTTAAAGAGTCCCAAAGGGTAAAACAACTAAATTAAGAAAAAAGCAAGGATGGAATAAAAACACAAAAATAGTATAATAAAATTACTAATTTTCTAAAAGGTGGTTATAATTAGTGGAAAAGGTAAAATAAAAGCTTGAAACTAGTTTATGGCTAAGGTACAAATTTTCCCAAAGGTAGTTGTAATTATTGACATAAGTATATAGACATGTTATAACAATTATAAACTATGTCAAAAAGATAAAAATGATTTTCCCAAAGGATGTTATAATAAATTAACATGAAAAAAATTCTAGGCTTAGAAACAAAGTTTGATCTAAAATAATAACTCAAAAATAATCTATACTAAGGCAATTGGTTTGGGTGACACTTAATAATTATCTCACCAAGACTCGATATTTAGTTCACAAGAGACTATTTTGATAATTTCACTAGAACACTTAGAAATCAACATAATAATATTCAAATAAGGCATATGATAATAAATCATCTCAAAAGGACACTCAAACATAGCACAAGACAACAAACAACGACTAGGTCTAGGTAAGGGGTCTTTTAGATAAAATAGGAAATCAACCCAAGTAACACAATCCAAACAAAAAAGTTATACTACCTAAGCCAAAATTAGATAAGGATTTGGCTTAAACTTGATTAGTTTAATATTTTTAATTCAAAATATTGAATTTAAAATTTAATACAAAAAGACTTAGATGTTTTAAAAGAAATAGGATAGACCAAAATAGGCAATGTAACCGTGCATTTGAAACAAGAAGTATAATGATGGTTTTTGAACTTGGTTTCAAATACAACTAGTGTTTTGGAAAAATTTAAGTAGAGTAATAATTTTCCTTCAAATAAATGGTAGATAATGGTTTTGGACATAAAAATCCAAGGCAAATGTTTGAGATGAAATGGACACTAACAAGTGACATAGAAATGGTTTTGAATAAAACTCCAAGGCAAAGGTGCATGAAATAAAATGGGTAGAGTAACACCTCTTTGGTTAAAGTGGTGTGAAAACATAATCATGGTTTTTTACTCATTTATAATTGAAAATTTAAAAAAAAAAATAGTCTAAAACATGCATGTAAATCAAAGAAAATAGAAATAACACTAATGGCTCATCCTATCCCTTTAACTAACACAGGTGTGCATAGCTTTTGGAAAAGTTTCCACCAATACACCAAAGATAAAAAATAATTAAGTATTATTAAATAAATTAAATAAAATGTGTATCTAGAGTTTTTAGGCCCTCCTCTATCTCTCAAGCATTGGTATGTGGCATGAACTTAGAGTGCAAAGCACTCGGTAGTTATCAAGATATTATGCAAGAAGTGGGGTTGACTAATATATATAAGTTTAAAAACTAACTAAATGGTCCAAATTGTGGATAAAATAAGGGAAAATCATTTAAATTAGGTTAAAACTCACTAACTTTCTATTAAAAGGTCTATTCCTTTGCACAACAATGAGGTGATGAACTCCCACCCACAAGCCAAATGCAAGAAAATAAATTTAAAATAATTATAAAGAATTTAGAGGTCATTTATGGGTCTCAAAAGTCACTCAATGATTAGGGACAACATACATGTCATTATTTCCAACAATACTAACAAACAAGGAAATAAATTAGGTGATTTGGTTCCTTATAAATTGTTAGAGTGAAGTCATCATTTCTAGTGAAGTTATTATTTTCCTATGAACATAAACAAACATAAAATATATTTTGGTGAATTCACCATTAAAAAAGCTGAATATATAGATTATATTTGGTTAAATCATCTAATATAGCTCAAAATAGGGTGAATTTTTCGAATGTAGCTCAAAACTAGTAACCTTACTAAAATGATTTACAATATTACCTATCAAATTTATTATTTTTCAAGGTTGATGTCACCATTTCTAATTAGTGATATCAAAATTTATCAAGTCAAATCTTCCATTTAAAATTCATTATTTCTTCACAAATAAATATTTCAAATAAAGCATGGAAATGGTGAAGTCTCCATTACACTAGGTGAAGCCACCAATTACATAGAAAATATAATGATAGGATTTTCAACCATAAAACTTCAAACTTAGAATAAAATGCTCTTTTTAGGAAAACTAAAGGTTTCACATCATTTTTATTGGCCATATGGGATATGTGGTCTCATTGGTCATTAATTATGTATCTTAAGAGTTCTTATAGCACATAAATATTGATTGGCCCCTTGTTAATGAAGATAATAAAAATTTGTGCATAAAAATATAGTAAAACTAAACACTCTTACCTAAGAACTAGGGGGAACTATTTCAGTGAATTTTAGCTTATATTTCAAAAAGGGAATAAGAAGAAACTAAATATAGGTATGGTTTAAAAACCTATTTGTTTATGCATGCATTAAATCAAAAATGACCTCAAAACAAGATAACATTAACAAAAATGGTTGGTTAGATAGATAGCTAAGTGGATTTCCTAATGGTAGCTAGATCTTTAAAGAAAGAGCTTCCTTGGGGGCTATCAATCCACACATTTTAAATAATTAAGTTTATAAATAGAATATAAATTACTTGCATCAATAATCAAAAGGTATTGAATTTGAACACAAGAAATGATTGTTAAAAAATAGACTAAAAATAGCTTATATAGCAATAAGCAAATCAATACTAATGCTAGATAATTAGGGTTTACTTTAGAAAATTAAGAAGGGGTTTATAAATAGATAGGGATATAGAAAATAGATTTGGTTAGGAATAGGTAGGTGGAAAAAACTTTCTAAAATTTCTTACCATAGTTACCATCAATGGTTGGGATGACTGTTGGTAGTTAAGGTGACCATTGGTAGTCAAGCTGGTCACTAGTGGCTAGAAATAATATTGGTAATTGATATAACCATTGATAGGTACAATGTGTAGGTTTGGGTTGTTAAATATCTAGTTGATAGGATCACAAAGTTAGATTCTAAGATATGGGTTAGTGGTATACTAAGTACGAAGGTTAAATAAAGTAATTGAATACTAGGAAATAAATGCTTATCTTGAAAAAAGATGATCGAGTGGGTGCTTGAGGTAGTTGACTCATATGTGGAGTCTGACATGTTTTTGATAGAGTAATGGTACTTAATGCTTTGGTAGAGTGGAAATGGAAAGTTGGTCCTCTAATGTGATGGCTAGATGGCTAGCTTACTAATGATGATTAACCTATAAAAAGGAGAACTCTAGATGCACAAGCTCTTATTAATAATTGTAGATGATTTTCATCTCCCTGCCCTTCTCTAGTTATAGGAAATAAAGAAGAGGTGCAAAAAGATGTTAAATAGGCTTCCTAATTTTAAATTTCTCATGTAATAGCTCACATTTGGATTTAGATAAGTTTTTTTTTAGAAAATCAAGGCAGATGGTTTGCATGTGGTTGGTTAAGGAGGTGCACCCTAACTATCAACAATCAAGGTGAATATCAATGATCATCCTAACCATCGATGGTTGAGGGTAAAGGTAAAAAATGGTTAAAAGGGTAGGTTAAGTTATATGGTCAATCTAGACTTTAGTTAGGCTTGGTTTGTGGTTGAAAAGTGAAATTAGTCCAAAGGGGGTCCTAAAGTGGTCAGGGGGAACTTCAACATTCAAAATCATAGTGTGAATATTTTTAGTGTCTACATTTTACCCCTTTTTTGTTTTTTATTTTTATTTTTCAGCTTTGAATCAACAAGCTACAAAACAAAAATAGATTGTGGGTCGCAAGTATAGTTGCCCTGAGTATGGGAGTAGGTGTTGCCCCTCAAATTAGGAGTTGATGACGTAAAATAGAATTGAGTGTGGGTTTGATAAGGTGGATAAAGGTGATGAAAAAGGTGGAAATCATGAAGGTAGGTGGTAATTTGGGAATTGGAGTGCAAACAAGTGTACATAGTGCTCAAAAGGTGTGATATCCAAGATCGTGTGTTGAATAGGTTACCATAATTGGTAAAAATAAAGTTTGGTGCTAGAAGGACAAATGGAAAGTAGACAACATGACTAAATTTAGGCATGGTGGCTAGGTATACTATTAAATGTAAGTCTCCTAAGTGATGTTTGTGTTTTTGTGGGTATCGAAGGTTGGTAGTGTTCTTAGGAAAAACAAAAATTAGTCAAATGTCATGGGTATCTAAGTTAGAAAGTTATCTTGAGAAGACACAAGTGGGTCTAGTATGTGGTAGGTGACACAAATTTTAAAGGTAGTCAACATGGAAATATTGTCACTATAGTCAAATGACCAAGCATAAGTCATGCTAAAATGGACCAATGGCAAGGTGATGAGGTGGTTGGGTTGAGTGGATAAGGTAGTCTCCAAGGGTGGGTTTTATGATGTAATTATTCTAAAGAAAATGGTCTTATCTAGGTGAGATAAAAAGGTGAGTGTCTTGATATTTGATGGTCAAGGTGCTCAAAGGTGGTCATTGATGGTCACCCTAACCATTGATGGTTAGGGTGTAAACCCTAAAAGGCCACAAGTAAAAATTAAAAAATGAATTAATTTTTACTCATTTTAACTTTTTCCATTTTTGACTTTAGAGCTTTGGTGTTTGGCATATTGGGTGAGGAAGTGTTGATGGTGATTTCTCAAGAGGTGCTAACTATTAGTTGAGGTGGACCAAGGTGTACTAAGATAAGATGAAGGGCAAGTGCAGGTGAGAAAGAGGATGGGTAGGTCCATGGTCATAGTCATAAAATGAGGTAGGGGATGATTTAAAATTGATAGCTTAGGTTTGATTACCTATAGTAGTTAAGTTTATATTTCATTACGTCTTTAGTTGCTTAGTTGGGTAGGTTTGAGGGTTTGTGCCCTAGATAGAGTTTTGGGGGTTTTAGGTAAATTTGGTGGGTAGGGTTGGAAAATGTTTTAGGGGTAGGTTTAGTTAGGGTGGGTTTGAGTGTAAAGTGAGGTAATTGATGGGTAATTGGGTTATTGTGTGGTTTTAAGGGTAAGTCAATAGTTTTGGGTGTTTTTTTTCATAGAATACCCATAGTGACAATTGATAGTTGTTATTCATAAAACTATGGATATCTGATCATTAATAGTCAGCATGACTACTGGCAGTCAACCCATATAATGTTTAATTCAAATGATACAAAAGTGTATTGGGTTAAATTGGGTAGGAAATAATGTTAGGTTTATCTATGGTTGATGCTAAGAAAGGTGATGGTTAAAATAGGTTAAGGGTAGGTAAATCTAGTGAAGAGTATAATAAACTAAGTTTTGTTTTTGAATGAATGGTTATAGGCCCAAGAGTAGATATAGATGCATGATCAAGTGCCACAAATCTTCATGGATATCCACTAGGGGATGACTCTATTTGAATGAGCCCATATGGAGGAGGTTGGGCTAGGAGTGATGAGGCACTATCAACATATTCCCCATGATGTGTTTATGATCATGGCCCTTATCGAGAGATATGATTTGGACATGAACATGTTATTACTACCCACTTGTAATCTCATGATCCTATCTGATGATGTGTACTAAACTACATATTTACCCATATGAGGAGAGCCAATATACCACATAGAGTAGGAGGAGAGAGAGAATTTATTAGAGACTATGTATGGAGATGATTAGGAGTGTGTCAGATGGAATACTAGGGGTTTCAACTCTACACTTTATAAAAAGTCATGAGGTAAGAGGTGCATTATGATGATGATGTCCATGTCTTAATTTTCCCTTCCTAACTTGAGTAGCAGAAGGTTACCATACTTGCTACTAGGGGACTTCATTGAGATTCTACTAGGGAGGATAATGTTTGGATTGGTACCTATTATTTTTATATAGATATATAGGGAGTTATGGGGTTTTAGGGACCATAGGAGATATGGCATTAACATTGTTCTATTTCTACACTGTTGGGCCTATGAACACATTTAAATGTTAAGGTTGATGGGGCTGCCATGGGTGGGATACACTTAGATTTCATAGCCAGTTTTATGTAGTGGAGAGATGACCTTGCCATATTAGGTGCAGGAAGATGATCCCATAATTTTTAGTTGTTTAAGGGTGATTTATATATAATGGTTATTAGATACATCATTTGGAGATCATATGTTGGGTTCCCAAATTTGGATAGGTATAGGAGGTAGACATTGTCCTTATAGAGTTATATGTGGATTTTTGGTTAGAGGGATAGAGAAGTAGATCTCAAACCATTTGATAGGGTGTATAGGCAATTTATCTTGGTTTAAGGTATTCTAGGTGCATTCCCTAAATATAGGTGTGAGGATGCAAATATCTTATTACCAGAGCCACATCTAGTACCAACCTTACTAGATCACAAAAATTTGTTAGCTATGCCACATATAGATGATGTTAGCTTTGTATATGGGTACATGGCATGGTACCATGATTTATATTCAATTATAGATTTTGTTGTTGGTGATGGTGTAAGAATATTGATGGATGTATACCTAGTTGGTAGAGGGGGCCAAAGGGTACATGTATAGGGGACTAGCCCTAATGGATAGGTAGGAGTGGTATTAGCCACTACACAGGCACATATCATAACATTATAGGGGTAGGTGGCTATATTATAAGGTCAAGTTGTTACACTAAAAGGGTAATTAGCCACCATGATAGGTGAGAGGGACCAAGATAGGGATACATTAGTCTAGATCACCCAAGAATGAGATGCTCTGAGATAGGGTAGAGGGGAAGTAGTAGCACCAATAGGTCTAATAAGGACCATTGATATGTAGAGGTACATAGATGGTATATAAGAGTTACAATACTATGAGGTGATATTATTCATTCACTACCCAACAAAGCCCTAATGGGGCAAGTGCAGAGCTAGTTTGGTTGTCGATGATATCATGGTGATACTAGGTCAATGGGCCACATCTACAATTAGATAGATAGAGACCTCTATGGGATAGGTAGGTATTGTAGGGGGAAGGCACTAGGATCTAATGGTGCTCTAGGGGATAGTGGTGTCCCTTGGGCATAGACAAGATATAGTGTACTATGTAGTATATCATTTTGATTTTGGCCTATGAGTTGATGTAATGAGATGTACATTTTGAGAGGGAGAGACATGTATATCTATTATATACATTATGATGTTTATTTGACTCATGAGATATATACATAATCCTTTTTTATTGCTCCTGCTCATAGTCTATGGTTTGTTTTGATACTAATGTTTATTATATAATGTGTATATTGCTTTTGGATTATGCTTTATTATGGTTGATAGACACTGATATAGACTCACGTGCATAAGCATGAGATGGATTTTATTTATGGCTATGCTTCCTATTTGCTTTATGTTATGTTAAATTTTAATGAGAATATGCTTCATTATTTAGATTTAGACATGTGATGAAATGGTTAAATGTTTTATAGCTAATGGATGGTATGATGTTATTATACTTGTTATGGTTATGAATATGGTTATGCATTTGCTTATGACACATGTGCATATGCTTTTTATTAAATTATTTTAAGATAAAACACATGAGGTAAGCTAACTAACAACACTAGATGGGAGAATAGAGGATATAATCAAGAGATAAATGCCATAGTGAAAATATCTACTAGTCTCAATAGGATAAGAAGAGGGCATGATGCTTCTTCTTTGACAAGGACTAAAATAAAACCAAATTTGGATTGGCTTTTTGAATATAATCCCTTTGAATTCTTCACATTATCATTCATTAGTTGGTTAAAAAAGGTGTCTTGACAATATAATTTTAATTAAGATCAAAATCCCTTGATTATAGTGTATAAAGGTGAGATGGATAAAAATGGAACCTTCTTGTGAGACTAGCATGCCTCTTTTGTAGGTTTTTAAAGAGTTATTATAAACAAGTCTATGTCTTACAAAGTGTATACTAATTTATGAAGGAAGTCTACTTATGAAAATTGATTATGGCTACCACCTTATTGTGTTGTGTGAGAGTTTATTGTGGATTTTAAAATTAGTTTACTTTTGTTGTGATTTTATTAATGGGTCTTTTGCTTTGGTGTTATATATAGGAAGCTGATCACTGTGAGAAGTTTCCAAGAAATTATTATTCTTTTGAGAAATCCCATACTCAACCATCCTTCAAGGGAGTGGTCTAAGTTTGTGTGCTTTGTTCAATGTTTTTTATGGTTATCCTTCAAGGGAGAAGTCCACCTTACATTGAACAATTTCAAATATGTTTTCAATAGTTATCCTTCAAGGGAGAAATCTATAAATGCTAGGAATGACCCATGATGACCATTGGTTTATAGTTTTGTTTTTTATTTCTTTGTTTGATTTTTCTTGACATAGATGTGCTTAGGTTGACTTAAGGGTGCACCTTTATGAAGGCAAAACTAAAATCACAAGAAGGTTGTTTTGGTGTAAATAGGTTTACGTGACAATGATCATGGGAATCCATTCTGGGAGAGGGGAAAAAATTATCATGAGAATCATTCCATGGGTAGAGTCATGGTACCCATTATTAAATATTAGGCTATGACTGTGATAGATAATCACATGCCTTAGTTTTAATCAATTGTCCCTAAAATACATAGATGAATGTGGTTGAAAGTAAGGGATGAGCTTATGTTAAAATAAAAGGTGAACTTGATCCTTCTTAACAAAAGAATAGATGTAAATTTGAAGTATTGAGGGGATCAATTTTTGGGTGGCCTTAGAGAGAAGACAACTAGTAATCCCCTGATCCATACTTGTGGGTTATAATATAGGGTCCAAGGCAATTGAAAGAAAACTTGCCCTAATTATTTTTCTCCATATTGGTGACATGTTGATTTTCCTTTAGTATGAGGTCTCTAATGTTTAATTCTCATACTCTAAGGTATTTTTTATAGGCATGATTGATGCATTATTGGTAGACATGGAGATGGGTAAAAGATGCTAAGTGATGATTATAAAGTAGATCAATTTGAGCTAAATAGTGCTAACGATAATCATACTAAAAATTAGATCTTTAAAAGATATATGAAGAGAGGGAATTTGGACTTCAAAAGGTAAGACTTCTTCCACTCTAAACATAAGAGAGAAAAGGGTATCAACCATAGGGGTTCTAATGCTAGTATGATATGCCCATAAGGTGAAGGTGATATGTGAATGCTAATCCTGACCAGATCCATTGACGATTTTAGTTATCATATTATTAAGAGTTTTTTTAGCGGCCTCAGCCTATCCATTAAATTGAGGGTAATAGGGTGAGGATAAGATTAAATTAATCCTTAATGCATCACACAAACCCTAAAATTGTTTATTCTTAAAAGATTTACCATTATTAGTGATAATCTTGTGTGGAACACCAAAATGGTAGATGATGTGATGGTTGATAAAGTCGATAATATTCTCCACCTTAGTTGAAATAAAAAGAATAACCCTTACACATTTGGTAAAATATTTAGTCATGGTGATTATAGAATCATGTTATTATGAATAATGGAGGTTAATTTCACTAATAAAGTCTAGGTCCCATTGTGAGAAGGGGAAAAAATTGATGGAAACATGAAGACTATGGATATGTTCATGATGTAAATTATCATTTTATTGAAACTTAACAAATTTTTTCACATAATCATAGCAGTCTTGGTTAAGGGTAGGCCATTAATAACTAAGGTGAAGGATATGTTTAGCTATAGTAAGGCCACTAAAGTGTCCCCCATAGATACCATCATCCATTTCCTTGATAGTGTGAGAGGCATCATGACTGCATAGGAAATGAAAGATGAGGCCATCAAAGTCATGTTTGTAAATAATTCCCCCCATAATTGTATATCATGAAGTACTCTAGATAAATTCTCTTTGATCATTCCTATAAAGGCTAGAAGGAATGATTTCAAGGTTGAGATAGTTGAAGTTCTGTTGATACCAAAGGTTAGGTTAGGTCTCTTCCACATTAAAAATGGTGGGAAAATCTAGTTTGATATAATAAGGTTGGGTAAGTCTATAGATGATGAAAAAGAAATTGGATTCAGAGGGTGAAGACAGGATCTTAGAGGTGAGGGAAGCCATGATATCAATGAACTTATTAGTAGATCATAGGGTTGATTGTATGCGATAGTGTTCAAATGATACTAAGAGTTCATCAACGAGTTATTTGTACTATTTTAAAACATCATTATTACACTAGCAAGAGATTTTGATATAATTAACCACAAACTGGGAGTCACCAAAGATGCTGATCATTTTGAATCCTAAAGCTAATGCAATTTTAAGGCCTATGACTAGGGCTTCATACTCAACCATATTGTTGTTATAATCAAAATCAAGCTTGAAAGATAAGGGAAGAGGCTCATTATTAAATAGAATGAGGATGATACTAGCTCCTCAACTATGTTGGCAATTTGATCTATCATAGAACATGGTGACTTGATAGGTGAAGTCCACTTGAGAGAGGGTTATGATGGACTCATCAAGAAACTCAAAAAGAGGGGATTGGTTATCTACTAGTAGTGCTTCAATAAATTAGTTGGCAACAACCTGCACTTTAATTAAATTTTACTAAAGGAAATCAAGGTCAAAATCTACTAAAAGCATGAGCCACTTGGCCATATGTTAGTTTTGGTATGGTTTGGAGTTTATGTACTTGAGTGAGTCAGTATTAGTTATGACAAAGGTTTTGTGTTTAATAAGGTAGTGGTGAAGTTTGGTTTCCATGAAAGACTAAATATAGGTAAATATTCTTGGTATGGGTATACAAAATCCTATATTATATAATCATGTGGATAATTTTGTAAATAGCTTTCTATTTGTGTTGCTCATCCCAACGAGAAAGCATTGCCCTTAGGGAGTGGTTGATTGAAGAGATATACATGTATAAAGGTTGGTCATCCTTGGGAGGGGTGATGACAAGTGGAGATAAAAATAACTTTTTGAGTGAATCAAAGGCCTTTTGATAGTTTCTATTCCAGTTAAAAGAGACATCCTTCTTTAGAAGGTGGTGGAAGGGTTGGCAATAGTCTAAAAGCTAAGAGATGAAGCGATAGATAGATTAGAGCTTCCCCTACAAACTAGAGAGTTGCTTGAGGTTTATTGGAAGAAGCATGTCAATGATTAATTTTATCTTGGTAGGATAGACTTTAATTCCCTAGAGGGAGACAATAAAACCAATAAGCTTTCCTAATAAGACCCCCAAAAAGCATTTATTTGGGTTAAATTAGACATGGTAATTGATAAGTCATTTAAATATGATATTTAAAATGGCTAAATGATCCTTTAAGAGTTTGGATTTTTTGAGACGATCATCTACATAGTCCTCTACAATCTTATGGATAAGGTCATGGAATATATAAGTCATTGTACATTGGTAGGTTATACCAGCATTCTTTAATCTAAAGGGCATGAATCTATAGCAGAAGGTTCCCCATGGAGTGGTAAAGGAAGTTTTGTGTTGATCTTTAGGGGTAATTAAGATCTAATTATAAATTGAGAATCCATCCATGAGAGATAACATCTTGTGTTTGGATGTAATATCAACTAGCTAGTTGATGCTCATTAGGGGAAATTCATCTTTAGGGTAATTGAGTATGAGGACATAAAAGTCCACACAAATTCATAGTCCTCCTATGGCTTTGGTGATAGACACAACATTTGATACCTATTGGGGATAGTCAACGGGTTAAATGAAATTGATAGATAAAAGATGTTGAAGCTCTTCTTTAATGAGAAGGGTTATGCAAGGGTACATGTGTGAAATATTTTGATTGACATGCATGGAAACATGGTTGGTGATTATGTTATGGGTAGTAATGTTAGGGTAAATTCTAAGCATGTCACTATAAGAACAAAAAAATGCTATGATGTAGTATTGGAGAAAGGAGGGGAACTCAAGAAGTTCCTCTACATTCAGTGATTAACCAATTTTAACAATATGGGGGTTATCCTGAGTACCCAAGTTGATATCCATGGTGGATTCATTTAGCATGGTCAAAGTCTTGGGAGGAAGGGATTTGTGGATAGAATAATTTGAGGCACTAAAGTAGGTGAGAATGGAATTATCATCCTAGTACTAAATAATGTTAATGGTAGGGGAATCATCTCCTATCATCTCAAGATGGGTCAAAGGGATAGTTATGGTTACCCCTTATTTTTGATAAGTTAGGGGTCTAAGGCTAACCATGTTGATGAAAAAAATTTAGGTGGGATGATGTCATCATCCTCACATGTAGGAAGAGGAGAGGTTGTCAAAGAAGGGGTATCTTCCTTAATAATGGTGATGATAGGTGTTTTGTCTTTCGTATTTTTGGTTAGGATGAAACTAAGGCCATGTTTATCATGAGGATTTCTAGTATTAATGGAAATAAACTCATGCAGGCCATGCTCATATCACCTAATACCAAATCCTTTCCAAACACACTGATGGAGGTATGTCTTGGCAAAGCTTGGTTTATCTAGGTAGGATAAGTCAATGGTAAATAGTCAAGGTGAAATAGATGTGGTACAAGTGCTAAGGGGTTTGTCAAGTCTCTCATAGACAAAATGGTCTTGGTAATGGGGATGTCCAAAAGGAATAATAGTCCTAACATTGGGGTCATATCTTGGTTGGTTAGTAATTTTCCCACACTCATACGGAGTAGGGAAAGCATCAAGGGTAAGAAGGTAATATTCCCCTAATGAAAGACATTGGAATATGGATTCCAAGTGGTATAAGGTAGGGATATAATCAAAAGGGATGGATAGATAGTTAATGCCTTACTGGTATAAAGAGGGATGAATTATTCTATTATAGTTAAGGGATTGTCCTTGGTTGAGGAGGATGTTCTAGATGGAGGTAGGAGTACATCATTGGGTTGATAAGTTATGGTGCATGTTGAGAAGGGACTTGGGTTAGATTGGATGGTGATGACTTGGCCTTCGTGCTCAAATTTAATGTAATGGTGAAGGGTAAAGGGGACATAACCCATGGAGTAGACCCAAGGTCATCCCAATAGAGCATTATATTGGAATTCACCTTCCACTACATAAAAGAGTTTAGGGAATATGAAGGGTCCTAAATGGATATGAAGGGTCCTAAATGGATATGAAGGACAATAGTGCCTAAAGTAGTGGCCATGGTGTCATTAAAATATCAAAGGATGGTTGAGGATTAAAACATGACATTATCAGATAGGTTGAGTTGTTTATAGGTGTGGGAGGAGATGATATTAACAATATCTCCCCCATTAATCATGACCTATTTGATGTGGGTTTGGTTGATGTAATTAATAATAAAGAGAGGGGGATTTGGGTTAGTAAGATGAATAGAAGGTATTTTTGAATCCTTGAAGGTGACAAGGTTGGAAAATTGGAGGGTACCAACAAAGGCTACTAGAGGTTGAGGGTCTTTAGGTTGGACCTCTACCAACTACAATACCTCTATCATTTATTGGAGATGATAAGGTGAAGTAGTAATCAACTCATGTAAGCTCATCTTCATCGAGGTTTATTGAATTTGTTTGAGAACTACTCTCTTGATGGATTTAAAGGGGTTAGATTGGGAGGTACCCAAGATAGAAATCTTAGGTTTGGTTGAAGGTGAAGGTGTTTGAGTATGGTTTGGTTGGGAATTGAAATATGGGTATGTCCATAGAATGGACACTTTGGCCTTCCCTTTATCCTTATATTAAGCATGTGATCAAGTGACCACATGGATGGTATGGATAGAGGGAAGAGCTAGTGTAGGGGATTGGTTTAATTCTTTAACTCTGAGGTGAGAGTGAAAGAGTACGTAGGTGTTGGGTAGGATTCATTGTTGGTTGGATTGGTATAAGGCTCATGATAGGTTCATATATTAATAGATCATCCTCATCATAGATCTAATGGATTATGGTTTGGAGAGATTTGTAATTCTCCATGTCATGCCCTAGTGTCTTATGATAGGAACACATATGGTGGTCATTATACTAGGTGGGTTTTAAAATAAGATGGTCAAATGGTCTAATAAAAGGTAAGGTCAAGCAATAAGCATGCAATAACTTTTTAAAAATGGTAGCGTAAGATTAAATTGAAGGTAAAGAAGGTTTAGGGGTTTTGGTCTTGGTTGATAATGTGGTATCTCTTTTGGGAGTGGGTTTGGTGATGGTGGGTTTGGGCTAGGTGGTTTGTTTAGTTGGTGGTTTTGGTTTGGGTAAGGTATATGTTGATAAAGTAGAGGTAAGAGGTTGTAAAGTAGGTAGTTTGGTTATTTTTGGTGTGGTATAGATAGGTGTGTCTGAAAGCAACCTTGAAGGTGTAACCAGAAGTAGTGGTGAGGTGTTGGCTATGATAGTTGGTTTTCTAGTCAATATGGAGGGATGAGGCCCCAAAATAGAGGGCAAGGTTAAAGGAGATAAAATTTCATCTCTTTATATTTTTGTTGGCTTTGTTTCCTTGGTTGATTTTTCTTAGTTTTTGGTTGGTGGGTTTAATGAGGTAAGATCCACTTTCATAAATGGGTGATTAAGGCTCTGTGTGGCAAAGGTGCCAAGGTTTTGGTTGGTTTGGTTAGAGAAGGTGATTTAGTTGTTTTGGGTTTAGGTGTATTTGATGGTTGAGGAACTGTTGGATTGGTAGAAGTGGTTATTAGTTTTGTTGACAAGGTAGGATTTTGGATAGTAGAAGTGGTGGGTTGGTCTACCAAAATCATAGTTAGAGGTTCTTATTTGGTGATGTAAGGGAGCCCTAGTTATTCCCAAAAGATGGCTTGATCCATGTCAATTTTGGAGAAAAACTCCAACCTTTGAACTAATCTAGAGAAGAGTTTTTAGATTGGTGTGATTCTTTGGGTGGTAGACTTGAAGGATAGGCCCATAGGTTGAGGAGGAATGATAACCTCATCCTTTTCCTCAATCAAAGGATGTAAGGTTTAAAGGGGTGACTCCTATATGGGAGCTGTAGGTGTGGTAGTTTCTTCCTTGGGAATGACCTCTAAAGGAGAATTAGCTTGATGGGTGGTGGTAAAAGAAGGTAAGGTGGTGATGTCTATTTGTTTAGGTGTGTCAATTGAAGGATGAGTTGGTGACTCTACTACCTCAATAAGTGGAGTAAAAATAGGTGGTTTTTAGGTTTAGGTCTCTAAAGAAATAGAAGGTAACTCTACTATCTCAAAAAGTGGAGGGGGTTAAGAACAAGAAGATGGGGTGGTAGGTTCCTTAGTAATGAGTCTGTAAATAACCATGTTGATGGTATGAGCATCATGGAAACACTTAACTATGTGTCTCTCATTTTTTTTAGGAGCATGATTTTGAAAAGGATACCTAAAAATGTTAAAGGATTAGTTTTGAGGTGTCGTGGGGTTATCCAACTCATGCTCCCCCTTGTCAATGAGATATTGGACAATGCTCTTGAAGGTATTACACCTACTAATGTCATACCTGATTATTTAATGGAAAACACATAGATCATTCTCATTATACTAGCTAGGTGCAAGATGAGAATAATTAAATTATTGAGGTGGTTTGATGGGAAGAAGTTGTATGATGTTGGCCTTCAATAACTTCTATAAGATCAAAATGTAAGATTCCCCAAGTGGGGTGAATTGCTTTTGGTTATTTTGGTTTTGGTTTCTTATGTTTTTATTAGAGGAATTTAGTTGATTGATAGATGGTGGAGAGGCAGATTTAAGGATGACAACATTCATGGTTCCCTTGTTTTGGGTCCTAGTGGTAGTTTGGTTTTTCAATTTAGAGGAAGAAGCCTCATTGGTTTTATAAGTAGAGTTCTTATTTTTTAGTTTTATCTTTCCTTCATCAATGGCTCTATTTTATAGCTTACATGCCATGGTAAAATATTTGTAAAAAGTGTTGAAGCTCTAGACATGTAGCATAGAAGAGATGTGTTTGGCACATACCCAATAAAATAGTTCTATCAGTTTGGGTTGAGTTAAGGAGAAGGAAAGTTGATTGATCAGGTTCCTCCAATGAGCTACAAAATCAGTAATAGATTCATTATCAAATTTATAGATATAGTATAGGTTAGTGATGGAGACTTTATTATATATATTTATTGAAAAGTAATCTAAAAAGGTTTGAGCCAACTAGATGAAGGAGAAGAGAGAATGTTTAGCTATGGAACTATACCAATCCAATGTTAGTCCTAATAAGGACATAGGAAAAGTGAGGATAAGGAGGGAATCATCATAGGAAACCAAATAACATGAGTGACTATATTCACTAAGGTGTTGTTGGGTATCTTACTTACTCTAAAACTTGGATAACTTAGGAAGTTCCCATTAAGGAGGATATGGTCTAATGAGCATAGATGGGTGGATAGGCTCTTTACAGATCTAATCATATGATAAGATGTTATGAGATCTAGAAATGGATGAATTTATGATGGTCATATTATCCATAAGCATCTTCATTATGTCTACTTGGGGTTGTGCACCTAGACGATTGTAAGGTGTATATTGTTGTGGTGGTTAGGTGACATATTGATAATCTACTAGAGGTTGATAAATTACCACATATGGTTAAGTAGCCATAGGTGGCTGGGTTGAAGCCACATATAAATATGTGGTCACTAATGGCTGGGTATAGGGTATGTATTATTGGGTGGGAATGGGTGGTTGAGTTAGAGGTAAGGGCTAAGTGGTAACCCTAGTAGCAATAGGTAGTAAGGTAGAAGGTATTAGCATTACTACATTTTGAAGTGAAGTGGCCATAGTGAGAAGAATGGTAGTGATACTAGTAGTGGGTAATCCAATAATAATTGGAGTATGGATAGGTAAGGGTTGGGTGGTAGATGTGTTGTAAGAATTTTTAGTCAAGCTAGGAGGTGTTTGGATGTTAGAAGGTTGAACTAGTTGGTTATGCATGGTTGTGTCAGAAAGGTTACCAGCTGAGGTAGCTACCTAAGTAGCTAACAATTGGGTGGTGATAGTAGCAACAAAAGAATTGAATAAAAATCCTAATGGAATGCCATAGGGTAGATTGGTAGGTGGTGCCAAAATAGGTGTATGGTGAGCTATTGTGCTAAGATAATGTTGCAAGGCTACCAAGTTATTATCTAAGAAGGTAATGAAGTCTAGGTCACCTTGGGAAACTATCTAAGGCATAGTAGAAGTGTTATAATGAGAAGGATAACTCACAACATATGAGATATACTCCATAGATGAATAAGTAGAGGAGATTGGATAATCTATAGATGGGTCCTGACTTACTAAGTATATTTTTTGTTGATGAGTTACAACCATGCAAGTAGGATGAAAGGATAACACAAAGAATCTTACAAGTCAAATAGAGATAAATCAAGAAAATGATCAAGGAATTCCAATACATGCTAGAGTATATTAAAATCCTATGGTTAATTTTAATCTCACTTTTATCTTATGCCTTAAGTTATGAGAATGTGCGATAGAGGTTGGCTTATAGATTAGGTACTATAGAAGCAATATATGGTTGGTTTTGGGTTGTTCAGGTGATCAAAAGGATATATATTTGGAATCAATACATGGCTTGGTATTGGGGCCTACCCCCTCACTTTACACACTGTAGTGATAAGGGTATCAGGTGCTTAGCCAGTATATACTAATTTCTAGATTTTATACTCAACTAGAGAGCTAAGTTTGTTTCCCCCTTGATAATGATCCCCAAATAGGATCATTGAGAAAGGGTAAGGTAATCACTAGGTGATGAAATCCTACTTAGGCTTTGTCTTAAGTTTATTTGATGTTTAATTGATGAAGGTGGTTTGGTTTGGTGTGTGAAACAAAAGTGATGCTACGATAAAATTACTATGATTTAATTTAAAGTGAGCTAAAATTAGAAGCAAATAATGGATGATCTTGATTTTAAACCCAAAAGACAATTTTAATTTCATTAATGAGCATAGTTAGAGTGAAGAGTATATAGATGCAAAGAAAAGAAACCCAAAGTAAATATTAAAGGTCCCAATAGGTGTGCTAGAATGTTTTAGAGAATTTTAGATTATATTTCAAAAAGGGAAGAAGAAAAAGAAACTAAATATAGGTATGGTTGAAAAACCTATTTGGTTGTGCACACATTGAATAAAAATATTGTGAAGAGCCCCTATTTAGCTTTGGAATATGACCTAAAAATAAAACAACACTAAAGTAAATGGTTGGTTAGATAGATAGTTGAGTGGATCGGCTAGTGCTAGCTAGATCTCGAAAGCAAGATCTCCCTTGGGGGTTGTCAATCCACACTTTTTAAATAGTTAAGATTATAAATGGAATAGAAATTACTTACATAAATAATTAAAAGGTAGTAAATTTGAATATAAGAAATTCTTGTTAAATAAATAGACTATAAATGACTAATATAGCAATAACCAAATCAATACTAATGCTAAATAGTTAGGGTTTAGTTTAGAAAATTAGTTAGGGGTCTGTGAATATATAGGGACATGAAAAATAAAATTTGGTTGGGAATAGGTAGGTAGAAATAGCTTGATAAAATTTCTTTCCATAGTGATTGTCAGTGATTGGGATGATTATCGATGGTTAAGGTGATCGGCGGTGGTCAGGCTAACTATCGATGGTTAGACATACCATCGATGGTTGAAACAACTATCGATGGCTACTTTGTGTAGGTTTGGGTTGGTAAATAACTAGTTGATAGGATCACAAAGATAGATTCTAAGAGATGGTTTAGTGTTGTATTGAGTGTGAAGGGAAAATAAATTAATTGAATATTAGGAAGAAAATACTTATCTTGCAGAAGGCTAATTGGGTGGGTTCTTGAGGTGCTTAACTCATTAGTGGAGTCTAATGTGATTTTGATAGAGTAATAGTACTTTATGCTTTGGTAGAATGGTGATGACAAGTTGGACCTCTAACATGATGGCTAGATCATTGGATTATTGATGATGATTAACCTAAACATATGATACATATAGATGTATAAGCTCTTGATAACAATTATAAATGATTTTCACCTCCATACTCCTCTCTTCTCATTGGCAAGGAAGGAGAGGTGCAACAAGACATTAACTAGGTTTTCTAATTTAAACTCACTCATGTAATGGATCAAACATATATTTAAACAAGTTATTTTTTGAAAATAAATGAAATTGGTTTTCATGTGGTTACTTAAGGAGGTACACGTTGACCATCGGTGGTCAAGGTGACCATCCACAGTGATCCTAACCATTGGTGATTGAGTGTGAAGGTAAAAAAGTGGGTAAAAGGGTAGGTTAAGTCAGTTGGTCAATCCTAACTTTAGTTAGGCTTGGTTTGTAGTTGAAAGGTGAAATTGGTCCCAAGGGGGTCATAAAGTGGCCTAGGGGAACTTTGACATTTAGAATCATGGTGTATGGATTTTTGGTGTTTATAGGAACACAACATAATGAAGAAGATCATAAAATATAGATAAAATAACACAAGAATTTTACCTTCTTTGTCAAAGTTAATGTCCACTTATTGGCATAAGGATGTTTTAGTTTATTCTATTACATTAGATACTCTTGTAAATGTTTCTCCATGGTGGTATCACTTATCCAATGGTCACTTATTGATTTTATTTGCCATTGAATTTTCTTGGTGTGAATCTTATCATAAAATGGACATTATAATACTACTTTCAATGTCTTCTTGAAGTTATTCTTATATAATAAACCTACACATAAAATACTATTGGAATATGGTGTGGGCACTTGTATTTATAAATATAATAACTAAATCTAACCCTAGGGAGGTTAGGTTTAGTTTTAACTTTGATTGAGTCTAAAATAATCCAGGTTGAGTAAGACTAACCCTAGGTTGGATCAAAGCACTCATGAAGTCTTGAAGCCTTAATTTCATATATTTATTATCCATGACAACTCACTTTAGATATTTATGAGGTTGTGACAAACCTTTTGGGAACATTTAGGAATTAATAAATAAATTTATTATCTCCTTTGACATTGACTTAATATTTGTCTAAAATTTCATTTTTTGATATATAAAATTCACTAATTCAACTTGGAATTTTTACTTAGGCAAGTTAATTAAGATTTTCAATGTAGTTAATCTTGATTAGTATTTTTTGAATTTTGGAAATTGTTTTAAATTTTTTGAATTAATATCTTGATAAGCTAATAACATCAAATTACTAGGTCATAATTTGGCCAGGGTTGAAACCAAACTAGGTTATTGGTGCATATAGAGTAATACCCCAAATAATCAAACCTCGTCATGTTATAAGCAATTAAATCCCTTAAAATAATGAACTTGGGAATTCAAGTGATTTTTAGGCTTAAATTATGTCATGTTCTATAAATTAAACTAAATCTCAGTTGAGGTATGAAAGTGGCCAAAATTGAGTGTCTACATAATCCACCTTTATTTATGCCTCCAAGTTACATTCTTCCCATGTACACTCCACCTCCACATGTAAGCTATATCCAACATTATGTAATATTGGGTTACATGCAAACCACATACACACCACTAAAAAAAACCATGACACTTCATGCTTCTGATAACCTACCTCCTTAATTTCATATGTACTCTAGATATTTGTCTAAAATTTCATTTTTTGATAAATAAAATCCACTAATTCAACTTGGAATTTTTACTTAGGCAAGTTAATTAAGATTTTCACTAATTCATTTTTTGATAAATAAAACTCACTTTAGATATTTATGAGGTTGTGACACACCTTTTGGGAATATTTAGGAATTAATAAATAAATTTATTCTCCTTTGACATTGACTTAATATTTGTCTAAAATTTCATTTTTTGATAAATAAAATTCACTAATTCAACTTGGAATTTCTACTTAGGCAAGTTAATTAAGATTTTCAATGTAGTTAATCTTGATTA
Source organism: Torreya grandis (assembly GCA_037957365.1). Classification (NCBI taxonomy): domain Eukaryota; kingdom Viridiplantae; phylum Streptophyta; class Pinopsida; order Cupressales; family Taxaceae; genus Torreya; species Torreya grandis. The sequence continues at coordinate 180,357 of JARHVA010003653.1, forward strand.
GTATTTTTTGTCTTTTGGAAATTGTTTTAAATGTTTTGAATTAATAGCTCGATAAGCTAATAACATCAAATTACTAGGTCATAATTTGGCCAGGGTTGAAACCAAACTAGGTTATTGTTGCATATAGAGTAATACCCCAAATAAGCAAACCTCGTCATTTTATAAGCAATTAAATACCTTAAAATAATGAACTTGGGCATTCAAGTGATTTTTAGGCTTAAATTATGTCATGTTCTATAAATTAAACTAAATCTCAGTTCAGGTATGAAAGTGGCCAAAATTGAGTGTCTACATAATCCACCTTTATTTATGCCTCCAAGTTACATTCCTCCCATGTACACTCCACCTCCACATGTAAGCTATATCCAACATTATGTAATATTGGGTTACATGAAAACCACATACACCCCACTAAAAAAAACCATGACACCTCATGCTTCTGATAACCTACCTCCTTTATTTCATATGTACTCTAGATATTTGTCTAAAATTTCATTTTTTGATAAATTAAATTCACTAATTTAACTTGGAATTTTTACTTAGGCAAGTTAATTAAGATTTTCACTAATTCATTTTTTGATAAATAAAACTCACTTTAGATATTTATAAGGTTGTGACACACCTTTTGGGAATATTTAGGAATTAATAAATAAATTTATTATCTCCTTTGACATTGACTTAATATTTGTATAAAATTTCATTTTTTGATAAATAAAATTCACTAATTCAACTTGGAATTTTTACTTAGGCAAGTTAATTAAGATTTTCAATGTAGTTAATCTTGATTAGCATTTTTTGACTTTTGGAAATTGTTTTAAATGTTTTGAATTAATATCTCAATAAGCTAATAACATCAAATTACTAGGTCATAATTTGGCCAACGTTGAAACCAAACTAGGTTATTGGTGCATATAGAGTAATACCCCAAATAAGCAAACCTTGTCATGTTATAACCAATTAAATCCCTTAAAATAATGAACTTGGACATTCAAGTGATTTTTAGGCTTAAATTATGTCATGTTCTATAAATTAAACTAAATCTCAGTTGAGGTATGAAAGTGGCCAAAATTGAGTGTCTACATAATCCACCTTTATTTATGCCTCCAAGTTACATTCCTCCCATGTACACTCCACCTCCACATGTAAGCTATATCCCACATTATGTAATATTGGGTTACATGAAAACCACATACACCCCACTAAAAAAAACCATGACACCTCATGCTTCTAATAACCTACCTCCTTAATTTCATATGTACTCTAGATATTTGTCTACAATTTCATTTGTTGATAAATAAAACTCCCTAATTCAACTTGGAATTTTTACTTAGGCAAGTTAATTAAGATTTTCACTAATTCATTTTTTGATAAATAAAACTCACTTTAGATATTTATGAGGTTGTGACACACCTTTTGGGAATATTTAGGAATTAATAAATAAATTTATTATCTCCTCTGACATTGACTTAATATTTGTCTAAAATTTCATTTTTTGATAAATAAAATTCACTAATTCAACTTGGAATTTTTACTTAGGCAAGTTAATTAAGATTTTCAATGTAGTTAATCTAAATTAGTATTTTTTGACTTTTGGAAATTGTTTTAAATGTTTTGAATTAATAGCTTGATAAGCTAATAACATCAAATTACTAGGTCATAATTTGGCCAGGGTTGAAACCAAGCTAGGTTATTGTTGCATATAGAGTAATACCCCAAATAATCAAACCTCGTCATGTTATAAGCAATTAAATCCCTTAAAATAATGAACTTGGGCATTCAAGTGATTTTTAGGCTTAAATTATGTAATGTTTTATAAATTAAACTAAATCTCAGTTTAGGTATGAAAGTGGCCAAAATTGAGTGTCTACATAATCCACCTTTATTTATGCCTCCAAGTTACATTCCTCCCATGTACACTCCACCTCCACATGTAAGCTATATCCCACATTATGTAATATTGGGTTACATGTAAACCACATACACCCCATTAAAAGTAACCATGACACCTCATGCTTCTGATAACCTACCTCATTAATTTCATATTTACTCTAAATCCACTTAGTTATATAACTATTCTATAGCTTATTCCACTTCACCTTATAAATCTTCTTTTGTCCCTTCTAGTTTTTACCAAGATAATTCCTATGTGATCTCACCTTTCCACTCTAGTAATACCATGACAAAAATATAATTTAGCAACATGGGAACTTATATCAAGTACCTCAAGTAGCCTTTTATCCTAAAATATGAGGGTACTTTCATATGTGTCCTTTAATAGATATTACAAAGTTAAAATGGGAAAGATATCCCAATGTGCTTTTCAAAGCTTACACTACAGTTTTTAGTTAATTCTTCCCTTGAGATGGGGTTATTATAAAAAATCCCCAAAACATTAGAAACGATAGCACTTGATTAGTGTGTTAATGCCTCCTTGAGGTTTGTATACATTAATTTTTATAAATCATGGCTAGGTTTGTCAAATATTTTGATATAAAAAAATCCCAAAGGTTGGCATACAAGAGTTCTTTCACATCAAGAAAGAATATAATGACTCGATAACTCATTTCATCACAAGATGGAAATAGGTCTTATAATTTTATTCTAGTGTGACCCACATGGATCAATGGGAGTTATATGATATATTTCGTAACTCCATTAATAAGGAGATGAGGGAGGATGACCAAAAATTCCCATATCGATCTTATAAAGAAGCTCTTGAGACTAGCTAATAAATCAACTAGGTGGCCATTGATAGTGTTTGGTGAAATTATTAGACTAATGGATACATCATCAACCCAAACCAGAGTAATGAGGGTTTTAATATTTAAATCCCAAATAATACCAATAAACAAGGCCCCGAGGTTCTAAATCAAAATAATAATGTTACTAATGATGGCATCACTAATCATAGCAAGAACCTAAACCCTATGAATAACAATAAATATTAGTTTGTAAAAAAAACTAATGCTAATAAAATATGGATGGTAGGATCTAAGATCCCCCTCATGCCATCCATTTGGTTGAATTTAATTTACAACCACCACACAACATGTTGGTTGAATATTTTATCGATTAGCGTACTGATAAACAAAATAGGTCTGATCAGCCAAAGTAGGAAGATTGGTTGTCCAAATGTGTAGGTTTACCACATCAAAAGGGGACTAATCTCTCCTCTCATCAAGGGGAGGTTCCCTATAGATATGCTAATATACATACATGCATACACATATATATATATATGTATATATATGTATATATATATATATGTATGTATGTATATATATATATATATAAATATATATATACATATATATATACATATACATATATAGAAAATAATACTCAAGGGTAAGATAAACCATCCATATCTCTTTCTTCAGAGATGATGCATGTAAATCAAAGGAAAAATCTCAAGGGAAATGACAGAAAGCACTCCTCTTCTTTCAGAAGTACTATTTAGCAAACCACAAGAATACTCCTAGTAGTAATTTCAAAATGTAACCAAGGACATAGTAACCAACAAATTGAGATGTATCACAAAGTCTCCACCTAAATTTCCCAAGAGTGAGATATGAAGGACAATAAGAGAACAAAAAGAAAACACATTAAAGGCAATTGTGGGGGCACAAAGTCTCTCCACAGTTGGCTTTAGGACACCTTCTTGACTACTTTCACTAATTCTGCTTATTGAATTAAAGGAACAAAAAATATATTAAGGAAAAATACATAAGAACAATTTCCTCAATCAACAAAGATATCACAGCACAAAGTTTGAAAAGTCACTTGCTTTCTTATTCTAATAAAAAAATATGATCAACAATCTGAGCTCAAAGTCTCAATAATGCCTTTCAATTTGGGCAGAGTTTTGTTTCTGATCATCAGAGAGAGATAACACCACAATAACAAGAGAGTCCTTTATATAGCCTCTTCAAGAAGGACTTGGGAATAGTAAAACATCATGTTGCATTGAATTTTGTTAAGAAGACATGCTAGAATTTAGGGGCATTTACTTATTTTCTATTCTCAATGTAGAGAAATGAGTCACACTATTAAAAGTTTGCATCTTTCAATATCCACCTGGTGGTCTACTTCTAGAAACATATATGATGTGCAAATGTTTTTGGTCCTTCCTCATCATTCCTCCTTTTTTGGTTAATTAAATCAGGTCCTTGATTCAATTTGATGCTCTATTCCTTAGTCGCTTCCTGCTGGTCTTAGCCTTAAAGCCTTTGAATTCATTTAGGTCCATTTTGGGTCAAGAAGAGCGCCCTATAAGGGTATTTTCCCTTCGGGTAGTCTTTAGATGGCCTTCAGGCTTATTTCTTCCAGTGGGTCACTAAGTTCTTTGGCTCTTCTTTAAGGCTTTTCAAAATCAATGGCTATTTTATGAACCTTGAAATTTACATTTGTGCACTCATCACTATGTTTGAATTTCTAATGGCTATTTCACTGTTCTTAACTTTGACATCTTCGAGCGCGTCACCCCTTATAATTTCTTCAAATTTCTCTTGATTCGGCCTTTTCTACTACTTGCTTCCATCGGATTTATTTTTTCTTGAAGGGAAGGTGACCCTTCAGCTTTGGGGAAGTGTCCTTTAAATTTGGTAGTTGAGAGTCCCCTATAAGGACACTTGCCCTTTGGGGTCCTTTGGTAGCCTTTTATCTTTAGAGTCCTTTAAAGCTTTCTTATAGACTTTTTCCATGGACATTTTCTCACAGATAAAAAGTCTACGAGAATTATTTTGGCTGCTTTGTCTTTGGCCTTAAAAAATTCTTTTAGGCTTTTCTCCCACAGCTTCCCCAAATTTTTTTAGACTTTTTGTCCAAAGGAATTCCTTCAAATATAGGTCTAAAAGAATTCATTTCTTGCCTTAGTATTTCTGTCAAGATTTGCTTTGTTTTCTGGTCTTTAATTCTTTCAGAGGAAAAAGTCTAAAGGAATTCTTTCAGATAATTTCCCTGAAGGAATTGTCTCTTTGTCTTGTTCATTTTCTTAAAGGAATTCACTTTGTTTATTTTTTCGAGGGAATTTTTCTAAAGGAAATCCCTTTGCACTTTTGGACCTTTGAATTGGTCCATTTTTCCCCTTTCTACCCTCCGTAAGGGTTGTTTGATCCTTTAGCTTTTGGGCAACCCCTTGAACCTACCGATGGAACCAACTGATTAAACTAACTTTAGTTCAATGGTTCATTCCCTTGCTTATATTGACCACTTGAACCAAGACTCTTTGAAACAAGCCTTGTTGAACCCATTGAACCTTGAACCTTGAACCCATTGAACCTTTGAACCAAAGTGGTTCAATGGTTCAACTATTCAATGGTTTAAGCCTTCTTCTCTTTGATAAGTGTTTTGAATCCATTGAACCTTGAAGCGGTTAAACTTTGAACCTTAAACTTTGAAGCTTGACAAATGCGCTTAACTCTTGTTGTTGATGTTGAACCTTTGAGCTTGTTGAACCCATTGAACTAAAATGGTTCAAGGTTAAATGGTTCAATGGTTCAATCCTTACTTAGAAGCTTGCCGATGAACTCTTTTGGTTGAATGTTGTCATTGAACTAACTTTGAAATTGCTCAAGTGTTGAGAGCTTGCTTCTTTCCTGTAGAGTTTTTAGATTCAAGCCTATAGATTCCATAGATTCAAGCCTGTAGAGTCCATAGATTTAAGCCTTTAGAGTCTATAATTTCTAGCCTGCAGAGTCCATAGATTTATGAGAAGCTTGAAAAATGATGAATTTGAATGCTTAGAACAAGTTTAGAAAAGGGAAGAGACAATTTTGGTTTGTAGGACCAAAATAGTTCAAATGTTGTCCCAAAAATGAGTGATATTTTTGGGGGATAACACAACATACAACTTCATAATCATAATTGAAACCAATACTAACCTATTAAATAGTTCCCCTAATTTTAAAACCAAACTTATTATCAACAAAGCAATCAATAAGGGTTTGGGTAATAAAGATAGAATATGAGGACTAGAAAATATGATCCCAATGTCTATTGTCTCTTTAGATTTGTATTTGGTCATGACACTTAGAAATTCAAAGAGTATAATGAATTTATTCAAATACTCATATAAGATCAAGGGTACATATTTGTTGAAATGTTTCTATGAAACACTACCACAAACTCCCAAACCTTTCAAATTGGCCATATCACTAGTCAAAATCAAAAAATTAAATTATATCAAAACCCATTTCCAAATCACCAAACATGTGTTAACCAAATGTAATAGTAGGGTGTTCTAAAAGCCAACCTAATTCCACCTGATAAACCCATGATAATGTGCACTGATGATGGTGAAGACTCCACTTCTAAGATTAAAAACACTGACATTACTCCTTAGTTAGAAGTGTAGGTAAAAATTAGTATGATATGAGTCATACAACTAGAAGTTGAAGAAGAGGAAAACACCATTACTTACACCAAATACTATGATTATATGCCTCCTCATCCCTTAAACACTCTATAAATTGAGTCTATTCCTAAACCCATGGGTATTTTTTAATCTCTAATTTAACCAAGACATTCTCCCACATTCATTCCTTGACTTATTTAAAAATTCGCCCACTCATAGGTCACCCTTGATTGATACCCTAGGGTTGGGGAGTTTATCTAGTTTTACTCCACCATCTTAAATCAACCACATTGATTTGGACATGTTTCTTCCTAGTTAATAATCAAAGGATGCAAGTTTTTATTTGATTTGAGAAGCCTTCCTCTTGAACCAAAGATGGCAAGGAGGGGAGATCCATCCACATTTATACAGTTTTTTATTTAAAATAATTATTTGAAGAGACCCATGGCTAATGATAGAGTGGCTATCAATATTGTCCCTTTTTCCTTCCTAAAAAATATTGGTTATTACTGACAAGTTTTAACTCACAATTAAAATTTTCACCCTTATAGTTTGAAACTTTACATATCATTATTGGTTACCCTATTCATAATCCACCCCATGCCTCATGAATTCTTAAAATGAAGATTTGTTAGCCTTCTCAACATTGTTTAAGGTAGTGTCTTTTTCTAAGCTTTTCAGTGTCTTCAAAGTCATTATAATGGGTTATATGGGTATGTCATGACATTTCAAGAGGGTACATAATCTATCAAGTCAAGTACTTTCACTTGATCACTTGATTTAAAGTTTGCTAATCTTGTTTGATGAAGTTAAGGTATTTTAGAAAAGTTTAAGGTTTTTGGAGAAACCTACGTTTGAATTGTAACCAAGATAATCCTTCTCAAGGTGATTTTATTGCATACAACTTTAAATTATATGGTGAAGAAGTCATTTTAAGTTCTATCAGGTCTTGGATTGATATATTCTCTCTACATGAGCTCATCCAATATACACTAGCTTTATTTGAACTCGAAGATGTTTTAAAGGGGTTTTAAGTCCATTTACAAGATGGTCAAGATGGGATACACATACGACTACACTTGTAAAATATTTAAAATTATTTTTCAATGTACTAATGTTAGAAGGAAATTAGAATAATGGTCTACACATCAGAATAGTTCAATTTTAACTCCAAAAAAGGTAGTTTTATGAGTTTGTATAGACTTGGGGTGGTCACTTACAGGTGAAAATGCCTTCAAATTTTATCTTAGTATTATACATGTCATATTTAGGATATTAAATCTCTCACATTTCATAGAAGTCCAAAACATGATTCTAAACCTCCATCACTCCATTGGAAAACTTTTGAAGGTAGTTTTCATGTGGTTAGTATGGATAAAGGGGAGAGAGTTGGGTCTTAATTTTTTTTAAAACAAAGAGGGAGTCCTAGCAAGATTCATATTTGTAGCAATTTAAATCATATTCATCCCCTCTCCTTTATGAACAATCATTAATACCTTAGGGTGGTCTAAAACTAACTATAAACCTTAATGGCTAAATTTCCATCATTTTTAAACTAAGAGTAAGAGAATGAATGAGATTTATGGTTCAAGGAAGAATTTTAGAGATTCAAAAAATTTCTTAAATTTTTTTATAATGTTCACCTGACATGTGTGGCCCTCTTTAGTAGTAAAATCCCCATTTATGTTGATTTATAGGCATTTTTTGGATTTTTCATGATGTTTTCATATATTGATGACTTGAGTTTGTATATGTGCATTATTTTCAATCCTTAAAATCCATTATTATCCCATGATAGCATTTAATTGTGAGTCATTTCACTTAAAATAATCATAATATGCATATGAAGGTCTATCCACTCATAGGAGATGAGAATTAAATGATCAATGTCTATTTTAAGGTAATAAATAACATAGAATAATCTCCAAATGTTATCTAAGGACCATCAAGGTGACTAAAGGTAATAAAGAGAGTTGTATAGTTATAGTATTAGACAGTCATATGGGTCTAACCTAGAACATGTATTTGATTAAGGAAACAAAAATTTAAGATACTTATAAATGTAATAAAAGGATAAAATATACCTATAAAGTAACTTGGCAAGTTTATTGATCTTACCTAATCATCAATACATCAAATAAAACTAACTGTCAGCCTAGGCTTATGTTTGAGTTATAACCCTACCTACACAAGGTGAAGAAGGAAAAATGGTGGTGAGTATTTAATTTATATTTTGGATATAGGATGATGACGTTATGCCACTTTGGGGGTTTAATATTAGTGATATCATGTTCAATATTCACATGACAAAGGAGATTAAAAGTTATAAAAGTAGACCTACAGGTCTACATACCTATAGGTCTCTTTTTCACTTTAAAAATAATGAAATATTGCTTGAAATCATGTTCAAAGGTTTGGAAATCTTGAATACATTTTATTGGTTATTATTAAGGTTTAAAAGTGTCAATAAATCTTGTAGAAGTGATCTTAAACTCCAATATGTAGTCAAGGTACCCAATAAATGCCTACACTCAACTAAGTATCAAGCCTTCAAAATTACTAGTGGAGAGGTTTCTTGTTCTTTCTATAGGTTCAAGATGTTGAGAAAGAATGAAGGATGCAAATCTCCAAATGTCATAAAATCTTGAGAATGGACTCTATGCTATAAGGTTATATGAAGTAGGAAGTGAATTATTTTATAAATTATCATATATAAGGAAGCCTATGTGTGTGGTGTTATGATGAAATGTTGTTGATTAAAGGTACTAATAGTTTTTTAAGAAATTGTTAGAAACCCAAGTTATACCATTTCTGAAGTAGAGTAGTCATGTTTACTTCAAACCTAGACTAACATTGGAATAGCCTAAGGTTTTTGGATACCTATGACTAGACCAAAACTCTAGATTATGAGGTTAGCTCCTATAAATATATAAATTTTTGATCAATTACTATATCCTAATTGATTTAGGATGAAAAGAGTTAGAATTATTAATGAAAAGGAAAACCTATGCTATTGATGGTGATGCACCTAAATGATGAATGATAATATATAAAACTTTAACTTGGGCAGACTTTTGAATTAAAGGGAAAAACTTGTCAATAATAATTTATTATAGAAATTCTAAACATGAGTGTTTCAGATGAAATTTTGATAGAATGTCTACAAATTGAAGGTAGAGGAATGAAGGTCTTTAAAGACAATGCATACTAACATTTTAAAACATAATTTCTATCATTTAACACTTCATGTGACCTATAGAGGATTAAAAAACAATATTAAGTGAATAAAAGGACCTGAAAAAGGAGATAAATATCACACTTATCTACAACTCAATAATGAATAAACACACTATAACCATGAATAAGTCTACAACAAACTTTCTTTATTAATTCTAGGTGAGAGTTACAATTTTAGCATATTTTTTGTATACCATATTGAGTGATCTAAAAAAAGTATTTAAATCCTGAATATATAGCAAAAGATAAGAAGAAAATCCAAAAAAAAATCATAGAGCAGAAGACAAGACAACAACTTCAATACAAATATAGTATTAATTCAGTTATCAATAGTTAAAAATAATCTTCAAGAAGTCTCCTTATGTTTGGTGCCTTGCATGATTATTTGGCATTGGAATGAGGTAGTTAATGAAATGTTTTAATTATTATAACTCTTTTTGGAACATGTTACACCTTATATTGATTAGATAACTCTTACATGATGCCACTCAAGGATGAGTTAACTCCTGATTTGACAGTTAAGATGAGTTATCCATGTGATTGGTAGTTATAAACCAATTAACTAATGACAAGGATTAGTTTTACATGAATTATATAAGTTTTGTGTTGTGATAACTCTACCTTATCTCTCATTAATAGTCTTCTATGCAATATTCATTTCACTTAATTTTCCAAATAAGTCTACTAGGCTAATTAGGCCTAATAGCCTATTTGTTTTTACTTGATGGCCATTAGAATCTACATAGAAATTTAAAAACCTAAAAATTGGTGAGTTTAAGACATGAATAAATTACTCATATCACTAAATGGGTTCTCCTAGGCAAGAAACAAATGCAAAGTGATAAAATTAGTTGACTAGGCCAACTTATCCTTAATTTTTTAAACTAGCTGATTTGAATGAGCTTCCAAAGGCACTAGAATGGATATTTATAATAATTTTATGACTTTAGGAGATATAAAAAGTGTTAATATTTAATCTCAAATGATTTTAATTTACTTAAACTACCTTGTTCCTCTCCTTGTGCACTTTTTATTCTCATTTCCTTTTTTCAACCATGTTTATACACTATATGTATAACAAATTATCATGGACATGAAGCTATTAGAGTTTACTTGATGATATACATGGTATTAAAGTTAATTCAATCATATTTTATGAATTCTTCTTCAATTATTCACATATAAGTCTATAGTAGTGTTCTGCAAGGGGTTTAGAGTGCTTAGTGGTCTTAATGGTGATTCATAAAGCCTAGGCCTTAAATTCATGAACCAATACCACAAAAAAATAGTTTAATAGTCCCTCTAACTATTATAAATTCCTTATCTTCCTATGTAAAATATTTGTACCATTGTTATCATGTGAAGTCACCTCTCATAGTGGAAAAGAGCATTTCTAGGTAGTGTTTGATGTTCTAATGTCAATATGATCAATCATAATGCATCCCCTATGGATCAAATTTGGTATAAACCTATATTAAATCCTTGTAATGATTTTTATTTTTATTTTAAGTTCATATAAGACCTTAATTTGACTCATGTTACCCCTTCTTGATGGCCTTATTTAGTGATGTCAATAGACAAGCATAGATGTATGCATAATTATTCAATATTTTGACTTTATGATGAGTTTAAATGATCTTATAAAATATATTAGACATAAATAACCTATATGAGGTTTTTTAGAGTCATGGAATTGGCTTGATCAAGCCATTCACATTCAACTTGTATGCAAACAAGTCTTTATCTTCACCTACAAACCTATATGCCTATGAAAATGACTAAAATAACCACTATAAATGATTATATCAATGTTATTGATAAAACTTATGACCCCATATTACATAATAAACTCATTGAATGTGTAATTACCCTTCAATCCTTTATCTGTAGGCTCAAAACAATGTTATTTGGCCTACTATATATAGTAATGGTACTACACGTGTTAACCAATAGGTCATGAAGGTTCCTAGGGGATTTTAAAACACAACAAAATTCATTTCATAACGCAAACCCATCATCTAGATGAATATTTTGTCTTCTTTCCTCTATCAGATAGGTTTTAGGGTTTTATAAGGGTTTTCGGGGTCCATAGCTTCTTAGTAACTATTCATAGCATATGGAACCCAAATGGAAAAAATATTTCCATATAAATGGATTATATTTACCCCATCAACAACCATGACAAGAAAAATCTTCCATGTAAAATATGCATCAAGATGTCTACATGGTGAATTTGTGCCTTGAGTGGTTGTCATAAACCATGTGTGCAAGAAATAAGGTTTATAAGTCAGAAAAGACAATTTTTATATATTATCTCCAATCCAACACCTCCTAAAATATTTAAATGAGTCTCCACACTATTTCAATATTCATCAAATGAAGAGAAATTGCATGAAAGAGTTTAAAATGGTGGCACGGTTTCTCAAGGGTTTATGGCATGTTTTATTGTGTTAGCCTTCAAAGGCATGATTTTCATATTATTATAAAGGTTATAACTATAAATATGTGTCTTAATACTATGTATTACCTTATTATTATTCACAAACACTCTCATGAGGTTCAAACCCTTTACTAGACTATAGACCTCTAAGAAGGTCTTCTAACTCCAACTCTAATTATCAATATATAAATAGGTGAATGTGTTAAAAAAATGGATAATTACACTCTTATTTTTAGTTAAAAAAGGTTATTGACACTTATAAACACTTATTATGACCAACTCTACCAAGTTTCATACTTAGATCTTATATATATATATATATATATAGGCATGTAGATGTTTTTTTTCCAAAACTGACTAGTAGGTTGCCTATGTGTTTTTATGCTTTATAAGATTGAGTTATATCACATTTTTATTTGAGTTTGAATATAATAAAAAATTATTTTATTAGGATATTAAAATCTCTCTTTCAATAATTTTTATCTATTTGTCAACTTAGTCTTATATAACCCATCAAAAACCATGTATCTTCAAAGAAACCTCAAAGTGATCATCTCTGTCATACTATTATAGGTGGTCATTGGAGAATATGGAAGTGTTTGAGATAAATTTAACCATTATTTTTAACTTTTATACCTTCCAATTTATCTGAAAACTTCCTCTCACCTCTTCTGGTGTATTTTATCCTCAAGGGTGATTTTAGGCTCTTACAAACTCCTAATCCGTACATAGGCTTATGTGTTGCACTTGCTAATTTGGTAGTAATTTTCATGGAGATAATGATATTTATTGAGTTTTTATGATACCAATTTTTTATTGAATCATAGGTTATTTTACATGTTTACCCTCTTAAGTGAATTTATCTTGAAACTACACCTTTAGGGTATGAATGAATCAATGCAATTGACCACCTAATATGGTCATAGGTGGTCATTCCAATGTTAAATTTGGTTGTATACTACTTGGAAAACTTTTTTATAGTCTTTATCTATCTAAACATGAATTTTTATTATGAATCCTCCATGTGACATGAGACTTTTCCATAAATTATTCTTGAATACTCTTGCAACTTAGAGATAGGCATATCCTTTTGAGAAGGCTACAGATGATTATTCATAAGGTGAATAACTATGTAAATTTTTATTTTGAGTCTCATTAATTTATATAACTAACAATTTTACTCTCAACCTTGGGTAGAATCTCCATTTATCTTCAAGGCATATTAATATCTTTCTTTATAATTTTGATGTGATCCAAATTAGCACACCTCAATAACCTTCAAAAACTTTATTGTAGGTGTTGATTTACATGGAAATGTAAATTTTTAATGATTTTTATCTTTACAAGGTCTTATTTTTTTTCTTAGTCTCATAAGCATCACTTACCACACTTGATACCCCCACACTCATTGCTTTATCTCTTGAACATAGATCCTTCTCTATAATAGTCTTGACTGAGATCCAAGTATGCATACTTTAAGATACCCTATTTTAGGTCAATAATCCCAAGGAAATGTATCTTTAACTAAGTTTGGCTTTCAATTATGGTATTCACTTGATAAAAATATCATATCCATCTCCTTGTCATACTTTATTCTTCATACACATGATTGTACCTTCTTGAAAATAAACCTTTCCTTATAATAGTCTTGATTGTGTAAAGAGATTTGGATCTTGTACAGACTAAGTACAAGTCTTAGGCATTGAAACACACTAATAAACCTCCCAAACTCATGCCATTGTTCTCACACTCTCTTTAACCAAAGGTTACATTGATGATTATGATCTTGATTCTACACAAGATTGGTATAATAGTGATTCAAAGGCATATATAGTTATCACTTATTATTATTCATAAGAAGTATTCCTTCACATAATGTAGATGAATATACCTATTCCCATCCTATTATATATTCATATATACATCCATGTGATGATATCCTTGGCCTATAGTAGCACCTACTTGTATAAAGCTTCTTTATTACTCATATTTTGTTGCTTATTCTTCTACATCTAATCTAAACTTCTTCTTCTAGACCTTGGATTTATCTTTTTATTTTAGGTAAACTTCTCCCTTATTTTCTTCAACCCAATTTTAACAACCCAAAATAACTGTATTACTAAGATTTCAATATAAATATCTTTCATGTTAACTCATTTACTTATTATTGCACATCTATATATGTTATAATATCTCATATATACTTTCATGCTCACATCTAACTACTTTTATATTATTTTCCATGGCCATGATTGCCATATTTTAAACACTAAATTTAGATTTTGGATATCTCACATTCATTATTCTTTTTCATGATTTGATTCAACATCCTTGTTGAGGTTTGTTCATATATCCCTCCTTTCTTGTAGTTTTTTCAAATCCATGCTTCATACATTGATTTTAATACTCTTATAAAAAAAGTAAATTATGAATGTTTATTTTTTTTCAAATATGAAAAAAAAAATCATATATTCTAAAAACACCATAAAATTTAGACTATTTTCTAAAAATAAAAAATTAGGACATGTATCCATCCTTTCATGTTGTTGGCTATGTTTTTGCTTATGTCACCTGGCTTTATATTTTAGTACATAACATATTTTAAATACATAATGATTATTATAATGTATTTGAGTGTGTAACATGATAAATTCAATACTAAAAAATACTCTTCTTATAAAATAAAAGATTTACCACTCATAAATTTGTATACATATTTAATCTGGATAAAGTCACAACATGAAGACAATGATGCATTGTGCACCTAGTCCATATTATGCACTTTTCCCTATGCACTTTTGCTTTCTATTCTCAAATAAAATATAGGCATAATGACTTATTACATAATATTATTACACATAACAAAATTCACATTCATATATCAATCAATTTCAAGCTAAATCATACTTTTACATGCTTTAGATGCTGACAAAACTTTTCATCCAACATCCTTTCTTAGTTTTGGGCATCACACTATTATTTACAAACACCTTATTATTATCCTTTCAATTGTACCTAAAAATTTACCTAGTAAATTAGGTGCATTGAGTGACCTTGGAGGAAACTTAAGGGAATTTAATCTTATTATTTTAGGATTATTTTTGGGACAATCCAATGCATGAGTTTTAAGTATTGGGTTCCATGAAATGTCCTGATTTGAATAGATATTTAACAAATGAAATTTTAACACCGAAGGCTTAATCCATATTTACATATAAATAAAAAAATATTTGTACCATGATTGAATTTAATGTGTTTTTTACTCCAACAACACAATTAAAAAATTATAAATAAATGGGGTAGGTTAATGATACCAAAACAACATCAAGAGGAGGGGAAGGGTAATGTAGAAAAGTAAGGTTTATGTGAAAGAAAGATAAAAATAATTCTTAAGACCAAACATGTGTCCAACTACTATTTTACCTCTATGTAACAAGTTTCACATTAACTCATACTTTTACCACATAGTGAATCAAGTCAAAGGGAAATAACATATGCTTAATTCCAATAATTACTTCTACAAGTAAACACATGCAAGGCTAGTATTGATCACACATAAGTTCATTTTAGTAAAATTAAAAGAATTAATTAACTAACAATAATAGCATGCAACCCATCCTAATTATTTCATATATTATGGGAAAACACATATGAAATTTTCTAACATCAATATCATTTACTTTGCCATAAAAAATTGGAAGTCATTAATAAGATAAAACAAAGTGAAAAAAACATAACATGTATTAATATTCTTATGTTTTTTAACAAAAATGTCAAACTTAAAAATAATTTATGAAGCAAAATATATAGAGATGAGATGGTATCCACATCCAAATAACATTGAATCCCACTCTTACCTATAATGGCTCAAAATAGTTATAAACCCAATTATTACCATGATGCTCCTATAAAAGACAAAGAAGAGAGAAAGGGGACCCAAAGTTTTTATATCCCATCCCTTGGTTAGATGAATAGGGTATTTAACTTGAACTTAGTGGAGGGCCATTTCCTAGATACTTAGGGATGGCATTATAAGTTATTGAAAATTGTGCCACAAAATTATCCTCTTGATAAAGCTTTAATAGATCATTGATAGGTGGCTCCTAGAAAATCACATATTATTGAGTCAATTTGTTATATACGTTAAAAGGGGATTCAAGGGAGATTTTTAATTCATTAACCTAGTTGATACCTATGGTCTACTACATGGAAAGATATATGATGGCCTAGGATTCATCTATATTAGTCTTCACAACACTTATTCATTACGAAATTGAAGTTCTCTAAGATGACCACAAATTTTTCAAGGCTAATCAAGGTGCCATCTAGTTAAAAGAGGATTATGATGGTGAATTTATTGAATTAAAAAATAAGATGATCCCTAATTTTCTCCAAGGTCTCAATCATTTCTTTTATATCCGTAAACCAATATTTTAATGTGGTCCCCATGCTCTTTATGAATGTTTGATATAGATTCAGGTCCATAAGAGGCATGAACTTGTGCTATAGGAACATCCATTTGTTGATAGTTTCCAACATATTATTATATTTGTTTTCCACCTTGAAAAATAACTATATATATTATTGTGATCTTTGGAAGAGAACATTTCTCTTAGAAATATCTCTAGTCACATCTCCAAGGGATACAAACAACTGTTCAAGTGGAACTTTAATATTACCAACTAAACCAATAGGTAAATATCTACTCACATGGGAATCTATGCTCTTCACTTGGCCTCTAAGTTCATCAATAAAATTCTTAGTGAACCCATTAGTGGCATTAACTATAGAGACTAGGTCCTCTTCAAGATTCTCCTCCCCTTTGGTAGTCCTATTATTTATAAGAGAGAAGAGATACTTTTCCATTCTCCATACCATAGGGTCCCCATCATGCATAAAGGTCTAAGTGAGAACCTAACTCATCCTTCATGAGTCCATATCTAATTATTGATTAATATTAGGATCCCATTTATAGACCATTTATACCCTTTATAGACCTAAAGATTCAATGGGTCCCATCCATCTTTGTAATTTCATTGTTCTTAAGGTAGTGGAAGATGAGACAACAAGGGTAGTTGTATCTAAAGTGAAAGATGGAGGCATAGGTGGAGGAGGAAAAAATGAGGTGATAGATGGAATGGAATGGATGATGGATGGATAATTATAGATGTAAATGGATGAGTTATCAAATGTGAATCCTAAGGGAATAATTGAAACCATAATTGGTCCTAGGCCATGAAGACTTGAGGGCCAATTACACCTAGGAGATCCATGATCAATCTGAAAGATGAAATCGACTGATTAAATACAAGTCTTTAGTAGATCAATATAAGTTAATAAAGGCCCATTATATTTATATGGGTGAAAATGGATGCCATATGGGTGGCTGAGGTATAATTAACTTTGTTTAGTAGGCTTTATCTCTAGGCTTTCTTAAGGTGATGTTGAAGTAGTAGGTGTTGTCCTAGATTGAGCTTGTGGAGGTTGTGTGGTCACTACTAGAATTTTTGAGATGCAAGGATCCATGGGAGTAGATTATGATAGGTTAATCATAGTCATATACACTTTAGGGGTAATTGTGGCACTAGGATGGACCAAAGTCATCAAGCTACTATGATTGTATGGGAAACATGAACTAAGGTATGTCCAAGGATTGTGTCAGCTTGCATGGCTAGCCTTAGGACAAATGATGGAGTTATATAAGTTAAATTAGTGTAAATGGTCTCAAATGGGGTTTCATAGTTAATTAGAGGGGCCAATAAACTAGTAACACCAAATGTGGTGAAATATAGTGAAGAAAGGGGATCTTAAGTACTTTTAAGGGAAAAATAGGAGTTATAAAAAAGGTAAGCTATAATTGGGCTAGGAATATAGGAAGAGATTCAAGGGGATACTTAGACATAAAATAATTAGGTATCAAAACCTCCATATATTTTGTAGACTGGTCTTGAGGTAGGTTATCATATGACACTAAAATTCTTGAAAAATGAAGCACATAAGTAGCCTAGAGTTGTCTTAACTGGGATATTACCATAAGTGAAGTAGATGACAAGGTTGATATAGTATTAGTAATGGGGGACCCATTAAAATATTAACTAATTTAGTCTCCTTTCTATTTTTGATGCTTTAAAAGAAGGGTTTTAGGGAGCTAGTCTCTTTTCTCTCATGGGCCCATACTATAATTGAATTTTTGCAATGTGTTACTTCAATATTTTTTATTATCTCCAAATAATTGGTAGGATAATGTGAGTCACATCATCTAGGTGAATTTCATGGTGGTACATAGTATTTAGTTGTTCCCAATACTTATCCACATGGGTGTGCATTATGCCATGAGGATCTAATTTTATGTTCTCAATCTTGTGGGGGTTAAACAAGTCATTATGGATAGATACACCCTAAAATGAAACCAAACTATTTTATTCATGATGTTTGATAATAATGGGGAATGGAGAGTAAGAATTTTACCTTTTGTCAAGGTAGAGACCTTTGATGCCATTATCTAGCTACCAAATGATTTCCTACTCTTCAAAGTGGTTTGGGACAACATAGGGAGACTTAAGAGTCCCTTGGATGCCTTCCACCCTGATCATATTATGGTCCAAATATTACTCATAAGAACTAATAGCAATAATTTATTCTCTCATCTCTTTATAAATCTTGGGCATTGGCTTCCCATTGATGGATAAGTACATTAAGTGGTATAAATTGTCAAAATTTTCCTTTATATAGTGCCTATAGTGGTGAATTTAGAACTTAAGATAGACCAAATGCACTAAAAATTATATTTACACACATGGAGGGAAGTATTTGATTCATAAAACTAGGGTGGCACAAGTGTCATCGACCAATTAAGACATAATGTAGAAGCTTCCCCCAACCCACACTCTATTGACCTATTATGTGATGTTGAAGGTAATGTTATCACAAAGTATGGGGACGTCTTTTATTTTGAGAATGGTGTTGAGTAGAGGATCCAAAATATTATTCACATGTATAATTTCACTTACCTCATATAGGTGGTTGAGTTGTAGCATGCTTATCTATAGTTCATCATAGAATGTTTTGATGGTGTAGGATACAGGGTCCTCCTTATTAACCTAGTGCTCAAATTCTTTCATCCAATCTTTAAGGACCTTGTAGATATAATGGGTTCTCATAAAATTAGTCGATATATATTTTTCATAAGGGATATAAATCTATATGATATTTTATTATTGATTGAAGTTATCCCTAGAGATGTCTTCAATCTTGAATCATATGCTTAAGGACTACATAAAGTCTTTACTACACTTGAATGTGCAAAATACATTATCAAGGAGGTTACTACATGAGAAGACTTATATATTGGTAGTAGCCTTGTGTAATATTGAGGCTTTAATAGATGCTATATCATTAAAAAACTTGACATCATCATCTTTTATTTCATCAACATTTATCAGACTTTGTATACCTTTAAATTTCTTAAGGATTTAATTATAATTTTTAAATCTTATAATGCCTTGTAGGAAGGAAATATCCTTGAATCATTATTGATATGGTTTGAGATTTGAAGTTGAGGTATCCATTTTTATGTTTTCTTCTATTTTGCATGTAGGGATTTAATAGGGATGTACATTAAACTCTATATGGAATTCAAGGTAGAGAGCTCTAAATGATTTGACTATGTAGAAGATAGATAATGGTGAACCTAATTCATATGGCACCTTGTAATGGTTTGTGATATTTTCTATAGTAATTTCCTCATAGGCTCACACTTTTGGAATTAAAATATAAGTTGATGGGATCTATCTCAATTTAACCACTTTGGATTAAATATGATCTTCATAGACATGACTTAATTGGATTAGATGTAGTGATGATATCTATCCAAGTTTTAAATCATGAACCACTCAAGTGATCTAATAAATGTAGAGAGTGTGGTATGAATACACCCAACTTTAGCCCTCATAAGATATGAGATGTGTCTATGTCAACTATGTGTCACTTGTACATTAGTGGGCTTAATGGGTTTTATGATTATTAAGCACAATGAGACATTACCCAACTTAACATTTTTTCTTGATTGAGTTAGGTTCCTATGTGTACATAAGTACACTTGGAAATATATTATTGGGTTTGTAGTTATTAGTCAGTACCATTATATAACTCATCAAGTAGGTCTAGGACCTATTTGGAAATTGGGTGTGTAGAAGTACACATGTCATTTTATTACTTGGTTAAGCCTCCAAAGACTCTAATAGCTATGATACCTTAGAGTTTACTTTTTACATGTGTAAATCTCCCATTTTATTAGGCCTCCTATAAATCTAAAAACTTTGAATCCTTTCGATATACTTCATACACCATGTACTCTCCCATTATAAAAGGTCTCTTAGGGATCTATCATCTTTAATAACTCTAGGTGTACTTAATACACATGGTGATATCCCATTAGATTGGGAATTTTATGGATGTAATAGATATAACACCTTTGGGTGTACTTTTTACACATGACATTCTCCTATTGGATTGGTCTTCTTGGGGATCTAACAACTTTGACACCTCTTGGGGTACTTGGTACACATGGTGATGTCACATTATATTATACCTCCTGAGGCTCTAAAAACTTTGAAAACTTTGGGAATTATGAAATGAATAAAAGTATAATTCAATTTTAGAGTTATTTTATGCCAAAGGGATGCTTACCTATTAGAAAATGTATTATATAAGAGTGCCAACTAGGACTCTAGGATTGAGACTCTAGAAATTACACATGCAATTATTTTGTACAAGGAAATGTTAGAGCCTAAAAAATATAAGTATGAAAAATACATAAAAATTGTAATGGGACTAATCCTTTAAACATAAATTACTATAAAATGTTCTAAAATTCAAGAAAACAGGTTATCATAGATTGTAGGAAATATTATTATAGACTAGGAATCAAATAGACATATAATATTGAAATGGATGAGGATCAAACCAATCTCTATATAGGGTTGAGAATTTTTAATTTTATGTACTGTATAGGTGCCCTTTTATTATACAAAAATGGATAATTTGTTCATTAAAATGGTGACTATGTCGGGAAAATTACATCCAACATTTAGAAATATGACTATAAACATCCATTATTGAAAATTTTGATAGGTAGCTAGAAATATATTTCAATATAATAAGAGGACAAATGGGGCACTTAAGCATACATAAACATGTGACATACTAGGATCTAATTATTTTAATAGGTAATCTTTTGTGAAGAGTAAATCATTATTTTACATCACCCTTTAAATTCTCTAGTCAAGCTTAGGTGTGAATTGGGTGTTCATAACTCCTAAAAAGTACTTGTTTTTGAGTAAATTGGCTAAGGAAGAGAAGGTTTTGGAATTTACCTACTACCATGTGTGCATATATATCCCTAGTGAATATACATTCGGTTCCACTCTAACAATTTATCCACTTCAAACCAAGTCATAATCATGTGATGGAGGTTGCCTAAATCACCCTTTTTTAGGAATAGACATCAATATTTTCTTGAGATTTGAAACTTTTTTTAGTTATGATGTCTTTCTTTATTTATGATCCTTGATGTTTGTGAACCAATAAAACTAATGTGAATGATTTAATTAGTTATTTATTCACATGAAAGGGAATATTTTATTTTTAAATGAATTTATGGTGACATTTTGATGTTATTTAAGTACAGTGATGTCATCTTATAAGGAATTTTTTTTTTATCAATTCACTTGTTTAATTTGTTATCAATGGCTCCTTTCTTATTAGGATCTAAAAAATGAGTTGCCATATCTATCATATTGTTCAATAAATGGAACATAATTTTTATTATTATTTCTCAAACTATGTTTTCAATGTTTTATATACTTTAATGGGACCAAATCAAGAATCATGGACCAATACTTGACACCATTTTCCTCTTTCTTGTCCTAAGACTAGGGTCATAATCTGGGGAGCTAGGGAATAACTATTATGGGGACAAAACTTAAGGGAAATAAATATAAATACAAGGTAAAACAAACAAATAAAAAAAATAATGACAAGAAAAAATCAAACACATAATATAAATAAACTAATATAAAACTAATCTACACATAAACTATAGTTATAACACCAATCCATCTCTCTAAGATGGATACTATGAGATATTTATGGATGGTGTAGCCAAGAATTAGTGATTGAATAACTATCCATTCATATGTAGAGATTGATATTTCCCTTAGAGGTATTAAAACCTAAAAGTGTTTTACTCCAAAAACTTGGAAATCTAAAATGTGCCAATATAGAGTGGATCTAGCTTAGAGTGTTATCCCTTCATCTCATGAGCTTTGTCCCATAACAAGATAAAATCTAATATTCTAAAGGATTTTAATTTCACCTTCTTATTAAATGACATCTTGATAGTGTCTTGATGTTTGTTGAAACTTTAAAATTCTTTTTCTCATGCATATTCTATTTGAACAATATTCATTAGTATTGAATTCACTTTCCCATCATCCTCCTTGTATCCCTGCACACATTTCTATTATGTAAATATGAGGTTTACCAATAATATTATTTAAATGACATATAAAAATATGAAAGGTGAAAATTTTAGGGATTGCTTATATCTGGTGTGATCAACCCAAAGTGCATATTTGAGTAACAAGTGTTAATGTCTAGGTCACTTTTATATAGACTTATTAATTGCATCCATATAGTTTTATACATCAAATTATCCAAACCATTTCCTTATGTATATCAGTTTGATGATAAATTCAAGGTGATGTCATTCTCATAGGCCCATTCATTAAGTTTGGTTGATTGGATGTAGGATAATTATAAAAAACTAGTGAGATTAGAATGTAAAATTGTGTGTTTATGTTATCTTCAAGGAACTTGATCACTTTTGAATTAAAGTCTCCATTGAGTGAAATAATGATATTATATAATAGGTTATATGGGCATTTATGCATTGAAATATTTCTTGGTAAATGTTTGACACTTATGTAAATTTTGGACATGGGTGTGCATATCCTTGAAGATGATGGGCCAATAATACCTAAATTGTAAAATTTAATGGGTTGTTATTGTCCTCGAGGGGTGGTCACTACCCAATTTTTCATGAAAGTTTGTCATGACATATTTTGTATACTCTTTTGACAAAAACCTAAGGTATATCCTATCATAGTTCTTTTGGTATATTACTCATCTCTTCAACATATAATGAGCTAATTTCAACTTCACAGATCTTTTTTGTGATTTTTTAAATCCCAAAGGAGGTTTCCTATAGATAATATAGTGGATAATTTCATCATACTAGTCTATCTAGCCATTATAATTGATTTTAAGACACCACAATAATTCTCAATTCAATTTTGGTGATCAACTGAGTGAGTCATTGGACTCACACCATCCTATTAGGTTATATATATCATATTATTGTAACTTATCCATCCATTAACCCTTTAATTCTTCCAATTAATTTTTTCCCAACATTAGCTTTATGTTAGGGCCTAGGATAATGACATGCACCTTGTTCTCAGGTATATAATGTCATATTTTTTTCATAGCCTTAACGAAAGTGTAAGTATGCTTATTTATGGTGAAGTAATTTATGTCTACATATTTCAAGTTCATTCTCATGAACTCTATGGTGTTATCTTCTTCATTAATTATATAATTGAATTAAATAACTATGGTATGTCTATAGGTGAAGAAATGAAGGTGTAAGTCCTTTGTATAATCTAAGATGGGAAAGACTAAGGCTTACATGATAGTATTTTATATGTCTTGAAAGGCATGTTTAGATAGAGGATTCCACTCTAATTTAGCTTCTTATTTAAACATATCTTTATAAGGTTTAAAAATCTTAGCAAACCCAAATATAAACTTGCATAAAATGTTAATATTTATAAAGAATAACTTTATTTAGTTTTTGTTGTTAAGAATATGCATTTTTAGAAATTACAATAACACATTAATGATAAGTAGAGATACCTATTTGGTGATTATATGACTAAGGAGCTTACCTTCTTTGATTCCAAAGACATTTTTATTTAGGTTAAGGGAGATACCATACCTTATTCACCATTCACATATCCTTTATAAGTGGTGGACATGATCATATATGAATTTAAATAATATAATTAGATAATCCATATATATTATTATACATTTACCAATTAATCCTTCAAATTTGATGTCCATGAATATCTAAGAGGTGTCCCCAAAATTGATGAGGCTAAATGGCATCTTCTTGTAAGTGAGGGTATCTCATTTTGTAGTGAAACTAGTCTTGATTATATCTTTTAGGTTTACCAATGCCTGGTTATACCCTAAGAATCTATCCAAGAAATACATCATATAATACCCACTCACTATATGGATGATTTAATCCAAAGATAGAAAGTGATAGTTGTCTTTATCTAAGGACAAATTAAGGTTCCTAAAATTGACACATAGTTTGATTTATCCACTCCTATTATGAATGGGAACTAAGTTGTCCACCCATTTAGAATAGTTGGATAAGAAAATAATGCTAGCTAAAATCAAATTGTGAACCTCATTGTGAATGGGGGTATCTATGATTGTATTCACAGGTAGTTATCTATACCTAAATGGATTTTTCTCTTGCTTAAGGGGATGGTGTGTGTTATCACATTGGGGTAAAAGACTTTGAGGTCTTAGTATGTCTAGGTGATAACATCTTTATATCAAATGAGAAATATCCCAAGCTATTCTATTTCAGTCACAACACAATCAGGACCAATGTGAACATCTTTAGGTTAATTAATTGATCTTAGGTTGATAGTGAGTGATTTTTGGTCAAAATAGTTTGATATTTATAGTTTGTGTGTTGATTTATCTAGGCCAAACACTCTTTATAATCAAATCATACCTTAGGGATATGAGTTTATCTTAGGCTAATAATACCATCTTCATCAAAATCCTCATGAGGGTGTTGTCTCTATCCTTATCATGTATGGTTTGAGAATTGGATACCTTTTGTTTGTTTAAAAATTTCAATATGTGATGATCATCATCAAAAACTAAAAGTTCACAATGTTTTCTATGACTGAAGTGCAATGTGTAAACTCTATGGAAAATTTATGTAGCCATGAGTCATCTAAAGGATCTAGATTCACTATTGTAGTTGATAAGGAATCCATAACCTAGTTTTCTTCTTAGGGAATAGGGATGAAATTGAAGGAATAAAAATTATATATCAATTCCCATACACTATCTTTATATTTCCTCAATTAAGATAGTTTGCACTAAAACTTACTCCTAAATTGATTGACTACTAATTTAGAATCTCCAAATGCTTTTAGCTCTATTAATTTATGTTTTAGGGCTATTTTTAGATCTAAGATACAAGATTTATATTCCAAAATGTTATTTTTGAAAGGTAACTATAACTTATAGGTGGAAAATGTTCACTTCCCCTATGGGTCAACTAACACAATTCTTAGTCCAAAACCTTTTTGGGAACATTCCCCATAAAAAAACAAGGACCATAAGGCTAGTGATTTAAAATTATTGTTAGCTTCACCTTTTCCTTTTTTGTAGACAAGGTGTAAATTCTGAAGTCAGAAGATACTTTATTTATCTTCAAATTGACATCATTGTATTTTGTAATCATATGTTTCATCCTATGCTCTCTATTAACATGAATTTTATTGGCCATGATTATCAATGAAAACTTAATATGTGAGAAGTTAGTGGCTATATACCCATTTAAGGTTTTGTACCAATATTTACTAAGTGACATCCCATAGGGTTCTAGGATCTCTACCACTTGAATGTCTATGAAATGTTAGAATCTAAGTTCAAATTTTAACTACATTTTCACATTCAAGAGATTTCCCACCACTTTGACCTTAGATTTTTCTATATGGACTAATTTTTATGCTATTTAATGGGTTTTATCCCTAACCTATGATAATTTATAGCAGGCATGACATTGGATAAGGATCCTAAGTTGACTAAACTTTTATTCAAATTACTTTAAAATAATTATACCATGAAGAGGAAAGGTAGGACCTCAACCTTGTTCCCATGTATGAGTATGTAGTCTTAGGAGTGAGCTGGGTTGCTTTACCTATCAATTATTTTAAGAGGACATCTCTTTGATCGATGATTTTGGAAAGCTCATGTAATGTGATGCTCTCCTTGACCTTCTTTGTGTCATATAATATATTATAGCCCATATTATAGAAATAGGTTTCACATCTTTGGGGGGATTTGGGTTACTAAATTTTTGAGGTGGAGGATCATTCCTTCCTTTAAGATTTGGAGGGGTTGCACCATTATTAGGGGGTGGATGTATTAAGAGGTTTATGTTATGTTTAAATCCTAAGGGCATAGATGTTTCACTAGTATTACTAGTAATCATGTACCTCATTGGTTGCTTCTTATAGTTCATTATCCTCTTGGCTAGGGAACTCAAGGATTTATAGTACCATAATAGTGTTTGGATATCTCAAATTACCTAGAGCACAAAATTATTTAGTATTATTCAGAGGGTTTGGGACCACCTCATATTATTTCATCTCCCTTTGGAAGATGGATAAATCACTATAGAACTCAATGTAATAAAAATCCTTATGTTGGGTTATTTTATGTACATGACACCAATTTTATAGGGCTAACTCACATTTATTAATCTATGACAACTTATTGGGTGAGGGCTCCAGTTCATTGTTAGATAAATTATAGGGGAAATTATATATTTTATAGATGAATTTCTGATTCAATTTTTCACCACCAATGTTTCCAATCTATATTTAGAGGCCCAAGCAGACATTACTAAGATTTTGAATCATAAATTATATAAATCTAACTTGATTTTAGTGGAATCTTGGTGTATGATTTAGACATTATTTATTAGGGGAATAAATTTTTGGTTTTGATCTTGGGGTGCCACATCACCACTAATTGGGTCAATGAGATCTAAGTTTTTATTAGGTATAACATGTATTAACAAGATCTAGTTGGTTATTAGTATAGGATGTGATATTGACATGTTTTGTTAGTGTTGAAGATATGGTTCAATGGGGGAAAGTTTTGAAGTATATTTATGATAGTTGGTGTTATTTGAAATTTAGTATTAAACTAACTATCTACTTTGATGGCTTTAATATATGTTAAGGGTAATTCCAAAATGAGAGTATCTTTATGAAAGAACATTACAGTCCAAGGGTCTAGATATTTTTATACATTTCTAGAATTAGCTAGGCATATGGTATACACATCATAGTGATCCTTATATACATATTATGTAACTTGAAATTAAATATACTAATGAGATCATTGAATTATCTCTTAATATCCATAAATTACTAGTATAATATGTTGGGATCAATGAGTTATCTTAATCGAGCCAATAAGGTATTACTAAACTCCTCCCATATTATGATGGAGTATTTAGGCAGGTTCAAGGACAAATTACAGAAAAAATCCATCAAAGTGAATGTGAATGGGAAGAGCCTCCAATATATGTATTCATGTTTGTCATTAAGGATCTTGAGTGTTTTATTATAACAAGTTATGTGTTCCTCAACAATGCACACTCCATTAGGTTTGAATCATAGGATATATATCTTTGGGTTTCTAAGTAGGTCATATATATAAATACATACATACATATATATATATATATATATATATACATAATATGTATATATATATATAATATGTATATATATACATATTATGTATATATATATGTATATATATACATATATATGTATATATATACATACATACATACATATATACATACATATATATATATATACATAAATATATATACATATACATATACATATATATATATATATATATTTATATATATATATATATATATATATATATATATATATACATATACACACACACACACACACACACACACACACACACACACACACATGTATGCATGTAAATGTATGTATGTGTGTGTGTGTGTGTGTGTGTGTGTGTGTGTGTGTGTGTGTGTGTGTGTGTGTGTGTGTGTGTGTATATATATATATGTATGTATGTATGTATGTATGTATGTGTATATATATATATATATATGTATGTATATATATATATGTATGTATATATATATGTATGTATGTATATATATATATATATATCTATGTATGTATATATATATATATATGTATGTGTATATATATATATATATGTATATATATATATATATGTCTATATATGTATGTATGTATGAATGTTGATAGTATACATGGATAACCATGCCATGGGTGTAATCACAAGTACAAATCTTTTTGGGGTGATCTAGGTAGATGAACTAGACAGGGTAATCAGAGGTCTTGGTATTCCTTTGCTAGACTTAGTGAGTAATATGAAACTATAGGAGTGATATTTAAAAGAAACCTAAGACAATTATATATCTAGTGATATATATAGGTGTATTGATGTAGATTTACTACCTTCAAAGTCTCAAACCTACAACTTCCACCCTCTTGTCACAACCTCATAGGTTTCCTTGTAGCCTTTATATGGTTTTTCCTGATTACACAAGTGATTAAATATTGGCTAAAAGAAAATAAATCCAGTTTATAGTAAAATATATTGATTTATATATCTCCACAAGTTTAATGGTTCAAAACCAATCTTGGGCCACTTTTCTAGCCTTTGTCCACTCCTATTTAGGTCTCCCAAGGCATAATTGCACACAAATATATTTATCCATACACTTATACTTTGTAAAAATATGAAACATTAATAATATTTTATAATACTTGAAAAAACACTCAATCACAAATTTTTGGGGTTTTTTGTGGGTTATAACTCCTGCAAAGCAAGATTTTATATAGAAACCTTAACTCAGGGTTAAACTATTCTATAAAGACCTGAGAGGAGTTATTTGGAGTTCTTAAGTTATAAAATTAATTTAAATTATATATGAAAGTTTTATGACCTATATAAAGCCCTTGAAACCCTTATAAAATCCCTATATATTCTCCTTAACACCTCTGCTACATACTTTAATTGGATTTGTGTTTGATTGTGTACAAATATAATAACAACTACATGACTTTAATGTCCTTTTCACAAATAAGTAATAAAATAATCAAAGGAAAAACTAGAAATTTTAAAAAAAAATTAAAATACCTTACGAAATTGACAATAATTTTTAGAAACTAATGTTTATTGTATCTTTCTTCTATGTCCAATCAGACACAGTTAATTTCTAATGTATACATATAGGAAAATAGGGTATGTAGTTACTTTGTCTTCAAAATAAAGAAATATCATATTATTATCTTAAAAATTTAACCTTTTAAAAAATATAATCAATTAATTTACATTAAAACCAAAACTTTTGTATGTCCTACAACTACTCTAACTACTTTTGGACCTTCTAACAGTCACTAAAAGGCTAGTTAAGCAATGACCAAAGTTCATATTATGTATAATTATGAGTTAATACCCATGGTATGGAATCATGGTGTCTTAAAGAGACAATTAAAAAAAAAATTATAAATTTAAAATTTCATTCAAACATCCCTAAAACACATAATCTAAGCAAAACAATTTAAATTTTTAGAAACTTAGTTTTGGTAGGAAAGGCCAAATTTCAATTTTTGACAAGATAGGCCTAAGAATAACAGATAAAATTGAAAAATAATGATGGTATAATAATAATAAGACCTCATATACCATCATAAAACCAAAATTTAATAATAAAATCAAAATTTAAAAGGAAACTAGACTAGGAGTGATGCTCTTACATCATACTCGTAAGGCAAAGAGAAAAAGACTGAAGGAATATTATACATGAATGCTTACAGAGTAATCCCATGCCTTTTTATGTCATTATATATCATCCATGTAGCATATTTAACTGGTTTGTGTTTACATTTGACCATATACTTGTAATATTGCTTGTCTCTAGTCTATTTGAACACTTGCTTGTCTAGAATGCATTCTAACTCATATAATTTGTCTTGAGGTAACTATTTCACCAAATATATACCTATTATATACTATCCTTATGTTGTGTCTTCACTTATTACAAATAATTTATAAGGGTACAAGTCTTCAATGTTGAATATTAGTGATATGCCTACACCACTAGGTAATTCCAACTCATACACATTGTTATAAAACTTCTTAAGTAATTTACAAGGAATAATTTATTCATCTTAAGATTATTGTACTAACCTCTTTAAATCCTCTCCTTTTTAATATTTTCAAAAAAAAAAAATCTAATATAAAAAATCACCTCTCCTCTACCTACATCTACTTATTTTTTGTACTTTTCCACACTAGCTTCTAGATGCTTCGTTACCTGTTGATGAACCTTCTTCATGGCCACTACAAATTATTATCCTTCAACACTCCTCTTTTCCATATGATTTATATTTATAATTTTAAACACTCCTCTAGGATGCAAACCATATATCACTTGGAAATGACTCACACCAATGCTCATATTAGAGGAGTCATTGTAAGCAAATTCTGCTTGAGGCAACACAAGATCCCACTACTTAGGATTATCCTTAGATAAAAACCTCAATTCCATATAATCCTATTAAACACCTCAATTTAACCATATTTTTGAGTATGGTAAGATAAACTAAAACTCAAGTTTGTGCCTAACTTTCCCCATAGTGTCCTCCAAAACTGACCTAAGAACTTAGTATCTCTATGAGATACTATTTTTAGTGGTAGTCCATGAAACCTTACTACCTCCTTAAAGAATAAATTTGACACTTTGGTATCATCATTAGTGGTACCACATGGAATTAAATGTGTCATTTTGGAAAATATATCCACAACTAGATATATGGAATCAAATCTTCCTTGTGTTATAGGAAATCCCATAACAAAGTCCATGCTTATAGATTCCCAAGGTCTATTAGGGACTAGTAGAGATTGATATAAACCTATTTTAATGTTCTTACTTTTGGCCAATTGACAAGTTTTACATCTCTCAACATTTTTCCTCACTTCTTCTTAGATCTTAGGTTAATAATATTGTCTATTGAACTAATTCAAGGTTTTATCAAGCCCAAAGTGGCCTGCCATACTCCCACAATGATTCTCTTCAATATTTTTCTCTCTTATTAAGATTCATGGCACACATAGATGCACCACTTGAAAAAAAACCCATCTTGTATGACATAATATAACCATGGCTATTTTTTTAGTGTATTTGTATGCTTGAATGTATTGTATGCTTATTTAAAGTTTTTATCATATTCATACATTTCCTTGAGTGATTCAATACTAACACTATCAATTTATCTCTTATGCACTAAAAAAACTCTCCTACTCAATACATCTACTACCTTGTTACTTTGTCCTTTCTTAGTCTTGATGGTGAAGGTGAAATTATGCATGTACTCCACCTATTTCATGTGTCTATGGTTTATCTTAGGCTGATTAGTGATCAAATGAAGTGTATGAGTGTTTGTGTAGGCAATAAACTCCTTTGGCATTAAGTAATACCTCCACTTCTTCAACACTTTCACCATTGCTTATAATTCTAAGTCATAAGATGAGTAATTTTTCTTAGAATCATTTATATTTTTTCTTAAATAAGATGTATGTCTACTCTCTTGGATTAGTGTAGCCCCTATTGCCACTCCAATTGCATCATATTCTATCTAAAACACTTTGTTGAATTCTAGTAATTCTAGTATAGGTTGTTTTGTTATCTATTTCTTCAAATATTGGAAAATACTTTTACATTTATCACTCTAAACAAACCTTTTATTATCTCTATTAATTGTGTATATTATAAGAGGACATATTCCACTAAAATTTATAATAAAATTCCTATAGAAACTTAGAAGTCCATGGAAACTTCTTACCTTTGCAGTTGTTCTAGGTGTTGGTCACTCTATAATAGCCTTTAATTTGTCCTTATCCATATTTATCATGCCTTAAGAGATGAAAAATCCTAGGTAAAGTGTTTATAACTTCATAAACTCACACTTATTGAGGTTTATTAACAACCATTCTTCTTGCATCCTTCACATGACTAGATGCAAATGGTGAAGATGCTCCTCCTTACTCAAGCTATAAATTAGTATGTCCTCCAAGTAAACCAATAAAACTTTCATATAAAAGGTTTGAGGACTTAATTAATAATCCTCATGAAATTTCTTGGTGCATTGGTCAAATAAAATTGCATAACCAGCCATTCATACAATCCTTCAATGGTTTTGAAAATTTTCCACTCATCCCCTTATCTGATCCTAATATGTTTGTACCCACTATTGAGATTAATTTTGTAAAAATATCTTTCTAGACTCAATAAATTCATCAAATATTCCTTCCTAGGAAGTGGAAACATATATCTAATGGTTATTTTGTTGATAGACCTAGAGTCTGTACACATTCTCCACTCACCTTATTTATTAAGCACCAATACTATAAGCATTACATAAAGACTAAGAATTTATTTGATGAGTCCTTTGTCTAAAATATCTTTCAATTATCTCTTGTTTTCTTCATTTTACCTAGGTTTAATCATGTAGGATACCTTTTTAGGTAAGATTAATCTTGGAATAAATTTTATATGATGAGTGGTGTTCCTCATGGGTAGGAATGTACTTGGCAACTGATTAACTAAATTTTATACATACTCTTATAACATGTCTTGGATTTATTGAGGAAATTCATTTATCTTGGTGGTTGTGATAATATTATTAGGCTTGATTTCCAATGCAAATTCTAACTCCTCTTCATTCATGGAACTTAGAAACCCTTTACCACTTACCAACATCACATTTGAACCAAACTATTGGTTATTTTCTTCATCCTTCATATGTAGTAATTTATGAATAAATCCATCTTTTACCAATGTGTGTACATTATTCCTACCATCATAAGTGGTTTTCCTATCATATTTCCAAGGTCTCCCAAGAATAACATGATAAGCATCCATGGGGATCACATCACAAAGGACCTTGTCCTTTCACCTCCCAACTTAAAATTCCACCCAACTTTGTTCACTTACCAAAAATTGATGAAATTTGTTCAATCATGAGACTTTGTATGGTGTGGGGTGAGGAAAATTATTAAAT
The DNA here is from genome assembly GCA_037957365.1 of Torreya grandis. Taxonomy (NCBI): domain Eukaryota; kingdom Viridiplantae; phylum Streptophyta; class Pinopsida; order Cupressales; family Taxaceae; genus Torreya; species Torreya grandis. The sequence goes on from JARHVA010003653.1 coordinate 213,436, forward strand.
CAAAGTTTATTTACCATTTAAAAATAAATTAGATTACCTATACTTCATGAATCTATGATCATTTTACAAAATTTACATTAGAATTTTAAAGAGGTCCTAAAAAGAGTTTCTTTTGGTGGTGGATCCTTCTCCTTAGGTGTCTGTATCATCACTCTCCTCATTAGAAATGATTATCCTATGTTAGGTTCCTCTACAATTAATAGAGAACAAACATTCTCTTCCTCAACTAACTATGCAATTTGATTTCTTCCTCCAGTTCTTAGACTCCCTATTAGTTAATCTTATGGGCACTCCAATGATTTATGTCCAAAAAAATTATTTCATTTGAAACACCTTCATAAAAAACCACCTAATCCTCTACCCATTTATCCATATCCACCCTTTAAATAAGGCCTTCTACCTTTGAATCCTCCTCTTGAACTAGATGGCTACTCAAGAGAGGTATTGGTCTCTCCTTGAATTTTTTAAAATATACTCTACTTCCTTTCTAAAATCTACCCCTAAAAATTCTTCTTATACCTCTATTTTTTGGTTTTGTTTCCTATTGAGTTTGTCTTCTAATTTCAAAGCCAATTGGTAGTATTCTTCTAGTTTCTTTGGAATATCAAGACTCAACTCATCCTGCAAGTTATATATCAAACCATTGAGATATCTATCCACATTATCATTTTCACATTCCATGTGACTTGATCTAATGATTATTTTATATAAATATTCATTATATTCTCTTTCCCCTATCTCTTTATATTTCAAGTTTTGAATATTCTTGTACAATTTGGTGATGTATTCACTAGGAAAGAACTTTCTCTTCAATTTAGCAACCATTCTATCTCAATAATTGATCTTGGATTTTAATTTATTCCTTATCTCATAATGTATTTAATCCCACCATAGGGATTCATGACCCTTTAGCTTGGTCTTATAAAAATTCACTTGTTTCTCTTTTGATACATCTTCAAAATTAAATTACTTATCTAAATATCTTATCCAATCAAGGATTTATTATCTATTAAGGCTGCCTACATATATTGGAAGATATAATTTGGGATTATATCCCTTCAATTTTACCACCTTAATCTATCTCTCAAACTTCCACTCTTTATTTTCTCTATCTCCTTTATCTTCTAACTCTGGTGCCCATGGCTCTTCTTCCTCTTAGTCACTCAAACCACTTGTGGATACTCCCATTATTTGATTATCCTCAACTACAGTGAGTCTAACATCAAATTTGACTCTGAGGTTCCTCAAATCTTGCAATATTTCATCTCCCATCTATATGGTTGCTTCTTTCTCACCGTTGTATTCTTCCTTGGTGGCATCTTATCTTCTCTTAAGCAATTTGTCAAACAAATTCTAAATTATCTTAATCTTAGAGAATCTAACCTTATCCACTCACTTATAAGTGTCTTATTTTATATATGATACCAAAATAATGTAGAGTAACTACCTTCAAAGTCTCAAACCTGTAACTTCCACCCTCTTGTCACAACCTCATAAGATTCCTTGTAGCCTTTTTTTTATTTTTTTGATTATATGGATGATCAAAGATTGATTACTAGAAATAAAATCCTTTTTATATTACCTTATATTTATTTCCATATCTATATAATTTTAATTGGTTTAAAATCACTCTTAAGCCACTTTTTTAGCCTCTATCCACTCCTAATTAGGTTTCCCAAGGCCTAATTGCACAAGACCTATATATTTGTACACCTATACTCTATACAGATATAAAACCTCAATAATATTTTATAGGACTTGAAAACACACTCAATAAAAAAAATTGGGGTTTTTTTGTGTGTTTTAACTCCCACAAAACAAGATTCTATGTAGATAAACCCTAACTCAAGGTTAAACTACTTTATATAGACTTGAGAGGAGTTATTTGGAGTTATTGATTTCCAAAAAAATATTAAATGCTTTTTAAAAGTTATATGACCTTTGTAAAACCATTAAAAACCTTCCAAAATCACCAAATATTCTCCTTAACACTTAAGCTACACACTTTCATTGGATTTTATGCTTGAATGTGTATAAATATACTAACAACTATAGGATTGCAATGTCCTTTTCACAAATAAGTATTAAAATAATAAAAGGAAACACTTGATAAAGCTATAAAAACATTAAAATAACTTACCAAATGTAAAAGATGTTTTATAAACCAATCTTTATTATATATTTCTTCTCTATCTAGTCACATAATCAGTTTGCAATGCATACATACATGAAAATAGGGTCTACAGTTACTTTATCTTTAAAACCAAGAACTTTCCTATTATTTTATTTAAACTCAAACCTATTACAAACTATTATCAATGATATTAAATAGGAAATAAACCTTTTTTATGTCCTATAACTACTCTAACTTCCTTTGGAACTTATAATGGTCACTAAAAGGCTAGTTAAGTAATGAGAACATATACCAAAGTTGATATTCCATATAATTATGAGTAAAGACCGATGGTATGGATTCATGGTGTATTCAAGAGAAAATTAAAATAATTTTATATATTGAAAAATTCTTTCAAACACCTATGTAACACCTAATCTAAGTAAAATAATTCAAATTTTTAAAAACTCAATTTTGGTGGGAAAGGCCAAATTTGAATTTTTGAGAAGCTAGGCCTATGATTAACACCTATAATTGAAACATAAGGATGGTATAAGAGTATTAAGACATAATATACCATCATAAAACCAAAATTTAATATGAGAACCAAAATTTTAAAGTAAAATAGCCTAGGAGTGATGCTCCTACATCATATTTCCAAGCTATTTTTGGGTTAGCTAGAAGTCTAAATATTTTGTACAAAGTGGGGCCCCTCCTCTAGCACCAGTTATTATTTGACTTATTATTGGTACCTAAAAATATGTATATTAAATTAGGTGTGTTGAGTTACCTTGGAAGAATCTTAAGGAAATTTCATTCTCTTATTTTAGGATTATTGTCAGGATAATCTAGGGCACGAGTTTCAAGTATTGGGTTCCATGAAACATCCTACTTAAATTAAATCTCCCAGAGATAGAATGCTAATATCAAAGGCTCAATCCCTATTTTCACACACATAAGTCTTTACACCACATAAAGGAGGCCCAAATTTTTGATATCTCACCCCCTATTTGATACCACAAGGGTATTTTTGAATTTATAAGTAACACCCTAACCTATGAATATCTCAAAAAAAAACCCTACAAAATATTTATGCACCCACAAAGTGTTGGGTACTTTTAAATAAGTTGTGTGCAAATGCCTCTCATTCATGCTTGTGCCTAAGGTAGTCAGTACATATCTATGTAATTACTAAGTAAAGAGTTGCATTAAAAAAGAGTTATTTATTTACACCCCATGCATGATCCTTAATTACACAGGCTAAGTGGTATGTAAGTCCATGTTCACAAAGCACCAATATTTTAATAATGTAAAGAGAGGTACACAAGAAGCAATTATAAATTGTAAGAAGAATGCCTAAGATCTTCCATCTTCATGAACTTTTCTATTCAAAAGGGTCACCATACCTTCATGATGAAGTCTCACACAAAATCATATAATTTTTATTCTAAAATCTCATACATCAAAGACTATGACATATATTGTGTACATACTACTTTACAAATTGATGTGGATCCCAAGTATAAATCAATGACATGGTAGTTTAGGAGAGGTATACATAGCAATTAATAAATGGTAGTAAGATATAAAGAGGTAGTTACAAAAGTAGTTTAGAAGAACCTAAGGCCTTGGTATAATGATTAAATGTAAAAGTGGTAGTCATACATCAAAATATGAGTATACATCACCCCTCTAAATTTACTCTCAGACACACACATGGTAAGGAATCTTGTCACCAATTCCTAAATCTAAACCATCAAAAAAATTTAAAGAATCATCTATGTGATGCCATAATTTAATTTAAAATTTGTATCTACCAGCCCAATTTGTGCATTAATTCAAAAATGGTTTGATATTATAAAATCCTTATTCTTCATTGTAAAAAGCATCAACATAATTTTGGCAACCTCACTCTACAAAAAATTTACCCTTCAAAAGTATTTCTATTGGATGAATATTGCAAGTTAATGAGAATTAAGTTCAAACCCCTCTATTCTTCTTATTCTCCATTTGAGGTTTGTGTTCTTTTATCCTTGTTTGTTGGTAATATCTACCCATTTCATCATTGTCTATTCATGACACCTCTATGTAGAACTCATAACTCAATCTTAGGTTATATCATGTGTGCATTTGGGTCTATGTAGACATTTATTGTGGAACATTTTTCATCCTTTCTAATGTTTTACTATATTTCTATGCCTCTATGTTAAATACATATGCATTTAAAGTACCCTTGGCAATGTTTGTGGGATAATGTCTTGTTCTCAAATATTTGGAGTGTGTTAAAGGTAGTAGGAGTGCTCACTCTATTCTCAGTGTATCGCCTTTTAATATTACACCACTTTCTTACCTTCTCCATCCTTTTTCCCTTAAAACATTAGGTTTATATTAGTAGTAGATTTATATTTATTCTCTTTATGTTTGTGCATTGATCTTAAACTAGGTGCACTTATAATAGAAGGAATATGGCCTACTTTGGAGGCTCATCCCAAGGAAAACAAGGGTTATACACCTTGGGGACATTCTCACCATTTAAATAAGACAAATGATGTTCAACACATAAAATTTAATGATAACACTTCCATGCCTAGCACTAAACACTTTTATGTCATATCTAAGGCATTCACACTCAATGCCACATTGTAAAACATTCTTACACAATAGAACATCCACAAGTGCATGTTTCAAACAATAAAAAATTATAACTTGCCTAATGGGATCAATTTGAATAAAATATAAGGAATCAATGCTACCCTTAGCTAACAAGTGTTACAAACACTCAGTAAAAGCACTTGGTGAATCTAAGAATTTCTATTTTATAAATACCATCCCCCTATCTACATGCTGAGAAGAACACGAATATCTATAAAGGCTATTAAATTCCATTGAATTGATATTCCAATGCCCTTTAGGAGAAGAATAATAGTAACATCTTTATCCCCTACCACAATAAGGAATAGTTTAAACTAGTCATCTCCCAAAATTTAGTCTACACCTCCATTTAAAATATTCCCTACACCTAGAGAAATATTTTTCCCTATTCCATTCATGGATATGCATAAAAATTAGTTTTTTTTACCTTTCAATGGAGGCAATCCACTGATTCTTTCCCAATATGATGACATTATAGTCACATCCCTTAAACGCTTGTCCTACTTTATTGGTGAGAATGCAACTTCCTCTATAGAGAATATTTAGGATATTTTGAATATATTCTTAATGCACCATGTCACTAAAGACAATGTCACAGTCAGGATACTGGCCTCTTCCTTAAAATTAATATCACTTAAATGGTATTGAGGCTTGAGACTAAATTCTTTTCAAAACTAGGATGAACTTAGGGAGGAACTATGTAATCAATTTGAGGATTGGAGTCACCACTTATCCCTAATAGAGTAGTTATTTTATATTAAGTGAGCCCCACATGAGATGATGGTTGATTTCAACTTTAGGTTCTAAAAGAGTCTACGATATGATCCCACCCTTGTGTAAGCCATCTCCCAACCCTATATTTTTATATTTTTAAAAATCTTTTAATAGTGATATAATTGTGATGATTCAATCCATGGGAGGTATAATACTACCTGATGCCTATGAAGTTAATGTGCATGCATAAAATTATTTGATCTAAGTAGGTAAAATTAAACCTAGACCCCCTATGCCTATATTTTTAGAGCCTCTTCCTATCCAACCAACTACACAACCTATCTTAGCACCTATCCCCACCATAGTGATCCCATCAATTTAATATGTTGTTTTTCTTAATGAATTTGAAAAGGTTAAAATTCTACTACAAAGATCTAGGAATGAGCTTATTGCCCTCAAAAGGTAGTAAGCATAATACCCCAGTAATCAACAACCCTTTACCTAACAATAATAGTCAAGCATACCTCCTTTTTAAAGTGACATGAAAATTTAAGATCAACTTACATATAATAAGATGCCTTATGAAAATAAATTTTATGTTGCTAACATCTTTATATCATTTATACCAGTGAAAACAATCTTGCATAGGATATCTAATGGTGTTTTCCATGTGGTAACTTCATAATCAAGTTATATACATTAATAGGTTCATGAACCAAGCACTCATGGTACAAAGTTCATCATAATCTCAATAGAAAATGGATAGCTTAAATCTGCATGAAGGAGAGTTTTAAGTACTAGTGTAGCAACAAGATTGGTCTACTCTCTTTAATTGGTAGGAAGATGAATTCAACTACATAAATTAGAATGGTATACCAAGTGGGGGAAAAACCCTAGTTTATTTCAATACAATATTCAAAAAAAGAGAAATAAAGGAGGAAATAATAACTTTAAAACCCTCATCTTCAACAACCCAGATCACTTGCACAGGTACACAAGCCAAGGTTCCTATGCAACCTTTAGTGCACATAAATTAGGATGTGTAAATAAGAGATCCACCTCAAGATAGTACACAAATATAGGAGGATACTATTGTATATAATCCATAGTCAAAGTTATCTTAGATTCCATTAAATATAGTCAAATAGATGAAGAATACAAGCCTTAATATAACCATATGGGATGATCTTGCTCTTCCATCTCAAACAAATTTACTATAAGATGCTCTAAAAAGCTTTTAGGAGTGTAAGACATCCCAACTTGTGCCTTCCATCTTTGTGATTCTATTCCATCCCAAAGTGAATGAAATGCAAGTGTATAATAGCACCAATCTACCCCTATTATACATATCCTTAATCATCAACCAACATCTGGTACATAATTTTATGATTCACTCAATTGTAAATAGCTTAGTGATGCCAAATAAGATCACAAATATGTTTGAAATTGTGTATTCCCATATTTCAAAAATAGTGGTCTAAATTGATGGCATGATAGTTAAAGCTATGGGAATCATGAAATCTTTGAATCTTACATCGCATGCATACCCAAGAGTCTCAATTACACAAGATATCAGAGTTATTGACTTACACCCTATTTAACCATCTTCCTTTCCTAAGACTTTTTCATAGGTACACAAGCCAAGGTGCCTATGCAACCTTTAGTGCACATAAAGTAGGATGTGTAAATAAGAGATCCACCTGAAGCTAGTACACAAATATAGGAGGAGACTATTCCATAGATATCTTAGATTCCCTTAAACATAGTCAAATAGATGAAGAATATAAGCCTTAATTTAACCATATGGGATGCTCTTGCTCTTCCATCTCAAAGGAATTTACTATAAAATTCTTTAAAAATCTTTTAGGAGTGTAAGACATCCCAACTTATGCCTTCCATATTTCTAATTCTATTCCATCCCAAAGTGAATGAAATGTAAGTGCATAGTAGCACCAATCTACCCCTATTATACATCTCCTTAATCATCAGCCAACTTTTGGTATACAATTTCATGATTTACTCAAGTGTAAATAGCTTAGTGATGCCAAAAAAGATCACATTTTTTTTTGAAATTGTGTATTCCCATATTTCAAAAAGAGTGGTCTAAGTTGATGGCATGATAGTCAAACTATGGGAATCATGAAATATTTTAATCTTACACTACATGCATGCCCAAGACTCTCAATTACACAAGATATTAGAGTCATTGACTTACCCCCTACTTCACCATTTGCCTTTCCTAAGACTTCATGGAAAATATGGGTGGGTATTTATCTTTAGATTGGTCATATATGTTCCTTATACCTAGATAGGGGACTAAATTGATCATTAGGGATGAACCTATCTTAAAAATCCATGTTGAACTATGTATGCAATCAAAAATGCATCATGTCTATAAATTATTCCTAACTCAAAGAAGATAGAGCATACCTACACTTCTGATCGAGAATACATTTGTTAAGTAGGAGCATGACCAATGTGGGGATCCAATAGACTTGATTATGGGATATTTTATCACAATAAACCATGCTAAGGAGGTTTATAAAGACTCCAATATAACATAATCATGAAATAACCCTAAGGGGGGTCTTAGGTTTTGATATTTCACCTAATCTAATAATAAGAAAAGTAAATATAATCTAATGCTTACCAAATTTTTTGACACAACATGAGGGTTTATTAAATAATCAAAACATGTATAGGAGAATCTCAGTTAAGCTAAGTATAAGTAAGACCCTAATACATGGAATATTAAGAGTATTGTTATTCAAAACCAATGCTTATGATACTTTTATTTACTAAATAGAGGAACAAAGTTAGAGAATACTTACCTGAATGTGAACTCATTAAGACTCAATCTCTCCCTTGGACAAAGGGGCTTTACAATAGGTTGTTTTGGTTTTTAAGGATCATTAAGAAAGGCTAAATCATCCAAGACTTATCCAAAAGACTAGATTATCCAAGAAAAAACCCTACGCTAAGACTCCTTAAGTAGACTGGTAGAAGAGCATATTGTAAAGAAGCATAAATAAATAACAAATCTTGATTGCATATTGAAAAAATATGAAATGATCTTGTTTTTATCAATGAATATTTTCCTACACCCTTCTAAAAATGTTAGCCAATAAGGTCAACCCAGTTAACCCTTTATAATTCTAGATAATTATTCACTAGGTCATGAGCTAGGATGGCCAAAAGATAACCTAATTCCTAAGTGAAAATATCCTAAAACTATACAAGGTCAACCCAGTTGACCGAGTATAGTTTACCGATAAAAAATGACAAAGGTGAGGAAAAGAGGGATGGAAAGAGGAAAAAACTAGAAGAGTGTGAAAAGGAGGAGTAATAGCTTAGGTAATGGTTTTAAGAGTTGGTTGGATTGGTAATAATGTGGACATGAGGGATAAAAATATTGAAAAGAACCAATGGTATACCTACCCCTTTCCTGATGCACCCTTTAAGGTATGCACTCAGAGAGATTGAGTCTTGATGGGTTCTTGCAAGATGTAAAACATCAGTATTAAATAAAAGTTTAAAATATTATGTGTATATATATGCCCCACTCAAATCTCATCATGTCTTATTAAGGTTAAATAGGGGATGGTGCTTTGAGAAAGAACATAATAATACATAGCATTGATGCTAAAAAACATTATAGTATTTTAAAACATAAAATAAATGAAATTAAATGACAAAAAAGTAAATAACTAAAAATTAAATGTGATGCATACCTTGACTTACCTTTATTGTTGGATGGTTATTTGTTATGTTTTTAGTTTTGATTGTGTAAGGTATAGAGATTGCTTTTGACAAACCCAAGAATACAAAACTAAAGAGAAAAAATAAATAAACATACAAAAGCCAAGACATTTGGTGCTATGTGGATAGGATGTACTTGGAAATTTGGTAATCTAAGGTGAGAAGTGCTATGTTAAAATAAATGACCAATTAAAAAAAATAAGAGTAAATCAGGTAACTAAAAAATTAAGGCTACCAAAGACCAAAAAACTCAAACAATAAAACCTTTAGTAAGAAAGGAAAATTCACCAATTCAAACCAAAGATACATGTAAAAAATGATGGTAATAAAAAATATCAATGTAAAATACAAAAATAAAATGGTAAAACAATATTGATGAGCGAGCAGTAATAATCACTATCTCACTCAACAATGGAAAAAGGTGCCTAAAAGAGAAAATAACATTAGTGAGTGAGAACTAATAGGCAAACCTCAATAAAAAATGGAAAAAGGGTAAGAACTCAGGTGTCCATAATAGTAGGATAGTACAAGAAATGATAAATGATAAAAGGAAGAAGAAAAAGTCTAAGAATGTACTTTTATGGTATAAAGAAAATACTACCATAGAAAGTAATCCAAAGTTATTCAAACATGTTATTTCGATCTAAGGATAAATAAAACTAAAACAAATTAGTGCTAGAATTTTTTTGAGAGGTAAATAAGAAGGAATTATAGAAGAGGTAAAATAGATTTGGAACCATAATTTGTCTATCAAGGGGGAAATGAAATGGGTGGAGGGGAGAATGAAGGAAAAACCAAGGTAGAGGAACTTTTTATCAAAGTCAAGACACTCAAATTAGGTTTGTTAAAACAAGTGGAAATTCAACCTTAATAACTCTAAATAACTTCTCTTAGCCACATAAGTCTTAGGTAAACAAATGTAGGATATATATCATGCCATGAAGTTTATACACATGAAAATTAAAATAGACATACATTCCCATAATATGTTCCCCATTCCTTAGGACGCCTTACAGAGCCATCAATCTACTGAAAAGACTAGGTACTTTCATGAGAAAGTAGGTATCACCATATATTTTGTTGAATTCTCCCATTCCAATCCATAGGCCTATTCCACCCTAATGTACCTCGACTCTATGTGAGGTCAACTATGGAGTTTGAGCTTCGATTAGAGATAGGAGATGTGTTTTTAATCACATATTTTGATGTGATTTTAACTTATGATATTTGTATGTTTCCTTTTGGATATCATTTATTTTTGTTTCAAATTATTTGGCTTTTAACTTTTTTGATGTCTTTTTCTATTCGTCTTCCATATGGATTTGGAAAACCAAACACGGGTGTTAAAGATAACTTTCATTTGAATACTTGGGACTTGGTTGCTAATAGAGATAACTTAAGAGAGAATGGGGTCTAAGAGTCTTGTAAATATAGGTGAAATAAAAGTGTTATCTTGATTTTAATGTTGTTTTATCCAATGTGGAGTGAAAGGAAAGGAAATCAAGAGGAATGACATATAGAATAATTTGGATTACTTCAAATCACAAAAAATGTGATGAAGGGAAAAAAAGAATACAATTATAATAAAGTGTGATTCTTTATCATAATAATGAGGGAAATGGAGGAAAATATGCTAACATAGATTTTTGTGAAAATTCCATCTATCAAAAGAAGTAAAAGCTAAAGCTAAGAACAAGGATCAAAAACACATCTTCTTATAAAAGGAATACCTTGATGGTAATTTTATGAGGAAGGCTAGGTCTTATCCATGGTATTACAATACAAATAATAAAATACAAACCCCTGAGTGTGCCAAAAATCATGGGAGAAATAAATTAGGTAAGAAATATGGTATTTTGTGAAGAAGGTGTTGATGCCTAAATGTGTACCATAGGTGCCCAAAATGTTTAATAAATAGTTCTCATTTTTTAATTCCTAAGAATTCAATGCATGAGTTATACATTATGATAATCCTACTATCTATTAGTGGAATAGATGTAGAACAAGTTATTGTTTCACAAAATTCATAATGTTTGGTGGTTGGGAGCCACCATGGCCAAATAGCAGATCTATGTAAAATATGTATTATGCTATGCTAGGGATGGTTAATTATGATCAAGAACTAATCTAGGAACTAATATAAGATTAATACTTAAAATGGAAATTAAACTAAGGTGATCTAATTAAAAATGGAGAAAAAGGAAGGGTAGGGTAGAAAGAGATATTGATCTTCATTCCAAACATCATGACAAAGTTCAAATTTCATCTAGACATGTACTTAACCAATGTGTAACATGAAATATCTTAAGCCCAAATCCTATCACACATTACAAATACTCCTAAAGAAGGTGGAAATAATTTAAATAATAACCTAGTTAAATTTAAATATTTACCCCTACAAGCAAATAAAATTAGCCCAAATGCAAGAAGAGTAAGAAAATGAAAGTAACCTAAGGACTTTCAATCAACCTAGCATTAGCAAAAGTTAAAAACTCTGAAATCACATGTGCACACAAATAATTCATGAGATCCATTAAAATATGGATGTTATAACAAGTAAATGAGAGAGAAGCCATGATAATAATGAACACAAACAAATACTTAATCTTTGCAAAATTCATTGCTTCTATTAATTGTTGCAAGTTTACAAGGTAATTTGTCTCTAATAACCCTTCTATTTTTGACAATTGACAATTGTCCTTTTATAATATACAAGGCAACATGTTGATCAAACTCATCTAATTACATTTGTATAAGTGTATAGGATAGGTGTCATTTCTATTACATTCTAGAACAAATGACGTTCTCCTTTTAATGGACTAGTTTATAAATAATGTGCTCTTATAAATTGCACATGTCTATATAAAATATTATCCTATTTCAAAATATTATACAAAGCTAGCTATAAAATAAATACTCTCATTTCATTGATATTTGGGACCCTTATGCTAATGTTTTTGAACTTGTATATTAATAACCTAGTTAGACTTTAGGTCAGCTTCTCGATCGAAGTGTTCTTTCATAAGCAACAATCTAATTCTCCTTGGCTTGGTCCTTTGCACCCTTAATCCATAAAATGTTCATTTCATCACTTTTGCTTATGTGGCACCTTAATTTCACTTTCATGGCATCCTACTCAAATTTCATTGGTTTTGAGCCTATTTGAAAATTCCATCTTTACTTTCACTATTAAATTAGCCTACATAGATCAACGTGTGCCATATATCTTCATATTATTTGTATCTAGCTAGCTATCTTAAATTTGACATCTGTATGACCATAATTTGATATTCATGTGGAATTCATTGATGGGTACATGATCATTAATTTTAAATGCATCTATAGGGATCTTTACTATGTTAAATTTTATGTTTATGTGACCATTATTTGACATATATGTGGATGTCAGTGATAGGTGTGTGACCATCAATTTTATATGCATCATTGAGGCTATTTGATTTTTTAAGTTTGGCATCCATGTGATCATCATTTGACATGTATGGATTTCATTGATGGGTGCATGATCATCAAATTTGAGTTCATCTTTAGGATTGTTTACTATGCTAAATTTGACATCCACATGACCATCATTTAACATCCATGTAGATGTCATTAATGAACATGTGACCATGAAATTTAAGCTCATCTTTAGAATTATTTATTGTGTTAAATTGGATGTCCATGTGACAATCATTTGACATTTACATGGGTGTCATTGATGGGTACATGACCATTAAATTTAAGCTCATCTTTAGTACTATCTTTTAGGCTTGCCACTTGTCATTTTATAGGTTACTCTATTCTTATAAATATAAAGATAAAATGACTTTATCATATATATGTATAAGGCACTTGAATTTATTTGGGAAATTTATTTTTGGATTTTTGGTGTTGAGGTAAATGTTTTGGATAAAATGTTTGAATCAATCCTCCTAAAGTGTCACCTAGTAGGGCATTTGCCCAGGATAAAAGTATTAAAGGGTACTTCTCATGGGGGAAAAGGTAATTTCAAAAGTTTAAAATGTATGTGGAGGGAAAAGGACCATTTTGAAAAGGTCAAAAGATAATTCTAGGACAAGTGTCCTTGATGAAACTTTCAAAGGGTACTTTGTATAAAGCTTGAAGGGCATGTGTTGTTCACAAAAATCTTGAAGGGTAATTTGTCTTAAACAAAAATACTATAGGATAATTCTATTAGGCAAAGGTCACTTTTAAAATAGTTGTGGATAATTTTTTTTAGGAAATATGTTTCTAGATTTTTGCATCAAATAAAATGTTTAAAACAACAGCTTGAAGGGTGACTTACAAAAATTTGAAGGATAAGTATATTAAGGCAAATGTAAATTTAAAAAGGTAAAAGGGTGATTCAGTCAGGAAAAGAAGGTTTGACAAAAAAAACTTGAAAGATAGGTTTTTAATGAATATGTCTTTGAGAAAAATTCTAAAGGATACTTTCAAAAATCCCAAAAGGTAGGTTTCCACAAAATTACTAAGGTAAAGATGTTTCAAAAATATAATTATGAAAGATCATTTCAAAAAATAATAAGTTCAAAATAAATATGCTGAAGTGTATGTGTAAATAGGGTGAAGGGAAATTTTGTTAGGAAAAATGCTTGATAGAATGAGTCCATGGGGAAATTATTCTAGATAAAATTTCCAAAACAATTGTCCTAACATAAATAAGTTTGAAGGAGTAATTTTTACATATACCAATTGCATAAGTCTCAAAAGAATTCCTAAATAAAATCCCAAAAGTACTTAGACAAAGTACCTGAAATATAAACCCTGAAGGGTAATTCATTAGGGAAAAAGATTTGAATAAAAAGCCTAAAAATACATGTCTAAAATATAAAACTCAACAATTTAAAACATAAAAAAGGACTTTGTATTTAGATTAGACCAAATGAATAATAGAAAGGTCTGAAAGGGGGCTCATGACATAAAAGGGACTAAGCATGGATGGTAGACTATGGCTTGGTTGTATTGAAAAACATGACTAAGCCTTAGTAAATAAAAATAAACTAAACCCATAGCATTATTTAAAATGTTTCTTTTTAAAAAGTTACCACCATATTCAAATCAATTACTTAGATTAATCTTAAATTAAGGGTTTAGTTATATAAATATGAATCTAACAAACCAAAGGTTAGTAAAGAATCAAGTTAACATTAAAATCATGAAACCCAAGCATTGTTAATTTGAAGTATACCTTATTAGACCTAAAACCTAAAACATAGAGATCTAATGTTAGCACTTTAGATAAGGTAAAACCAGAACCATGGAAAAATATGTTAACCAAACTAAGTGTGGATGATATTCAAATAAAAATCATGTGTAATCATGTTAATGACACTCTAATCAAGTGAATATTCATTTTAAGTAAAAATTTGCATAATTTGATACATGGGTCCCCATTTTTTATAAATGGGGGCATGTTAACCTCAACAAATGGTGACTTTTGGAGGAAACATAGTAATATGTTAGAATTCAAAGACTCTAGTTCAAAAAAATAACTAGATTACTTATTCCACTTGATTAATGTCATTATCAAGATAAATACATGGTTAAAACAAGTCTTGTAACTATATAATTTGGATCAAACATCAAAACTTAGTCATGATATGTGTATGATTTGATTTCACTTACTAATTTTTAAATATTTATAGAATAACTTCCAAGTTCATGGCTTTAATCATTAACACTAACTTTCAGCATATTTGGATATTCATTAAGGACCATGCTTACCTCAAGGAAGGCTTGGGAATTGATTTAATTCTAACCAAAAATCTATATCCCCAATAGAGATGCTTTTCACTCCACTCAAGGCATTGTTCAACTACCAACTAGGCATCTATAACCCTAATGGAGATTACCTGAATCACCTCTGCTTAGAGAGATCTTTGAATATTGAAATAAGGTTCTTATATTTGTATTTTTAAAGTAATTTTGACTTTTTAGCAAAGGTTAGGAGCCAAGTTAGTTATTTTTAGGGATTTGATCAAGTGTTTGATTTTTATACAATCACCTAGGGTTACAACCTTTGTCCTAGGCAAGGATGTTTGTTAAGTACAAGCATGACTGTGTCCTAATTGTTTAATCTTTCATCCTACATATGAAGTATTTATTAAAATCAAGATTAGATAAAAAAAAATATCTAAAATATCAAGGAATAATTAAACTATTTATTAGTCTTTGCTAGTTTCTCTAAACTATAACATTAATCTCATATTCAACAATCCATGATCAACCAATGTTGAGAAGTCATACCTATATTTTTGAACTATGAAGTTTCTATAGTAACTAGATAAAAATTGAGCTCAAAATTATCCAAAAGGACTTATTTAAAATCAAGAAACAAAGTAATAAAAATAAATAGATCTAAATAGGCACTATGTATAAACAGGGAACACAAAAGAAAAAAACAAATAACAAATAACAAGAAAGAAACTAAATTAATCCCTACACTAACTGCATAAAGTACTTACCTCCCAGATAAAAGGGAAAATTATTTGGTCTACTACAGAACCTTAAATCATGATTACTTCCATCCAATGGCATCTTCTTATGGATATGAGCATTTTTATGACTGTGTCTTCTAAGTGATGTAGCTTAATCTCATATCAACATGCTCAAATGCATGGATCACATATATAAATCTAAGACCCAATCATATTCCTCTAAAATTATTTTACTTAATAAAATCATTAATAGTTTTTCTTCATTCATAGATAGATAGTGTCTTATGTCATATTCACTTCATAAAGTATCTCAGCTACTATCCTTAGACTGACATATTCATTAGGTTCTTCCTGAGGTGGAAATAGACTACCAATCTTTGCACAAAAATATTCCAAGTCATCCCAAAATCCTTCTTCATCCTCATCAACCAAATAGAGTTCATCTAGAATCTTATCATCAGAAGCATGTTGGTCCCATACTACTAACCTCTTGATGAAGTAATATGACAATTCTTGATTTATTTCACTTGCTTCATCTTCATCCTCAGTGAAGAAAGTCATCCCTTAAATCCAATAAATATCCAACTTATCTTGGTTTAGGACCTCAAAAATAATATCATCTTCTGAGAACTCCAGATCATTAGTGAAATCCTTAGATGAAGCATCCATGTGTTTTTCTATCCCATCATCTACCATATCTATATCTTTAATTCCATTTAATAAATTATGGTAGGACTTATATCATTTATTATCTTCTTCAGGAGCATTCTCCATTTCAAAAATAAATCTATGTGGGTTGTCTTTTTGGCTACATTTTTAAGAAAGATTATCTCATGTTTGATTCATATCCATTTCTAGAAACTCTTCTTTATTTGTAGATGTTATAATGATGATGTATTGTTAATATTTAATTGAAATATCTTTTACATATTTAGGAATACAAGTCATCTTAGATGCAACTTATTCAATTGGCTCATCTTCATCTTCAAATGGAAAATCAAAAGTTTGCATGAAAGATTTAGAAGTTCCTATAAAAATAGATGTTTGTGCAACATTGTATTAGCTAGGTGTGATTTTAATTATATCCCTTTTACCTTGAGATGCTTCAAAAACATTGTAATGATCAGCCAAATCTATATAATAGAAAATCATTTCTACGCTTTTAGATGATCTAGTATTGATGCTATCATGAAAATTATTTAGAGTCCTAATTAACCTTTGAGAATCATAGTCTATGTTAGATCCTTCCCTTGTATTTCCTAATTATTTTTGCAATTGAAGAAAGTCAGTGCTCAGTTTTTGGACAATTTTTAATATCAAGTCATTTGAATTTTTTGGTATCTCAGGTTCATGAATTGGAGCATTACTACTAGTTGTGTGTATTAGAATTCAATGATTTTATGGATGGGATCCACTTGTAGTGCCATTCAAGAACTCTATGTTTTGGCTAGGATATATATGAATCAAGGGAAATTGGTTCTTAATTGGTTTTAAAGTAGGTATATTATGAATCACATTCATGATGGGCCAATTTGAATTTACATTAGTCATGGAATACGTCATCTGACCTTGGGGCTGCATTTGGTCATTAATAATCATAGATTCAGAGTAGGCCTAGGTTAATGTGTTTATGACTAGAAGAGACCTTTTAAGGAACATGGAGGTCATGTGATTTATATAATCCTTATAAATTTCTAAGTCTAAATACTCATTGGGTCTATAAGGGGCTATGGTTCTACTGAACATTTTTTGGAACTAAGCATTAAAGGCTCTGATGGTTTCATTAAGATCTTTTTAAATTGTGGTTAACTACTAATACAAGACATAGGGACTAATTATTTTTCCAAATTGATTAATGAAGACATTGTTAAAGTCATTCTAGCTAGTAATTTAGTTTTCAAGTAGGTTGAGAAATCAATAATATGCAACATCTCTAAAAATGAATGGGAATAATCTATATGCTACATCTTTAATAACTACATTTAGAAATATCAAATTAGCCTTGAATGAATTAATATATTATTCAAAAAAGATAACATTATTAGGACAAAATAAGGTAAATATCTTTCAATATTTTGAGGAAGATCATGTACTATACTTGGCACAATTATTGAAGAACCACCTAGCCAAGTCATACCTTTAACACATGAGTACCTTAAACCGGTGAAGTGTTTGAGACTTTGGGAATTTCACAAAATTAATCCTTGAATTGGTTAATTATATCTTGTGCCCTTAAGACATTTTTAAAATATGATGCATCAAACTAATCTTTGAAAAGTATAATGATTAAGTTTGCATGTTAAGCCAATTTTGCATAAATACATGTAAAACACATCCATATTTAACTAAATAAGTTCAAATATATGTCTAAAATGATGAATGAGAGGGGTATTTACATCTATAAGCTTTATTAAACTTAGGTTTGCAATGAACTAGTCAATATTTTTACAAAATTGTTATTACTAACCTTAAACATAGGGAATACACAAATCATGAAATACCTTTACATGAATATGCATAGATCTTAAAATAATGTTGATATTTATCAAAAGTAAGGACAAATAATGATATATAGAATCATAAATATTGATGATATTTACAAAATTTATTAAAGGATCACTTAAATATGCAAAGAATACACCAATCTTTGATCAAAACACACCAAAACTAGGAAATATTCTGCCAATTCACAAAGATCTAACTAATTCCCTCCTTTTAGTGCTAGTGAAGCTCCCCCTATTGATGCCTAAATGTGTGCCATAGGTCCCCAACGTGTTTAAGAAACACTTCTTATTTTTGAATTCCTAAGAATCCAATGTATGAGTTATAGGTTGTGATAATCTATTATTTTTTGGTGGAATAAAAGCAAAATAAGTGACTGTCTCATAATATTTACAATGTTTGGTGACTGGGAGCCATCATGGAAAAATAATAGATCTATGTAAAATATATAATATACTATGCTAAGGATGGTTAATTATGATCAATAACTAATATAGGAACTAATCTAAGATGGATACTTACAATGGAAATTAAACTAAGGTGATCTGGTTAAAAAGGGAGCAAAAGGAAGGGTAAGGAAGAAAGAGATGTTATTAATATTCATTCCAAATATCATGACAAAGTTTAGATTTCATCTATACATGTACTTATCCAATGTTTAACATGAAATATCTTAAGCTCAAATCCTATCACACATTAGGCATACTCCTAAATAAGGTGGAAATAATGCAAATAAGAACCTAGTTCACTTTAAATATTTACCCCTACAAGCAAACACCATTACCCCAAATGTAAGAAGAGTAATAAAATAAAATGAACCTAAGGAATTTCAATCAACCTAGCACTAGCACAAGTTAACAAATTTACAGTCAAATGTGCACACCAAGAATTCATGATAACTATTCAAATATGGAAGTTAGAACAAGCAAATGAGAGAGAAGCCAAGATAATAATGAACACAAGAAAATACTAGATAATCTTTGAAAAATGCATTACTTCTATTAATTATTCCAAGTTTACAAGGTAATTTGACTCTAATAACTCCCCTCTTTTTTAACAATTGACAATGCTCCTTTTATAATATACAAGGCAACATGTCAATCAAACTCATCCAATTACATTTGTACAAGTGCATGGGATAGGTGTCCTTTATATTGCATTCTAGAACAAATGACCTTTTCTTTTTAATATACTAGTTTATAGACAATGTGTTCTTCCAAATTACACATGTATATACAAAATAATATCCTATTTTGAAATATTATATGAAGTTAGTTATAAAAGGAATATTCTAATTTCATTAATCTTTGGGACCCTTAAGTTAATGTTTTCAACCTTATCATTTAAAAACCCAACTAGAATTTGGGTTAGGTTCTAGATTAAAGTGTTCTTACGTAGGAGACAATCCAGATCTTCTTTGGCTTGGTACTTTGTATCCTCAATCCATAAAATCTTCATTTTTTGGCTTTTTCTTATGTGGCACCTTCGTTTCACTTCTATGGCATCTGGCTCAAATTTCATTAGTTTTGAGCCTCTTTTAAAAGTCCATCTTTACTTTGTACCATCATATTAGCCTACATGGATAAATACATGCCATAAATATTTAGATTTTTTAGATCTATCCATCTATCTTAAATTTGATGTCTACACGAACATCATTTGACATCCATATAGACTTCATTACCAGGCATGCAACCATCAATTTTAAAAATGTCCACATGGATATTTTCTATGTTAAATTTAATGTCCAGATGGTCATAATTTTACATCCACATGGACATCATTGATGGGCATGTGAACACCAATTTTAAACACATCATCAAGGCTTTTTTCTATGTCAAATTTGATGTTTACATGGCCATCATTTTATATCTATGTGGATGTCATTGGTAGGCATGTGACCTACAAATTTATGCTCATTTTTGGTATTGTTTACTATGTTAAATTTGACATACACGCAACCATTATTTGACATCTACATGAATGTCATTGATGGGCATATGACCATCAAATTTAATCTCATCTTTAAGAATATTTAATGTGTTAAATTTGACATCCGTGTAACCATCATTTGACATTTTTATGAATGTCATTGAGGGGCACATGACCATAAAATTTAAGCTCATATTTAGTAAAATCTACCAAGCTTGCTACTTGTCTTTTTTTGGTTCACTCTTTTCCTGTAAATATAAAGATAAAACGACTTTAGCATATATATGTATAAGGCACTTGAATTTATTTAGGTAATTTGTTTCAAGATTTTTGACATTAGGGGAGATGTTTTAGATAAAATGTTTAAAATAATCCTCTAGAAGAGTCACTTGGTAAAGCATTTTTCCAGGGAAAAAGTCCCAAAGGGTGATTCTCATGGGGGAAAGGGTACTATCAAAAGTCTGAAGGGTATGTGGAGGGTAAAGGACCATTTTGAAAAGGCTAAAAGGTAATTATATAGGGTACGTGTCCTTGATGGAACTTTTGAATGGTACATTACACAAAGCCTAAAGGGTATGTGCCATTCAAAAAAATCTTGAAGGGTAATTTGGCCTAAATAAAATGTCTGAAGTATATTTCTATTAAGGCAAAGGTCACTTTCAAAAGAGTTATGGACAATTTGTTATGGGAAAGATGTTTCAATCTTTTTGCATTAGACAAAATATCCAAAATAAAAATCTTGAAGGGTCACTTACAAAAATATGAAGGATAAGTCTATTAATTCAAAGGTTAATTTTGAAATATATGAAAGGGAAATTCAATAAGGAAAAGAGGCCTTGACAAGAAACTTGAAAGATAGGTTTGTAGTGTAGATGTCTTTGACAAAAATTTCAAAGGGTACATTCAAAAATCCTAAAAGGTAGGTTTTGAAAAAATTGCTATGGGAAAGATGTTGAAAAAAGATAAGTCTAAAAGATCATTTAAAAAAAAATTATAAAACAAATATGCTAAAGGGTAAGTGTAAAGAGACCAAAGGGAAATTCTATTAGGAAAAATTCCCAATAGAATAATTCCACATAATTTTTTTTTTAGACAAAATATCTAAAATAATTGTCATAGGATAAATAAGTTCGAAGGAGTACTTTCGACATATACCAATTGCATAAGTCATAAAAGAATTTCTAAAAAAAATCCTAAAAGTACTTGGACAAAGTACCCAAAATATAGACTCTTAAGTGTAATTCATTTGGGATAAATCTCCA
The DNA here is from genome assembly GCA_037957365.1 of Torreya grandis. Lineage (NCBI taxonomy): Eukaryota > Viridiplantae > Streptophyta > Pinopsida > Cupressales > Taxaceae > Torreya > Torreya grandis. Next base: position 234,828 of record JARHVA010003653.1, read on the forward strand.
AAGGAAAATCCCAAAAAGACATGTTTAAAATATAAAACTGAATAATTAAAAACATAACGAAAGGACTTTGCATTTAGATTAGACCACATGAATAATAGAAAGGTCCAAAAGGGGGGCTCAGGACATAAAATGGACTAATCATGGATGTTATAATAAGTCTTGGTCATGTTGAAAAACATGACTAAGCCTTCGGAAATAAAAATAAACTACTCCCATAACATTATTAAAATGTTCCCACATGAATAGTTCCTATTAGATTTAAATGAAATACTTATATTAAACTTAGATTAAAGGTTTAACTATTCAAATATGAAACTAATAAACCAAAGGTTAGCAAATAATCAAGTTAGCATTAAAATCATGAAACCCAAGCATTGTTCACTCCAAGTAGACCTTATTAGACCTACAAACTGAAACACAAAGATCCAATGTTATCACTTTAGACAAGGGTAAACCAAAACCATGGATAAATATGATAACCAAACAAAGTTTAGATGATATTCAAATAAAAATAATGTGCTATCATTCTAATGACACTCTCATCAAGTTAATCTTCAATTTCAAGGTACAACTTTTCACAATTTGACACACGGGTCCCCATTTTTCAAAAATGGGGGTATGTTGACCTCAATAGAAGGCCATGTCCTATCCATGGTCTTATAATGAAAATCACAAAGTATAAATCCAAGGGATTCCTAAAAGTATTTTAAAAGAGTATGGAAATAAATAAGACTATAGTACAACATGAATAAGACATGGTCATATTCATAGTTTTACAATGCAACTCATGAGAGAAAGGGGAAACCAAAAGACCAAAAAGTAAGGAATAAAGGTTTGTGACAAGAGAGAACTACTAGAGAGGGTGAGATTAATATGACTGACCTACAAAAAGTGTTAAATATATGTAGATAGAAGTCATGAAAAGAAGGAAATGTTTAGGCAGAGTTCTTCTTGAGGAATTATACATTGGTGGGCTCTTTGAAAACATGGACTTCATTAGTTTAAAGGTGGGAGGTGCTTGGACCAAGAATATCTTTGAATAAATATGGGACTCACCATTTTTGGGTGTATTTACCTTATTTATCATGGGTTTGGTCTAATTTAATTATAAGATCACCAACATTAAATGTGAAAATGTTGACACGTTTATTATGTTGTTTGGTAATACAAGCCTTATATTAGTAGTTGTGGTGTAAGTCAGAAAGATGATGTTCATCAAAGAGACCAAGGGAATGAAGGTGAAATTTATGCAATTATTCATCAATAATGATACCATGAAGATATATATAGAGAGAGGGAATCTCAAATTTTAATGGGAAAACTGACTTAGAACCATAGACTAAAGAGAATGGTGTTTCCCTAGTAATAGTATGTATACTATTCCAATAGGCCTAAAGAGCAGAGTAAAGATGAAGATACCAATCTATGTGGGTTTCATGAATTATTTTTTTGATAATTTTGTTAGTGGCCTTAGCTTAACCGTTGCATTGTGGATGATAATGCATGGGAAATTTGTGATTGATCTTGAATTTAACACAAAATTGTTTAACGTGTTTATTTTTAAAGTTACCGCCATTATAAAAAATGACAGTATGGGGAACACCAAAGAGGCAAATGATTTTATTAAGAATAAATTTAGAAATGGTATGATTGGTGACATTAACAATGGGTATGGCTTTAACCCATTTGGTAAAATATTTGGTAGAGGTGATGATAAAAGCATGCCCATCTTAGTAGCAAGGTAATTTTCCAATGAGATCAAATCCCCATGTGTAAAATGGCCAAGGAGATTTGATAGTTTGAATTTCAACTAGAGGTGAATGAATTAGATCATCATGAATTTTACAAGGAGTAAATTTTCTTGTAAAATTGATTGTATATTTTTCAAGAGTAGTCCAAAAGTAACCCATACATAGGAATTTATGGGATGTATCATGTATGTTACAGTGACCACCAAAAATTCCCCAATGTACTTATTTAAGAAGAGGAGGGACCTCATCTTGCATAACACAATAGAGCAAGGTACCTTCAGTATTACAAAAATAAATGTTGTGTCAAAATACATACTTGAAATCTTATTTACGAATGCATGTATTTTCATGAGAATCTAAGTTAGGAGGATAAGTTTGGTGTTCCAAGAATTGAATAATGTCTTTATACCATGGGCTTTATCAAATGGTAATAGCCTCGATGTGGAAGATAAGTGAATCTGGTGGTTGAGTTGAAGATGGAAATTTTCTTATATATATAATAAAAATATGATTAGAAAGAACTTGGTGTGGATGAAAGAGAAAAGCTAAAGAATCTATGGAATCAGTAATGGAATTTCGATCTCGATGGATAGGCTCAATAGTGAAATAAATTAAATCCTTAGCAAGAGTGGTTGATATTGGATGATAGGTAATGATATTTTCAATTTTACATTGATAATCACCATTTAGTTGGTGACAAATAAGTTAAGAATCACCTAAATCATGCAAATATTGAATGTATAAATCAAGAGAAAATCTCATGCCTAATATTAGAGATTTATATTTGGCCATATTGTTGGTGACATCAAATATGAAGAAAAAAGATAAAGGAATGAGTTTTCCAAGAGGACTTGTGAGAATGCAACCTTCTTAGCTCCTTGAAGGAATTTAACACCATCAAAATGAAGGGTCCAAGTATCCTCATGTAAGTTGACATTAATTTAGGAAGCTCCTCGATGACTACTTTAGGTTTCATAGTATTGGATGAAATAGCAGATTCATCAAGATTATTCACTTCAAGATCAGTGGTAAAGTTATGAAAATAATATTTGAGAGAAATGGCTTGATTAAGACCTTCAATATAGAGGATATTATCATCTGGAAGACTATCTTAAAGGGGAGAAGTGGTTGGAATGGGTTCTATGCAAAGTTGATCAATAATGACTTTCTTTTTAAAAACTTTTTGAGTGATAATGTAAAGATTAAATTCCATAATAAGGACCATCCATTTGCCAATTATATCTCCAGGAAGAAAATATTTGGAGAAGAAGTGATGAAGGGGGTCAGAATGAATGATGATATAAGTAGTTTGGTAAAACATGTAATGTTAAAGCTTTTTAGCTAAGAAATAGATGATGAGGCAATCATGTTCAATTTTAGTATAATGAGTTTCATAATTGATGAGACCTTGGATAATGTAGTAGATAACATACTCTCTTGTGGTATCATCATGTTGGGAAATCATTTCCCCAATTGATATAGGTGTGGAATAAGTATAGAGGATTAAGGGTTGATTATTGGAAGGAGAACAAAGTGTGGGTGGGTGAAGTAATAATTATTTCATGTTATTAAAGTATTTTTGGAATGGGTCCATCTATTCTAATTAAGTGCCTTTATTGAGAAGAGAATCGATGGAATGGATGCAATAATCCATTTCAAGGAGAATTATCTAATTACCCCAAGTTTCCCTAAGTAATAATGTCAGGAATAGATCAAGGAATGGGCATGTTGATGATATCACTAATCTTAGTAAGGTAAGCATTGATTCCATGGAAAGAGACTTGGAATCCTAATAATATTCTAGATGTGACACTAAAGACACATTTGTAAGTATTGAGTCTAACTCAATATTTGAGAAGATAGTCAAAGATGATAACAAGAACTAATAGATGAGTCTTAAGAATTTTGGATTTATCAATGAGATCATCCAAATAAGTTTCAACAATTTTTTGGATAAGATCATGAAATATGTGATTCATTGCTCATTGATAAGTGGCTCTAGCATTTTTGAGGCTGAAAGGCATTTTGACATAGCAATAGGTTCCCCATCCCATGGTGAAAGTAGTTTTATAATGGTCTTAGGGGGTAATGTGAATCTGATTATATCTTGAGAAGCCATCCATAAGAGATAACATTTCATAGCTAATTGTGGAATTGATGATGGAATCTATTAAAGGTAAAGGGAAGTTATCCTTTGGACAAGTAAGGTTAAGATTGTGGAAATCAATACATATGTGAATGACCATAGTGACCTTTTTTTGAATGGGAATAATGTTATAAACCCATTTATAATATTCCATTTTTTAAATAAATTTAGCATCAATTAATTTGATGATTTCCTTATGACATAAGGTAGAAACCTTAGGTAGAAATTTCCTTTGATTTTGATGCACAAGCTTCACATCAAGATAAGTAATGATATTATGCACTATAATGTTAGGGTCAATACCAGACATGTCCTCATAATACTAAGCAAAAAACTCACAATAATTATCAAAGAATAAGCTAAAATTATCATGTTTAGCAGGTGAGAGTTGATGAGGGACAATAATTGGTTGAGCAAAAGATGCAGTACCATATTCAATATTAGTGGTTTCTTTGATAAGCATGGAATTTACATATTAAAAGTGGTATGGTGCATTATGTAAAGAATAAATTAGATTTATTTTTAGATCAATTATAGTAATGATTTTTTTGAAACAAGGAGTTTTGGTTTTAAAATTTCCAAGTTTATGATGTTGTCGAGGAAATTGAGGATTTCAAGCATGAAGTATTTCTAGAATAGATTTTTCACTAGGCAAGGTAGGAAGAGGACCATAATACTCAACATCTACTTTGAGATGTATAATTTGGTTACCCTAGAAATCATACTCTTAATGTATCTAATAGACATCTGTTACCTTGGGATCTAATGTAATCTTGGGAGTAGAAGAAGGGGATGGATCAGAAGGGATAAAAGTATCAATGGATTCGATGATAGGAAAAGAATCAGATGTATTGATTGGTTTGATAGGTGGTAAAGGATATGTTATAATTTCTGAAGATTCATAAGGCATAATTTGATCTACCACTTAAAGGGTATCAATAAGTGGAGAATTTGTAGGAGGCACATGACCCTCAGGATCTAATTCTTGATCTATAGAAATGGTATGCACATGTTAATTAAAAGATGAATTTGAGCTAAGGTTTTCTGATAATGCTAGACATCCAAGTCTCAAGATTGATCTTAGGCCATTATGTAATTATCATCATATTTTGGGGAAAATGTACATGCTTGAGAGTCAAGGGGAGTTTCATAAGGTGAAATCCCAATATTAATAAATGTAAGACGAGAGATGATGAGATGATCTTGAAATAATTTGGCCACTCTAAAATCATTTCAAGTAAAGGAATCTTTTAGTAGAGAAGGTTCTTGAGCATTGAATTGAGGGGGAAATTTGGTAATCTCATCAATAAGATGAATAGTATGGTCTATTGGCAATAAGGAAGGAGGAAGCCAATACAAAATGTAGGGAGGTTGCTTGGTAGTATTTCAGATATGTTACAAATCATTAGGTTCATCACCATCAAAATCCATAGAAGTAACTTGTAAATTAGGATTCATGTTGATGAACTTGAGTAAAGGAACACTATTGATATTAAGAATTGTAAGAATATGATATTAACATTTTGGATTAGGAAGTTGAATACTCCATGGGTTAGGATCAACTTCATGCTTATATAATTTTCTGTTACGTAAGAATTCAATGCATTCACTACTAAAAGAAGCAATGGCCCTCATTATATGAGTCCATGGGTGACCAAGGAGTATGTTATAAGATAAGGATAAATAAAAGACCATAATCTTAGTTTAAATAGTTGTAGGTCTAATGGTTAATGGGAGATGAATGTAACCAAGTGGCTTTTGATTTATCTTATCAAAACCATGATAGGTTAGATGAATTTGTTTGAGATGACCCTTGTTATAACCAAGTTGTTGGATAATCCACAAAGATGTCACATTAATACCATAACATTCATCAACTAGAACTTTACAAATAAGGGTGGTATTAATGGCCATTTTAATGAAAAGTGGTAGATTATCAGCATGAAAAATAACTTCATCATTGATCATGTCCTCCTCAATAAATTCAATGGAAGACTTGGGAAAATGACACATAGTTTGAATGGTATTGATATTGGTAGGTTGAGATTCAATAGAAGGTGTTTTTTCATCAAGAGAAGATGGATCTTAAATTTTTTAGAGTTATTTCATAAGTAATTTATGATGAGAGGGTGAAGTATGAACCAAATCAATAAGTGGAATATTACAAGGAATAGAGTTGATTTCTTCAAGAAAGTTCCAATGAGATTTAGAAGAAACAATGCAAGGTTGAAGAGGTAAATTAGATTATGAAGGAATAAATGTGGTTGGATGATCAGAAGGAGGAGGAGGTTCCCTATGGGCTCTCTAAGAAAGATTAGTGGTTGTAGTATCTTTGAGAAGTTATTATTCTAAATATGGATTTTTAGGCTTGGTAATGAGATCTTTATGAGCCAACTTGTGATGAAAATTAACCTTAATAGTGTTAATTATTGAGAATTTTTGTAATATTGGTCATAATTAGCATCAATAGAATAAACATCCTTAGTTTTTAGTTGATTATTGGTTGTTAAAAAATATTTTTGATTATTTGAAGTAGAAGCTTTGGAAGATTTTAGCTTTTGAGAAACAACAGTTTACTCTTGATGACAAAGGTTGATCATAGCTTTATGAATAAAGGAATCACCAAGCATATAAGAGACAAAAAATTTAGTGATCCATCTACAAGATTTATGGGAATGACCAATGTCAACATGAAACTAAAAAAATAGATTAGGGTCATACCACTTTGGAGGATTGTTAGGATAAATGAAAGGTTTAGAGGGTGGTAAAAATGGTTTCATTTGTTGAACTGAGAGAAGTATGTGAGAAGATAAAGGAATATCAGTCTTGGAAACTCCTAATTTGGTTTAAAAATTATTAATAATGATATAATTATTATATTTTTGAAAAGGACCTTTTAAAATTTTAAGATTAGGTTTGAATTTTTTCATGAGAAAGTATTGATGTTTAGTTTGGTCAAGACTTCATTAAGTGTTTGTGGAGAAAATATTTGAACCTTGTAATGAAGAGAAAGAGTCAAAGTAGTGATAAAGAGTTCAAACAAGTTATCATAAATCATGTTATGATGAGCTTTATGGGACAATAATTTACATATTATAATAAAATCATGAGTTGATTGAGTAGGATATTGATTAGCATTGATGAAGTGACTAAGATAATTTTTGAGAAGATCATTGTGTTGAAAATCTTTAACTAAGGGATTAACCAATTCTTTAAGTTACCAAATAGAACATTGGGGTAATTGGTTATACCATTCTAATACATCACCAGTGAAGGTTTTGAATAAGAGTTTAATTGTGGCAGGAGTATTAGTTTGGATCCACTCTTTGTAAATATTGCTAAAGGATTTAAGAAATGAAGCATGATCTTTAGTCCCATCATAATTAATGGTTGGAGATATGTTACCAATATAAATGGACATAATGAAAGGAGTTAAAGGCTTATTTTGAATGGTTTGAATCATCTTTTTATTCATTATGGGTTGAGGAATAACATTACTTGAGGCATATCTAAGAGGTGGAGGAATGTAACTAGGATTAGCTTGAGGATGGATAGTTGGAGGTTGATCAACCATATTAATCAAATATTTTTGAAGTTAAATCATTTTATTTTTGTTATAATTATGCATTATGCTCATTTTCTAAATAACTTGGGTAATAATTTGAGTTGTATTAGGTGGTGGGCTAGTGTTGGTAGGATCATTACTCAAATTGGTGTTAGGGGGAGGGTTACTAAAATATGGATTATGAGTGGGATTATTGATTAAACTTGTTTCATTTTCTCCCAAATTAGTTTAAAGGTTTTAAAAATGAGAAGCATCTTGGTAGGTATAGAAAGGATTAGATCCATCAACTTCTTCTTGAGGTGTGATTTTCACCGTGTTACAATTGATGGATGAAGGAGGGGAAGAGGTTCCCCAAGAGTGATGGTGATATTAGATAGAAAAAAAAGGGATAAATGAAAATCCCATATAGTATCTAAATGAATTTGATCTATCCAAGAAAATTTTTATTGGAGACTTAATTATGATTGAAAATAAATGAACATAATGCTATAAGGAAAGTAAACTAGATCAACAAATAATGAAGGTAGAAAATAATATAGGGTTGACTATGTTGACTCACTAAAGAGAATAGGGATTATAAACAATGAAAGGTCAATTGGGTAAACCTAACACAAAAAATAGAGGTTGGAAAAGTGTAAAGGGTTGACTGGGTCACCCAAGTATAGAAGATAAGGAAAATTAAATAGCCTATAATAGATTATGTTGACTGAAATGATCATGTACTAAAATAAGAATAATTTTGTAAGTATTTTTAAAAGAAATAAATAAAGGGGAAAACAACCAATTGGATCAATGAGGTTGATCCAATTGAGGCACATAGCACAAAACCTTACACCAATGTTGGCCAATATAAGTTTTTGAAATACAACACACAATTGAGCAAAGAGAAAGCAATGAATTTGAAAATTAAAATCTAACCAAATGGTCAACCTAAATATTATTTATATTATTATAATATAGGTTTAAATATGATGAGAATTTGGTTGTAAGTAAGGAACTAAAAAGCAATCAAGGATAGTTTCAGGATGTTTTGGTTGAAAGGTATCTGTATTGGCAATGGTACAAGTTTGGTATTTGGGCCTACCCCCTCACTTCACACACCATAGTGATAAGGTGTTGAATTCTTAGATAGACTATACCATTAACCATGTGTTTATAATTGTCCACAAAACCAATTTGGCTTCCCCCTTGGTGATGAAATCCAAGTAGGTTGGCCTTCGGTAGAAAAATGTTAAAGTGTTTATTTATTTTATGATTTGGTCATGTTTACATAAAATATAAAATAGTGAAACTAAATATTAGATTAAAAACCACCTAATTAGACTATGTGAAATATTCTAATCATGAAAGAAACAAGAAATGAAAGTGTGAACTAATTACTAGCATATAAAGGTTAATTCCAACTTTGAAACATGGTATAGTGTCGACACAATCGATAATGTATGAAAAAAATACATAATAGGGTTGATAGTGTTGCCTATATACTATGAAAGTAAAGGTCTAAAAATGAACAGGGTTTATAGAGTCAGCGTAGTTATCTAGATAGCACATAGAATATAAAACTAGGTTGACAGGGTCAATTTAGTTGAATATAAAGGAGAAGTTTTGAACACTACCAACTATGAAATGAAATACTATATTAAAAGAGATAAATGATATAAAATAACCTTGGTGAGTCTAAAGATGTATATAAATGAGATTTATATCAAACAACCTTGATAAATTATTGAAAAATCCTATTAATAGGGTCAACTATGTCAATCTAGATTTGTAGAAGCTTATTGTTGAGTGCCTAAAATGTACGAGTTCAACTAGGTTGACTTAGTAGTCTAGACTAGATCTCTAGAAGTCTAAAATTGTAATAGATTGACTAGGTTTATTTAGTATTTTATACTTTAAAAACACCCTACACAAAAAGAACAGATTCATTTGGATATGATTGTGTGTTAAACCTGCACACAAAAGTTAGAACTAGGTTGATGTAGTTGACCTGATATCGAAAATATTTGATAAGAATAATGAAAAAATAATGAAAAATATGTGAATAAATACTACAAGGGTTATTTCCATTAGTTTCACTAGAATGTACATAATTATAAATGCACCATGTTTATAAATCAATCCTAACTCAGAGAAGATAGAGCATACATATACTTCTGATTAAGAATACATTTGTTAAGCAGGAACATGACCAATATGGGGATCCACTAGACCCAATTAGGGGATATCATATCACAATACACTATTCTAAGGAGGTTTTTAAAGCCTCTAGTCTAACAAAATCATTTAATAACCCTAAGAGGGTCATAAGTTTTATGTTTCACCTAATCTAATAACAAGTAAAGTAAATCTAATATAGTGTTTACCAAAGCTTGTGGCACAACATGAGGGGTTAGTAAATAATAAAAACATGTATAGGATAATATCAATTAAGATAAGTATGAGTAAGACCCTAATAACCTAATAGATGGAATATGAAGAGTAATATTATTTGAATCTAATACTTATGCTACTTCTATCTACTAATGAGAAGAGAAAAGTTAGAGAATACATACCTATATGTGAACCCATCAAGACTCAATCTCTCCCTTGACCAAAGGGGCCTCATAATAGGTTTTTGTGGTTTTTAAGGATCACTAAGAAAGGCTAAAACATCCAAGACTTATCCATAAGACTAGATTATCCAAGTAGAAACCCTAAGCTAAGACTCCTCAAGTAGAATGGTGGAAGAGCATATTATAAATAAGCATGAACGAATAGTAAATATTGATTACATATTGAAAAAATGATGAAATGATCTCTTTTTTATATGTGGATTTTTACCTAAACCCTTCTAAAATGTTAGTTGATAATGTCAACTCAGTCAACCCTATATAATTCTAGATAATTATTCACTAGGTTAGAAGCTCGATTAATCAAAGGCTAACCTAATTCCTAAGTGAAAATATCCTGAAACTATATAAGGTCAAACTAGTCAACCTAGTATAGACAACTAATGAAAAGGGATAAAGGTGAGAAAAAGAGGGATGGAAAGAGGAAAAATACTAGAGGAGTGTGCAAAGGAGGAGTAATAGCTTAGGGAATGGTTTTAGGAGTTGGTTAGATTGGTAATAATGTGGAAATAAGGGACACCAATCCTACGAAGTACCAATGGTCTACCCACCCATTTCCTATTGCACCTTTTAAGGCATGAACTTAGAGAGATTGAGTCTCGATGGGTTCCTACAAGATGTGAATCATCATTTTTTGATAAAATTTGAAAATATTATGTGTATACATAGAATGTATGCAATCAAAAATACATCATTTCTATAAATCAATCCTAAGTTGGAGAAGATAGAGTATACCTACTCTTTTGATTGGGAATACATTTGGTAAGTGGAAGCATGACCAATATGGGGATTTTATAGACTTGATTAGGGGATCATTTATCACAATACACCATGATAAGGAGGGTTCCAAATCCTCTAGTCTAACATAATCATGTAATAACCCGAAGGGGGTCATAGGATTTAATAATTCACCTAAACTAATAACAAGTAAAGTAAATATATTCAAGTGCTCACTAAATCTGGTGGCATAACATGAGGGGTTATTAAAAAATCAAAATATGTATAGGAAAATCTCAATTAAGATAAGTATGAGTAAGGCTATAATACATGGAATATGAAGAGTAAAATTTTTCAAAACTAATACTTATGTTACTTATATCTAGTAAAGAGGGCATCAAAGTTAGAGAATACTTACCTGAATGTGAACCCATCAAGACTCAATCTCTCTCTTAGATAATGGGGCTTTGTAAGAGGTTTTTGTGGTTTATAAGGATCATTAAGAAAGGGCAAAGCACCCAATACTTATCCACAAGACTAGATTATCCAAGTAGAAACCCTAAGCTAAGACTCCTAAAATAGAATGGTGGAAGAATAGATTATAAAGAAGCATGAGTGAATAATAAGTCTCGATTGCATATTTAAAAAATTTCAAAATTATCTTGTATTTATATATGGATATTTCCATAAACCCTTCCAAAAATGTTGGCTGACAAAATCGACCTATTTGACCCCGTGTAATTCTAAATAGTTATTCACTAAGTCACGAGCTAGGTAGGCTAAAGGCTAACCTAATTCCTTAGTGAAAATATCTTGAAATTATACATGACCAACCCAATCAACCTAGTATAGCCGACAAATAAAAAGGGATAAAGGTGAGGAAAAAAAGGGATGGAAAGAGGAAAAGGACTAGAGGAGTATGCAAAGGAGTAATAGCTTAGGGAATGGTTTTAGGAGCTAGTTGGATTGGTAATAATGTGGAAATAAGGGAAAAAAATCTTATGAAGCACCAATGGTCTACCCACCCCTTTCCTTGTACACCCTTTAAAGTATGAACTTAGAGAGACTGAGTCTCAATGGGTTTGTACAAGATATAAAGCATTAGTATTTGATAAAATTTGAAAATATTATGTGTATACATATTTTAATTTTATATCTTAGTTGAATTAAATTATGCAATGTTTGATCAAGATGAGAATTTGATTCTCCATGAAGCTGTAACACTGCTTGAAGAGATATTAGATGATTTGATAGATGAATGGGCACACAAATATTTAGAGTTTGATTTGTATGAAAACATAGAGGAAATAGGTCTATCTACATACTATATATTAGAGGAGGATTCCATCCTACTCAATCTTGTAAAGGCACATGATAAATCTGAGGGTATGTGGCAATTATACTTTGATGGTTACCAAAGTAAAACTGGCACTAGAGTTGGTGTGAGGTTAGTCTCCCCTCAAAAGGAGATTATTTCCATGCCTTCAAATTATAATTCATTTGCATGAACAATGTTATAGAATATGAGGCATTGATCCAAGGCCTACATCTTGTGTAAAAGATAGGAATCAAGACACTATAAGCATTGGGTTATAGTAAATTAGTTGTTAATCAGGTTAGAGTGCAGAGCATGGCCAAAAATGGCTTGATAAAGGCTTAAAAACATAGAGTATGGGATATGATTGAGGGATTTAATTAATTCAATATCATTCATATAATAATATTATATAATATTGACATGGATAGACCCATAATCATAGGTGAATAATTAAGACATCCCATACAATATAATAAAGGATCCCAAGTAGCTTTTCAAACTTGTGATTAGATCAATAGTCTCTGACAACATAAAGCATTTGCAAGTGTTTGAGAGTGATGAGAAAATCATCAACTTAATATAAGATGAGGTAGAGTTTTAGGCCAATAACCAAGTATAGTTATAAGCCTAATTTAAATATTTAGTCATCCAATTGAAGGGAAATAAGTTTCTAAAAGGGATAATCACCATAGAAATCATCTTCAATTGTAATGACTAATTCAAAGGAGAAAAATGAAGCATGATAGAGAAATAGGAATCTCTATGCAAGAAAACATTTCAAAAAAAAATCTTAAAATATGACAAGGTATGATCCCCAATAAAAATTAAGGGCTTCATTGAACTCAATAGGAGATATGATGATATCTATGCATGTAAATATATAGACCTTAGAGGTTTTGATCCAAGCTTAGTGAAACACACAATTGAGCTCAAACCTAATGCACACCTAGTCCATCAAAAATAGATGTTGATTAATCTAAATATTAAGACATTAATGAAAAAGGAAATCTCAAAAATCATTGAATCTAGTATAATACTTCCATTTAAGCACTCTTCATGGGTCGTCAGCTTAGTCTTAGTGTGAAAAAATAATGGATAAATCTGTCTATGTGTGGACTTTAGATACCTAAACAAAGCTTCCTCAAAGACCAATTTCCATCCCACTAATGGAACAGATACTATAAATGGTCATGGGCATAGAAATATTCTTTTTGCTAGATGGTTACTTAGGATACAACGAGATTTTTTTGTAAGACTCTAATTGTTAAAAATAAAAATTTACCAATAAGTGTGGGACATTCACATACCAATGTATTCCATTTGGTTTGACAAATACAGGAGAAACATTCTAAATATACATGGATATGGAATTTAAAGAGCTCATTAACTAGGTCATCTTGGTCTACTTTAATTACATAAATATCTTTTATAAGCATGCAAAGGATCATTTAGGTCATCTGGAAAAAGTATTTGAAATGTGTCAAGAGTTAAAAATATTTATGAAACCTAAAATTTTTATCTTCATAGCTTAAGAAGGTGATCTACTAGGGCACATTATTTCTAATATGGACTCATAATTGATCCATAGTAAGTTAAGGCTATCTTGTCTCTCCTCCTTCCAAGTCATAAGAATATTCTTCATAGATTCTTAGGAATAATCAATTTTATCAAGAGATTCATGCCTAATTTCACCACCCTAATAAAACCCCTCACTAAAATGCTAAAAAATAATATTGCATTCAACTTAAATCATGAAGGTAGGGATTATTTTGAATCTATCAAGTGGGCCATCATTTAGGATCCCACATTGATAAATCTAAATTATAGTAAATATTTTATATTTTATATATTTAATGGGATTAAAGGCATCTCATCTATGCTTACATAAAAAAACAATGATCATTTGGAGTAACCAATTACTTTATTCATCTAGGCATTGAAGGATTATGATTTGTGCTATAACTTCATGGATAAACACATCCTTGTAGTTGTGATAGTGCTCAAGAAGTTTAGGAATTTTATCTCCAACAATAAAATATAACTCATGGTTATGCATGTAGGCATTAAGGATTTTATTCTTAGTTAGGGCATCAACAAGAAAAGATCCAATTGGGTCCTGAACATGATGGAGTACAATGTGGACATATAAGTCACCAAGTTAGTGTAAGGAAAGGATCTCTAAAAATAATTAGTTGAGGTGGAAAATTTTGAATATGGAATAGTTGTATTGTCATATGGAAAAGAACCAATGTGATAAGAAGCTATAATTGACTATATATAGGATATGAAGGCCTTCATTTAGCATAACATGTATACTCTTTACCTAGATAAATCAAAGCATATGAATTTTAGGTTGTAGGCCATTCCCTATGTTATTTTTTGTGGTTTTATTTTATATAAGGACCTTAACAGAGTCCTCTTGAGGTGCTTAAAATCAGATTAGGTGAGTATAATTCTTCAAGAATTCTACAACAGCCTAGTAGGAGGCCATTATTCAATAAAGACCACTACCATGAAAATATTGAGAGATGGCTAATATTGGCCAAATTTTTTCAAACATGTGCATGCATATGTGTAAAGTTACAAAATGTGTGCCTTTTTTTAAGCTAGAAAAGGCTATTAGCCTTACCATTATTCCCAATACAAGCCAACCAACCCTTTGTATGGTGAGACTTAAATTTCATAGGCATGGTTAACCCACTATCAAGAAATATGCATAAATGGATATTCATGACCATAGACTATTTAAAAATATGGATAGAGGTATTAGTACTCAAGGAGGATAATGATACATCCATTTTAAGCTTATATGAAGACATTGTAACAAGATTCAGGGTCCTAATGACCATTACCTTTGATAATGCATTGGCGTTCCTTGGAACTAGGATCAATGAATGGGTCATCAATCATAAAATCTATTTGAGTGCCTCATCAAATTATTACCCTCAAGGTAATGGTCTGGCTGAGTCTATAAATAATAATTTGATTTGCATCATAAATATGACCATGAAAGATAATTAATGATCTTGGAATACCAAGATCAAGATTTCCCTTTGGGTCAATCTAATCATGCCCAAAAGAGTGTTGAGAGATTCACCCTTCATGTTAGTTTATGTAAGGGAGGCCTTATTTACCACATCTCTCAAGTTTCCTTCATTAGAAATCACCCATCAGCTATAGTTACTCAAAATTGATCCCCTCATACTTAGATTAGTAGAGCTAATGGATCTTGAAGAGACTAGAGCATAGGTTGCACACACTATGGAGCTCTAACAAGCCTAGAAGAAGAGAACTTTGGATAAGAGGGATACTAAAATAAATTTACAAGAGGGATATATAGTGCTCAAATGGGATGAAGATAGATTAAAATATGGAAGGCATACTAAGTTTGAAGAAATATGGAGCAGTCCATATACCATAGCCAGTTATAAGCAATTCAATGCTTTCCATCTTGATAAATTGAGTAGAGAGGAACTACCTATCCCATTCAATGAGATCCATCTCAAACACTATCTCTGGTGATTCTTGTATAAATTATATATAGGTAGATTATATGTTTTTAATTTCCATGTCTTACACTACTTGTTTTAGGATAGTTTTATTTCCTTTAAGATCTTATGCGCAATATTCCTCCTAGCTTAGGTCTCTTTCCTCTAAGTGCATTTGGCATAGTTATTTGTTTTGCTAGGAGGGTCTTAATTCACTCTAAATATAGGGATACAAATCTGGTGCATTCGTAGATGAAATAACCAAAAAATTTAAAGATTATATGCCCAATGTATCATTTCAAAGTCTATTAGAATCTTCCTTAGCAAGAAAGTGGCCCATATAGGTCACCAAAAGTGTTTAATTTATATGTCACCCCTAGCCTGCACATATCTCAAAAATACCTTATAGAATATTCTATAAACTTGCTAAGTGTTAGGTAATTTTAATAAATTTGTGTACATATACCTTTAATTCATGCCTATACCTATAGTAGTCAATGTAGATTTACATATATACTAAGTAATGAATTGAATTCAAAAATATTTCCTAATGTATATGCCACATAGGATCCTTCATTGCACAAATTGAGTGGCGTGCAAGTCCAAGTTTACAAAGCCCCAGTCTTTAGATAGTGCAAGCAAAGATGCATAAGAAGTAGTTCATAATTGTAATAAGAGTGCCCAAGATCTTCTATATTAATATCCCTTCCTATTCAAAGGGTATCCATTCATTCAAGATTAAATCTCACACCAAATATTATATTTTCACTTCTATGATCTTAGACATTAAAGACTATTATATATGTTATGCACATACTACTTCATAGACTAACATGGATGCTAGGTATAAAATAATGATGTGGTAATTTAGGGGAGGTCCATGTAGTGATTAAAAAATGGTAGTAAGGTATAAAGAGGTAGTTTAAAAAGCAATTGAGAATCAACTAAGGCCTTGAAAAAATAAGTAAATGTAGAATAAGTGATTAGACATTGAAATATGGGTATACATCACCACTCTGACTTTAATCTCAGACACACCCATGGACCTAGAAGGAATCCTTACCTCAATTCCTAAATCCAAACCACCAGATATAATTCAAGAATCATGGGTATGGTTCTAAAATAGAATTTAAAGCTATATCTACCACCCTAAGTGGCACATTAATTGGAAAATGGATTGATATTATAAAATCATTTTTTTTCATTGTAAAAATCATCAACACATTTTTGGCAACCTCACATTGCCAAACAATTTCCCTTCAAGAGTAATTCGATTGGATGAATCTTGAAAGTTAATAAAAATTAAGTTAACCTCCATTTTTTCTTATTACACACTATGTGATATTTGTGTTGACTGATCCTTTTCTATGGGTAATGTCTTCCCATCTCATCATTGTCCATTTCTAACACCTTTAGGTAGAACTTAGAACTCACTTGTAGTTTGTATCTTATGTGAATTTGGGTCTATGTATACATTACCTATGGATCATTTGTCATCCCTTACAATGTTTCAATATGTTCACATGCCTCTAAAAAAATACTTATGCATTTAGAGTGGCCTTGGTGGAGTTTATGTGATAATGTCTTTTTCTAAAATATTTATAGTGTGTTCACGGTAGTAGGAGTGTTTTCTATATTCTTGGTGTAATGAATTTTAATTTTCCAACACTCTCTTACCTTATCCCATATTTTTCCTTAAAAATCTTAGGTTTATATTAGTGGTATATTTTCTTTCTACTCTTTAGGTATGTGCACTAGTCTTAAACTAGATTCACTTAGAATAGAAGGAATCCAACCTACTACAGAATCTTATCCTAAGGAGTACAAAGGTCCCACAAATTGAGGATGTTATCATCATTATGATGAGACAAAAAAAATATTATTTCATAAAAATTAATGATAAAACTTCTATACCTAATTCTGAACACTTTTGTTCCTTGTGCAAGGCATTCATACTCAGTGCCCCATTGCAAAACATTCATGCACAATGTAACATCCATGGGTGCACATTTTGAATAAAAATAAGTATTAAACTTGAGATTGGTGTGATTCCATTTAATATATTTGTAGGGATAGTATAATGATATTATCATATATTTTATCAAATTTTGGATGCCTAATAAATCTTCAATACATTGATATGTGGATCCTAGAACCTATACCTAAGTTGGCAATCTATCATGTGCCCTGAGAGGTGTGTCAAGGGATACATTTACCTTATTGACCTATATGATTCTTATGGCAAACTACATGAAAATATATAGGATGGTTAAGGATAAATATATATTAGCCTTCACCACCTTATTATTTATTACCACCTTGAAGTTATCTAGGTGGACATTAAATTCATCAAGGATGAGCAAGGTGCCATCTAGATGAAAGAGGACTGTGATGTTGACTTACTTTAAGTAATCAAGTATTTGACCCTTGATTTTATCCAAGGTATTAATGGTGGAATATATATCCCCAATAATATTTTATTTTGGTCCACATGATCCATGTAAATGTTTGATATAGATTCAAGTCTATGAGAGGAATGAGTTTGAGCTCTAAGAACATCCCTTTGTTGATAATTGTCACCATATTCTTATATTTTTTCACCTTGAAAATTACCTCTAAATATTATTTTACTCTTTGGAAGAGCACATTGCTCTTGGAAAGAGATACAGTCACCTCTAAAAGAGCTATGGACAATTATTCAAGGGTAGCTTCAATCTTACCAACTAAACCAATAAGGAAAGAATTCCTCACTTGGGACTCTAGGATCCTAACTTTGCCTTTGATGTCCTCCATCAAATTTTTAGTGAGATTATTAATGTCCTTAATTATATATACTAGATATTTTTTAATCTTATCCTTTCCTATGGTAGTCATCTCATTTTTAAGAGATAATAAGTCATGTTATGTCCTCTATACCATAGGGTCCCACTTCTTATATAGAGGTCTTTGTGAGCACCCTATTCATATTACATGAGTCACGGTTGAATTATAACTAAATATCAAGGTCCTTTTAGAATAGAATTTTTGGCCTTGGTTCACTTGAAGCTATAATGGGGTTGATCCATCCTTATCTTCTCATTATTCTAAAGGTAGTGGAAGATTATAAAGTTAGGGTGGTAACAACTAAAGAGGAAAGTGGAGACCTAGATGGAGGAGTTAAGAATTAAGATGATGGATTGAATGGAATGGATGATGGATGGGGAATCATGGGTGTAAATGGAGGAGCTACCAAAAAAGAACCCCTGGGGAATAATTAACACCTTAATTGGTCCTAGGTCATGAAGACCTAAGGGCTAATTATGCCTAAAAGATGTGTATTCAATATAATACAGGAAGTTGGATAATTAATCAAAGTCTTAAGGAACATAATGTAAGCAAGATTGAGGCCCATGTTGGTGTTATGGTTAAAAATATGGGCTTTGTGGGTGGTTGAGGTTAAATTAACCTTGGTCACTTGGAAATCTTTAGCTTTGAGCTCACCTATGATTTTTATAGAGTATAAGGGGTCTTCTTAGATGGTTCTTATGGAGGATGTGTGGTCAGTGCTAGAATTGTTGAGATATCATAACTTTTATGAGTAGTGTATACTAGGGCACTCATAATCAAAGACACTTCTAGGGATATTATGTTATTAAGAGGGAGTAGGATCACCAAGGATACTATGATTAAAAGAAAAAAAATGAAATGAGGTACTATCAAATATAGTTCTAACCTATAAATATATCCTAGGGATTAAAAAAGATCAAGACAAGGTGAAATAGTTTAAGTATGAAAAAATATGATCATAAGATAAACTAAAAGGGCTAAAAATCTAGGAACATTAAATATGGTTGAATCCAATGGAGTAAGGGGAACCTAGGTACTTGTAAGCAACATTGAAAAAATATTTAAAATAGGGTTAGGACAAACATGGGATAATAATATAGGAGGGGATGCAAGGGGATGCTTATAAATACCATATGTAAGGTTATAAATCTCCAAGAATGTTATAGACTTGTTCTAAGGTGGACTCTACTATGACCCTGAGCTACTTTAAAAATGAAGTGTAAAAGCATCATGGAGTTGGATTACATAGGATGTTATCATATGTGAAGTAGACACCAAGGATTATAGAGTAGGAGAAATGGGGACCCCTTGAAATATTAATTAGGAGAGTGTCCTTACCATTATTGGGACTTAGTTAGAAGACTATTAGGGAGATGGTGTATCTTCTATCATGGGCACTTTCTATGATTGAAATATTTATCAATGTGTTGATTTTATCTTCATTATCACCTCCACATAATTTTTAGGGTTGATGTGGGTTACATAATATAGGTGGCTCTTAGGTGGTACATAGTATTTAACCATGCCTAATACTTATCCAGGTGGTCATACACTATGCCCTAAGGTTCCAATTTTATATTTTTAACCTTGGGGAGGTTGAATGAGTCCTTTTAGAGATACAAAATTTTAATTTCAAAAAAAATATTATTATATCCATGGCACTTGATAATCATGGGTAATAGGGGTAAGCCTTATGATTCTAAAAATCTAGAGACTTGCAATGATATTGGCTAGCTACCAAGTGATTTCCTACTCCATAAGGTGGTATGGGAAAATTTAGGGTAGCTCAAGAGGATCCATTATATGCCTTCCACCTTTATCATGGTATGATAGGATAGTATAATATGTGTTAATAAAATTAATTAAGTCATGTATCTCCTCAAAAGGTTACACATCAACTTCTCATTGATGGTGAAGTATATTGGCATGTATAAATGGTCACAGATCTCCCATATATGGTTTCTATACTGGTGAATTTAGTTATTATAAAATACATGTAACATAGACCCTATTGGAACCCATGGAAAGAAGGCTATGCTTTAGAAATCTAGGGTGGCATATGTGGCATGACCAAGTATGACATCATGTAGAAGTTGTTAAGCTTATTTTTATTACCCCCTCTTTTTTGAAAGTCATGTCATGATTTCAATTCTACCATATTTATGACCCAATTCATGAAGTCTAAAACTATGGTGGGGACCAAATCATTTAAATTTAATGAAATATGCATTCCCTATACATTGGTAGACATTTAATTACTATTTTTTAATAATTTTTACTTTTAATTTTATTAAGTGGTTTTGAAATCATAAGTTAGTTATAAATGAAATATTTTTCAATATCAATCTCTAATATTTGTAGTGGTAGTTTACAGTGTATTCAATAATTCTAATAGTATTAATTTTTTTGTGTGTATGATATGATTCATGGTTAGTGTTGATTCATACAATCATCTTATTCTCAGACCATATAAAATCTTATCATATTGAAGTGATGGGAATGAGTGAGATATATTCAATATTATTTATCATCAATATTTGTCTTCAAAGATATAACATGTTTTTTATGTGTTCTTGATCAAGTTATTTTGATAATGAGGTTTTCAAAATTGGATTCTATGGTCTTAATATCAATCATATTGCATTTCATATAAATTATTGATTTAATGCTTGATATTTTCATAAGTCTATAACATATTTTTGAATATTTAGAAAACCTAAAAAATTAAGGATCAGTCACCTAACCTCTAAACATTATCTAAGACCTAAAGGCATTACCTAAATTATATACATGTTTATTACCTAGGAGGTAATATTAGTATAGAATAGGTTTTGAGTTATATATTTTTATGGCTCACTTTGAACATGTTATTATAGTTAATAATCATGTTGATCAAGGTCTTGAGTTAAATATTAACCATGGTGAAGTTGTAAGTTCAAAGTAGCATTTAAGAAGTTTGAATGTTGATTCATAGTAGATTTGGTGACAAATAAAACAAATAACTTGTAGGCTTGAGGTTTGATTTGGTATATTTCATAAGATTGTATTCATTTAATTCTATTTATTAGCCTTGGTATGAGTATTTAGTGGATGGTTTTGTAAATAGGTAAATAGACCATTAAATGGATTAATGAGATTCTAATTTTGGTGTGGTGTAGTTATTAAGTTGGCATATATTATGAATCCAATGTGATTTCTACATGTCATTTCAGATAGAAAATGGTAGTTATTGAAATATAAAGTGGTAAATTTCTTGTTTTTAGTCCCATTTGATCTTAAGCTTGTTGCAAAATCAAAGCTCTAGTTGGAAATACTCTCGAGGGCTCAAGGAGAATACAGTGAATTTTGAGAAATTATTATATAGGATTGAAG
Source organism: Torreya grandis (assembly GCA_037957365.1). Lineage (NCBI taxonomy): Eukaryota > Viridiplantae > Streptophyta > Pinopsida > Cupressales > Taxaceae > Torreya > Torreya grandis. The sequence goes on from JARHVA010003653.1 coordinate 256,623, forward strand.
AGGTATGTTTCAATCATTTTATTGATTCAAATATGTAATATAATTACATCACTTAGATATTCTAATTTTCACTTAGATGTATTGAAGACATGGTTTATATGTTTCAAGAAGATGATACAATTAGATTTGTTTCATTAAAGCATGGAAATAGTTTTAATCATTTGTAAATTATTATAAATTCATTTTTGAGGTAATATGGTTTGATTTGACTCTCTTGGTATTTTTATTATCCAAGAGGCTTTAAGTATTCATTAGTTATTTGCACAAATACTCTGGTTTTATCATGTATGCATTCATTTTCTAGTTGATAGAGATTAGTCTGGTGATTTTGTTGATAAAATTAGTGGTGATTTTTTGGGAAGACTTGTTTGTAGTCTCTATATTTCACATGAGATTATTTTGAAGTGATAGGGTTACATGCATAAGGTTTGTGTTATTTATTAGAGGCATGAACTAGTTTTGATAATGTTATTTCCACAGGTAAATGTGTTTAATAATTGATGGTTTATTTTTTAAAAATTTCAAGGAGTTTATTTTGTTTCATTCTACATGCATTCTGATTCAAAGAAATTAGTCTCATGGTTCATATATGCAAATGTGTGATTATGTTTTGCATTAATATGGAAACCCTAAAAAAATCAATGAAATAACCTAGTAAATAGTCATTATTTATGTGTAAATATGGTTCTTGGTTTAATGGTTACTTTGTGAAAATAATCAATCAAATTCATCCCTTGGTTTTTGAAGATGCTTTGATGATATATATTTATGATATTGTTTCAAAGATATTTTGATGATTTCCTAAGAATATATAAGATGATTAACAATTATGAAAAGGGTTTACTCTGTGAATAGTAATATTTAGTTTTGTTTTTCATGGGAAATGACAGGCTTAGTTGTTACTTTGACAATTGCATTATTTGGTGGTTTTGAGATGCATTTTGTTAAGGTTTTAACAATTCGTAGATTTTTTTAAAGTGTGATATATGGAAATTGCATTCAGATCATGGAAGTCATAGAAGCATATTATAGATTTTGGTTAAGTATTTTGTCTCATTATGATAAATTTTAACTTATTTTGGAATGAATATTACTTTATTGATAAAATAAAAATATGTTTCAGTTTTAAATATTTGAAATAACACATGTTTGTGTCATATGGAAATTACATATGTTTGTTTGATATAAATATATGAAATTCATTGAGTTCATGATTATATGGATTTGAATTCATATATTTATTTGTTCATTTCAGTCCCTATTGACATTTAGTAATGATTTTGGTTCGGTTGATTTTGAGGATTCTAAACATATGATAGTTTGTTTTCAAATATTTATATATAGACATGAATTGAAATTTCAATATATAAAGTTTGATCTCGAATAACATTTTTATTTATTTTAGTATATTAAGATGTTTGGTTGGATTTTGAATTCTTACTATGTTATTAGATATAATTGGGGTCATGGTGATGACCAATAAAGTGAAAGAACTCCTTCATGGGATAGTTCTCAAGGATATTTATTTCATGATCATAGGGATGCTCACACATTTCACAGGCCATTTAACCATGGAACCTAGGTGTTTATCCATTTTGATGCTATGGATCCTAATTTTGGAATATTATTTATTCATTTCATTCTAGTTCTTTATCATTTCATGATAATAAAGGTTTTAGAAGAGCATATGGGAGATATCATCCTTGTAGATGAGGTACCCCAAGTGAGTGTTCTCAACACTTGACAATTGTTGTTTAATCTAGTAAAAATAATACTCCAATACCTATTCATATTGAGAATGTGTTTGATGTAACTACAGAATTACTTCCCTTGCTTGAGCCCAAAAATAGACTAAAAATTATACCAAATTATTTTTTAATAAATTTGTACCACTCATTCTTGAAATTTATAAGCCTTCTCCCTCTAGATAAAATTGTGTTAGTAGACCTACAACTTTTCCCTTGATAACAAAAATGGTTAAAAACATAAAATTGGAAGTGGATGATGATGAAGGCAAGAAGTTGTTCAATATTCCTACCACTTCAATGGAGAAAACTAAGTATTTGAGTGATAAGTGTACCCCATTGATAGAAATGGTTTAAAATTATAATGATGAATAGACTATTGTATAACTTATGTTATAGTTGATAGTTGATACTTTGATTAACTATTGGTGACACTTTGATATTTTGGTATGTGGACATATAAAGATGTTTCTGGTAATTTTGATACACATGACATTACTTTCCTACATAATTAAATTTTTGATTTAATGAAATTTTATAGAAATTCTCATGGTTTTTAACATTTTAATTAGTTAATTTTATTTAATTATTAGCATTTATTATGAACATCATTTTTATTAAATGTCTAGTTTGATATTATTCTTATGAGTCATGTGCCCCCACCTGTTAGAGTGTTTTTTTTATCTATTATTATTTTTAATCTTTAAACCTTATTAAGTATAGTTAAATAATTATATTTAAAAATTTAATTAAAGTTATCAATAACTAATTAACAAGTTACTTATTGACTTATTTTGTAACTATCTTCAAGAGATAACTTTATAAATAGATCAAAGTCACAAGACAAGAGGAAGATCATAAAATGTATTGAATAACTCTAAATTTATTCAAGTTTTATATTACTTCTTTTTCCATGGAAACAATCTCTTAGATTAAATAGTTATTTGCAAATAGATTAGACAATACATTGTCTAATGGTTAAGTAACACTATTATTTAGCGTATATATATCCAAGTTTTTTGTTTGATTTATAAATTGATTATATGAACTCTATCAGGCTTAATATCATTTTATGATTGTACATACATAGTTATATGATCAAAATATCATGTAATTGACTTGAAAAATGATGAATACCTCACTTTGTGTGACATTTGTTGATCTTTCAATTGTAAATAATTATTTTTTAAGACCGTTTGTAATGAAATCTTATTTATAAAATAAATTTCTTCAAAATTCTACTAAGATGACTCTATTTTTAGACTTGCATTTCTTTTATTTTTATTTATTAGATTTAAATTTGTTTTTATTTCTCTCTTAGCTTATAATAAAGCTCTTAAAATATATTTCATTTATTGTTTCTTTAGTTTGAAGTTCCTTTACTTAGTTTTTTACTTCCTTTTTGTACTATGGTTTCTTTAATTCATTTATGATTTAATATTTAATTTTGGATCTCATTATTTGTTAAGTATTTTATTACTTATATATTTGTTTTATATTTTATTTTGTTTGATTTAGATTTTATATTTAAAGTTTTATTTAATAACATAATTAGTTTATATATTAGATAGATATTGTTTGTATGCATTTTATTATTATTATTAGATTTATGTATGTTATTAGATTAGTTTATTTTATTTACTTAGATATTATTATTTGTTATGTTTAGAAGGAATTAATTTTCATTATTTGTTATTTTTTTATTTCTTTTAGGTTGTTATTTGATAATTTTTTATATTTTAGAGATTAGTCATTTCTCTATAAGTAGGTTGTTGAGATATTTAATTATGTTTATTTTTATTTTCTATCTCATTGTTTGGCATACATTTTGAGTTATTTATTTATCATTTATTTTTTTTACTTTATTTTCTTTGGATGTTTTTTGATTTTAAATAGACATCATAGAGTTATAATTAATTGGTTAAAATAAAATTAAAAATGATCAAAGATCTTTCCTTCAAGAGATTGTTTAGTTCATAGGCTTTATATGTCAAATAGGTTAGATTAAATAATTGTAATATGATTCATTTATTTGATATTCAAGTAATATTTGATTTCTAAATATTAATTGAGAATTGCATAATATTTTACTTTCTCATTTATCCTAGACCATTAAAAAAAAAAACCCTTATAGGCATATTTGGAATAAAATTTATACCTTATATCCTTATGATTAGATTGTTCTGATTCAAATTTAGCATTCACAATAGGTGAAAGGGTTGATTTATTTATGTGACATTTTTTATAGTCAGCATATTTGGAAACTTTGTTGGGGACATACTTTTAATTTTTTTTTTCTATTTTATCTTTGTTTATCTATGACCATTAGAGGTCTGCCTCTAATCATACAAACTTTAATTGATAATATTGATGATCAAGTCAATATTTATTTTAATATAAATTGATTTTAATGGTATAATATGCTTTAAAATTTACCTTAAATTATTTAAGTAATAACTAAAGAAGAAGAGGAATTAGAAACTTTTTATATACAAGTGAATCTTACATGAGAAACACAATATCATATTTAGAAAACTAATTGACAGGTTAGGCAAGAAAGATAGTAAATATTTCTTATGAATCTTAAACATAGAGTTCAATTTATTTATAATTTTTTTAATCCTAAAGATTGTATTTTACCTACTAATCCTAATATAAAAATACATTTAAATCAATCATGTCAAGTAGTGGAATTTACTAAAAAAATTAATGGAAGAAAAAATACCACAACTTCAATAGGTACAATTGAGAGTTCAAGAATTGATTCTAGATCTAAAAAACAATCTAGTTAAAGTAACTAATAATGAATTAGATTATGATGATGTTGTTTCTCAACATTTAGTGAATCCTTGGTTTCTGGTAATCTTATTAACATTGGTACTCATCTAGTTAAACTTCTTTCATTAAAATGATTTAATATTCCTAAGTTTTCTAGAAGTCTTGGTGAGTCTTAGGAGAATCATTTGGATGGCTTAAAATTTATTTATGCTACTATAGGTATTGTGAATGAAAAATTTTCTCTTAGATTTTTCTCATAAATGTTAGAAGGTAAAGCTTATCAAGTTTTTATTAATCTTCCTTCCAGTTTCACTAGTACTTGGAATGATATAGAATAATGGTTCAAACTTTGTTTTGGAAAACTTAAACAAGAATTTTATTTTGTTAATTAATTAGTTAATATCTCTATATATTTATAAGAAATAGTTTAATAATTCATAAGTAGATTCACTAGATTGTATCAAAAGATTCCTATGATGTTTGACCTCAAAGAGATTGTTTAGATTATATTTTTGTAATGATTTATCTTTAAATTGTAAAATGGTCTTAGAAGATAAATATATTATAGATTAAGATGAAACTATAAGTTTTTGTATTGAATATGAAATTAAATTAAAACATGTGGGTTTTAATGACAGAACTACAATAGGTTTAAATTTTGATAATGCATAAATTTTAAAATCCACTTATAGTCTTAAAAATGTGTGGGTCATAATTAAGTGAAAAATTGATGATAACCCATATACACCATGTAAATATTCTCTTCTTCAAAAAGATAAATTTAAAGAGAAAGTTCATTATTGTAATGTATGTGAATTAGATCATGATTTTATCACTTGTATAGATGTGAAAAAAATTAAAATATATAATCAAAGAAAATGTAGTATTTCAATTGATTTTGGTGATAATATAAATATACAAGGATATGATGAGTCTTTAGATGATGTTAAAACTGTAAATACTTATACTATCAATACTAGAAAAGGTGATTGCTCTAATCAAAAGGATAATTCTAGCATAACAAATAACTAGTCTTCTTCTTCTATCAATCATGATAAATGTAGAGGTATGAAAAATAATTTTAAAATTAGTTCCCAAAAGAAGAACCCTTTATCAAATATTTTTAATACTCCTCAATATCTTCCATATAAGCCCAAAAACTACACTCATATATGTCATCTAGATGTTGGTGATTTTAATATTTTAGATTATTTGGATATTATTAAAGTAGGTTTTTCATTATTAAAAGTTGTTGGTTTACTTGGATAGCTTGATAAGATTAATGATTCCATTAAATCTCCAAATTCTAAGTATGTATTAGGATTTAAAGAAGAAATAAATAAAAATGAACAATCTTAATATGTTTTTTTCTTAGATCTATGATCCCCTACTGATTAATTACCTCATTTTTATGTATCAGTTAAAATTGATAATAATATTATTCATAATTATATTCTATGTATTGGTGCTTCAAATAATATAATTCCAAAATTCATAGTTGACCAATTGGGTGTTTCTAATGAAATAAACAATATGAAACTTATAGGTATTGATTCATGACAAACTAAGAGTTGTGGTAATTTTTATGATATTTTTATCATAATTATGCAAGATGAAAGAATTAGATAAATATCCAATGTTTAGGGATTAAATATTTCTAGTAATTATGCTATACTTTTAGGAAGAAATTGGTCAAAAGTAATTGGTGATTTTTTGTAAAAAGATATAACATGGGTTTTAGTGGGTAATGACATTGATTTTATACAAAGATAAGAATGGTTTAGTAATCCTATTGATTATATACCTCTTAGTGTAGCTTATGTGGAAATTAGAATTGGTACTTACAAGTTATTAACCTTATATGAAACTTAAAAATAAAATAAGAAATACCTTTTCTAGAGATAGTTTATGGTTATTATATTTTTATGGGGCATGTTCTCACCATGGTAATGGTGTAGAATCTATTTGATTTCTATATTTGGTATAATATTTTTTTACACTTAGAAATTGTTACACTTAGAATATGGAGAGACGTCTTATGTTGCATCCATGAGTATTTTATACTTGATGGTAGAAGCAAAAGAGTCCATAAATTTCATTTTGTCTTTCTTAATCATTTTAGGCACAAAGTTAGAATCTCCTTCCCTTTCTATTTGTGCTTCTCACTGCTCCAAAGTCTGTTTGATCATAGAAAAAAAGAGTCTCACCCTATATTGCATGAAGGATTGATCCTTATAATAGAAGGTTTCTGCAAAAACAATGCCATTGTCCTAAATCCTTATTCGGACAAAAATAAGGATTCAAAGAGTAGGAAGAATGAAATTGTAAAGGGGAAAGAAAAAGTTAAATCTAAATCCTCCAGCTTGAAAAAATAGATTGTTGATGAGGAAACTGAATGGGAAAGTACAGAAAGTTTTGAGGAGGAGAGTATGGAGGAAGAGGAAGGAACAAATAGTGGGGATTCCAGCTCTAATATGGAAGGGAATGATAAAAGTGAGAATGAAAAAGAAGGGGACACAACAGAGGAAAAAATAGAATAGAAAAATCATGAGGATAATCAACAAGTGTTGGGGGGAAGTGAAAAAGAAATGGAAGTTTTATTTGAGGATCCTGCTTCAAAAATAGAGAAGGAACATATAGTTTAGGATGCTTATCATGCGATGGAAACTAGAGAATAAGTAAAGGATGATCTTGTCCACAATGAAAACCCAGTTGATATTAAATAACAGAAAAGAATGGAAAAGGAGGATCAAACTAAAAAGGATAAAGTCAATCCAAAAGAGAACACTAAAGATTTTAGTGACGTCTGGCAGAGTGACAGGAGGCTTCCCTTTATGAATTCAGCCACATGTAAAGTAGATGCTATTCTTCAAGTTGACTCATGGATGTATAAGGAAATAATGGGCCTCAAGAAGAGAATGGAAATAATGGAACATAATCAAGAAGCTGATCAAAATAAAATCAATAGTCTAGAAATGCAGATGAGAGATATTCCTATCAAACTTAAAGATTATGAGAACAATCTTAGAAGGCTCATTAAGGAAAGCAAAATGAAGATGGAGGAGGTTACTTCTAGCATATGTGTAGCTACTGCAAACCTTGGAAAATGAGCTAATGAGGAAATAAAATCTTTGGAGGGGCCTAGCAAGAGGACCAAACAGAGCTTGAGGAAGAAAGCAATGCAAGAGGTTGTTACGTCAGCTGCAATATCCATACAAGACACTGCTGGGATTGGGAAGGAAGCGGTGAAGATGATCATGGAATTAGAATAATAGGGTCTTTATACTCTTACTATTCTAGTCCTTTTTGTTGGATGTTATAACTGGTTCCATTTTTTGGTTCTTTATTTTCTAAACATATTTGAGTTTCCAAGTCTCTGTAAAACCTGGGGTCTTTCTTTTGATGATCTTGACTTGTGGTTTTAGGTCCTTATAAAACCTATTTTTTATACTGCTCAACAGTAGGTGTTAGGTTTGTTTCTCCTGTGGGCGTTATTATTTTATCCTTCTTCCTTTGTTTTAGGGTTTTGGGGTCCCTTCAAAACCTGTTTTTACCTTAATCTAAAACATAATATAATTTTAAGCTTTGTGTTTAAGTTAAAAAAAATGAACTTAACTATTAAATATTTATAGGTCTTCAAAGATTTAGAATTATTTATTAGGAAAATTTAAAAAGTTTATAAAACTAATCAAAATTGCCTACATAGGTACACTTAAAAGGTTTAGGCTTTGATTGGAAATCTTAAATCCTTTAATATTACTCATATACTTAGATAATTTAATGTTATATATAATAATATCACTATTTTTATTTCTAATCATATTTTAAGTAAAAGTGAGATAATGTTGACTTCTCATTTTCTAAAATTTTTAGACCTGAAATTCTTGATTTGAAAGAAAATTGGCCTATTTTCAGTTGTGATGAACATATTGATTTTCTTAAGAAAAATTATGGTGGTTATGATGATTAAGTACTAAATTATGATGATTTTATACATATAAGTACCAATAAATTACCTGATGGTTTAGTGATTCTAGAATCAATTTTCACTTTGAATGATCAGCCTAAGATTTTATACTCTAGATAGCCTTCTAGGAGAATAATTGGTGAAACTATTCCTATTAACCTTGGAACTGAATATGATCCTAAATTCATATAATTTGGAATCAAATGTACACCTAATGAAAATTTTAGGTTGATTAAACTCTTTAAATAATTTATCAATATTTTCTCTTGGTCTTATAATTTCTAAAAGGTTATGATACCAACATAATTAGACATGATATTCCTATAAATCATGGTATAAAACATGTTAGGTAAAAGATAAGAAGAATACTCAATTTGATGGAAGACACCATTAGCAAAGAGCTTGATAATATGTTTAATGGTGTTGTTATTTATCCTATAAAATATTCTAATTGGGTAGCTAATTTAATACCCATGCATAAGAAAAATGGTGACATCAAATTATGTGTAGATATCATAGATTTAAAAAAGGTTAGTGTAAAATATAATTTTACTCTTCCTAACCTTGATCAAATCTTATAATAGGTTATAGGATTTGAAATGATGTATTTACTTGATAGATTTTTTGGTTATAATAAAATATTTTTTAATTCAGATGATAGGCATAAAGAAACATTTGCTAATTGTAGAGGGAGGTTTGATTTTAATAGGATGCCTTTTAGTCTCATAAATTTAGGTACCACTTTTTAGAGAGCTATGAATGTGGATTTTGATGACTTAATTATCATAGTCATTCAAGTCTACTCAATATGATCTTACTATTCATTTGAAAAATATAAAGAAACATATAGATCATCTTCATGAAGATTTCACAAGATAAAGAAAATATAGTATTTATTTTTGATCCCAAGAAATCTATCTTTGGAGTTATTGAAGGCAAATTATTAGGACATAATTTGAAAATATGTTATTTATATTTATTATGAAATTATAAAGGTAATTAAATAATTGTTACCACCTAAATACAAGTCTAGTCTTAGATATTTTTTTGGAAAAATTAATTTTGTTCATAAATTTATCACATTTTTTTGATAAATCAAATCCATTACAAAGTCTAATAAATAAAAACCAATCATATGTATGGGATTCATAGGTAGAATATGCTTTTCATAATATCAATAATTCCACTGCAAGTGTACCTATACTTGCAAAATATGATTTAATAAAACCTTTTATTTTTTATGTGAATGTAATAATTAAATACATAGGTGATATAATCACTCAAAATAATGAAAATAAACTTATTTTTTACATGAGTCAAGTATTAAAAGATACAAAAACTAGGTACCCTCTTATTAAAAATTTTGTTTTTGCATTAGTTTCTTATTTGATCAAATTTATTTATCTATTTATGGGAAATAAGGTTATTATATAGTCTAATGTACCCATCCTTTCTTATTTATTAAAATAGTGAACTATTTAAGGAAGGATTGAAAACTGGATTTTGAAGATTCAAGAATTTGATGTTGAATTTGAAACATCTAATACTATAAAAGGTAATGATTTGGTAAAACATTTGGTAGGTAATATTTTTTATAGAATAAATGTTTTGGTCTTATCTATTATTGATTATTTACATGTTGTTCAGACCATGAGAGTTGATGAATTTTCCAAACAAATTTAGTTTGGACATGAAATGAATGATGGGGATTGTTTATTGACTAAAGATTATTGGTATCATGATTTAGTTTATTATTTTTAAAATCAGGCATGTCCTAATAATTTAGATAAAAGGAAAAAACATTATGTAAGATTTTAAACTTTGAAATTTTATTTACTACAAAACTTTTTGTTTTATATAAATAGAGACGGTTTTTTATTGAGATGCTTAACTCATGATCAAACTCAGAAAGTACTTAAAAGATGTCATGAAGATAGTTGTGTTGGTTTTTATGTATAAAACCACTACTTATAAGATTTTATATGTAAGTTATTATTGGTGTATGTTATTTCAAGATGCTTATAAACTAGTTCATATATGCATGCCTTGTCAATTATTTATTGATAGAGATAGATTACCAACAATGCCTTTGAATCATTTCATCCTTGATAAACTATTTACCAAGTGGGGATTCAATGTTATATATATATATATATATATATATATATATATATATATATATATATATATATATATATATATATATATATATATATATATATATATATATATATATATATATATATATATATATATATATAACCTCTTTCTTCAGCTCGTCATAGTTATATTTTGAGTTCTCCTAATTATTTTATAAAATGGCCTGAAGTTAAAGCATTTTTTCCACATATCATATTAAACATTTTTTTCTTTTTGGTTTTTATTTTAAAATTAGGAGAAATTGAAAGCATTGTTAAAGTTAAAACTATTTTATAAAATGGCCTAAAGTTAAAGCACTTTAAATTACTAAAAAAACTACATATCATTGTAAGTACCTAATTAATTTAGCTATTTTTTCCATGATAATTCTAATGATATTTTATTTATGAGTTAAACATAAACTAAATATATATGTCAAAAAGAATTACTAAACTTTCAAAATTTGTAATTAATACTTGACATTAGATATTTATCCATCTCAAATCTCCTTATTTAATGTATCCCTTTTTTCATGCCATGCTAATTAAATAATTCATCCTTGAATAATTTATCATTATCGAAGGGGTTCACATATAGCTACTTGAGAAATGATTAAACCTGGATTGCACTATCAAGTTAATTAGTTCTAATTAAATAAATTTATAATTACAACCAAATTTTACAAGTAAAATTGACTAGTAAAATTATTAGTGTTAAGCCTATTTTTATTACCCCCTCTTTTTTGAAAGTCATGTCATGATTTTGATTATGCTATATAGATGACCCAATGTCATGAAGTCTAAAACTATGGTAGAGGATAACTCATTTGAATTTTATAAAATACACATTTTATATACATTGACCAACATTTAATTACTATATTTAATTTAATTTTTTACTTTTAATGTTTTAGATTAAGGTAAAAACAAGTTTTGAAGGGGCCCCAAAACTCTTGAACAGCATCAAAAAAGAAAAAGCATTACCAAGCACCAGGAAAAGCTTTCCTAAAACCTACTAAAAAGTAGCAACAAAATCAGGTCATACAAGGATAACATAAATAATCAGTATATAATCAGCCCCCTAATAAACCAAGTACTGATTTAATATCTAATTTTTAGGGGTAAAATCTAGAATAATTGCCTGCCTACCATCAACAATATTCTGCATACTTTCTAACTCTCTGGTTTTCTTAATGGATCTTCTTCCATTTTTGTCTGGAGAACCAATATCCAATTTCACCTTAAAAAGCTATTCATCTCTTTTTCCAAATTTATCCAGAGTAAAATCAAGATGTTTCGCCTTAGTTTGCTGATCTATTTTTCTGCTTCTAGTTTCTGCTCCTTAGTATTGGTCTTTTTTTCAGCCCTTTTTCTTTGGTTTAGAATATGCTTTAAATTTTCTCCTTTATTATTCATAGGAAGCTCATCCAAAGGGAAATCATTATCAACCTGAATCTCCCTGGACTAAGAAAAAAGAAAATCTCCCTCCTCTAATTTGTTTCTAGCTTCAGCTAAGAATTCACCTCCCTCTTGCACATTTTTGTCATCTACATCTCTCCATCGATCTTCTATCTTTTGATAGAACATGATTTGTTTTGTTAAATCTGTCAAATCATCTATTCTTTATATAGGTATTATGGTATCTGATTGCACTCCATTTCCTTCCTTCTCAAAATTTTCTTTCTCAAAAGAAAGCTCTAATTAAGTAGTTTTGAAGGAATAATTTAGCTCTAATTGAAATATTTTTTAGTATCAAACTCTAATATTTTATAGTGGTAGTTTATAATATATTCAGTGATTCATAATAATAACATTATTTTGTTTGAGTATGATATGATACATGGTTATTATTAAATTAAATAATCATATTATTTTCATACTGTCTAACATTTGATCATATTGAAGTGTTACAAATGAGTGAGATAAAAATTCAATCATTTCTTGTGCAGGTTCATACCTTCAAAATTCTTTGTCATTAGTATTTGTCTTCAAATCTATAACATGTTTTGTTAGGTATTCTTGATCAAGTTATTTTTATAATGAGGTTTTTAAAATTGAATTTTACAATCTTAATAGAAATATTATTGCATTGCATAGCAATTATCAATTGAATGATCAATGTTTTCATTAGTATATAACATATTTTTAAATATTTATAAAATATAAAAAATAAGGATCAGTCACCTAACCTATAAATATTATCTAAGACATAAAGGCATTCCCCAAATGATAAACATATATATTACCTAGTAGGTAATATTAATATAGCATAGGATTTCAATTATATATGGTTAACTTTAAACATATTATTATGGTTTATAATCATGTTGATCAATGTCTTTAGTTAAATAATAACCATGGTGAATTTGTGAGTTTGAAATGGAGTTAAGATTTTTTAAAGGTGACTCAACATAGATTGGGTGATAAATGGAATAAATAACTTTCAATCTCAAGGTTTGATTTGGTATATTTGATGTGATTGTATTCATTTAATTTTGCATATTGGAATTGGTATGATGATTTAGTGGGTGATTTGGTAAATAGGTAAATAAAACACTAAATGCATTAATCAACTTCTAATTCTGGTGTGGTTTAGTTATTAATTTGGAAGATATTATGAATCCAATGTGAGTTTTACACATAATTTTAGATAAAAAATGGTAGTTATGGAAATATAATGTGGTAAAGTTCTAGGTTTTGGTCTCATTTGATTTCAATATAGATGAAAAAGTGAAGCTCTAGTTGGAAATACTCTTGAGGGCTCAAGGATAATATCATAAAATTTTTGATAAAAGATTTTGTAGGATCAGTGAGGTATGTTTCAATCATTTTTTTATTTGAATATATAATAACATTACATCACTTAGATCTTCTATTTTTTACATGGACCTAGATATCATTTTCATTTCGGTTGAGAATCTAAGTTGGTTATAAAGACATGCTTTGTATGTTTTATAAGATGATATAATTAGATTTGTTTCATTGAAACATGGAAAGATTTTTATTCATTTAGATTTGGTTTCAAATTCAATTTTAAGGTAACATGGTTTGATCTAACTCTCTTAGTATTTTGATTTTATTAGAGGCTTTAAGTATTCATTGGTTATTTTCACAAATATTTTAGTTTTATCATGCATGCATTCATTTTTTGGTTGATAGAGATTAGTGGGGCCATTTTGTTGATAAAATTAGATGGTGGTTTTTTAAGAATACCTTTTTTAGTATTTATCATGCACATGATTTTTTTTGAAGTGATAGGGTTACATGCATATAGTTTGTATTATTTATCAAATCCATGAACTAGTTTTGATATGTTATTTCAATGGCAAATGTGTTTAATATTTGATGGCTAGTTTTGTTTGTTGTTAATAAATTTTAAGGACTTTATTTTGTTTCATTCTATGCGCATTCTGATTCAAATAAATTAGTCTCATGGTCCATACATGTAAATGTGATTAAGTTTTGCATGCATATGGAAAAAATAAAAACAATCAATGAAATAACTAGTAAATAGTCAAGATTTGTGTGTAGATAGTCAGTTTTTAGTTTAATGGTTAATTTTTTAAAGTAACTGATCAAATTCATCTCTTGGGTTTTGATGGTATATAGTTATTATGTTATTTTAAAGATTTTTTGATGACTTCCTATGAGTATATAGGATGATTAATAGTTATGAAAAGGGTTTACTCTATTCATAGTAATTTTTGGTCTTTATTGACATGCGAAATAAAAATGCTAGTTGATATTTTGATTATTGCATGATTTGGTGGTTTTGAGATGCAATGTGTTAGGGTTTTCATAGTTAATAGATTTTTCTAAAGTGTCTTATATGGAAATTATATTCAGATCATAAAAGTCATGGTAGGGTATGATAAATTATGATTTATTATTTTGTCTCATTATGGTAAATTTTAACTTCTATTAGAATGAATGTTTCTTTACCGGTAAAATAAAAATTAGTATGGACTTTAAATATTAGAAATAACGCATGTTTTTGTGATATGGAAATTGCATATGTTTGTTTGATATAATTATATAAAATTAATTTTGAGTTTATGAGTATATGGATTTAAATTCATATATATATATATATATTCATTTAATTTCCTATCAACATTTAGTAATGATTGTTGTTTGTTTGATTTTGAGGATTCTGAACATATGGAAGTCTATTTTTAAACATTGGCATATAAACATGAAATGAACATTCAATATATATATTTTGGTCTTGAATAATATATATATATATATATATATATTTTTTATTTTAGTATATTAAGATGTCTGGTTAGACTCTGAATATGAATTATTATAGTAGAGATGTTTGGGGTCATGGTGATGATCAACAAAGTCAAAGAAGTCCTTCATAATTCTTTAAGATAATTATTTCATGAGCTTAGGGATGATCACCCTTTTCCTAAGCCATTTATTTATGTAACTTGAATGTCTATCCATTTTGAAGATACTAATTTTACTTTTTAGAATGTTCTTGATTCATTAGTTATTAGTTGTTTATCCTTTTATGGTAATATAGGTTTAAGAAGAGCATATGGGGGATATCATCCTCATGGAATAGGTAACCCAAGTGCGTCTTCTCAACACTTTCATACTATTATTCAAAATGGTCAAAATAACACTCTATTACCTATGCATTTTGAGAATGTGTTTTATGTAACTTCAAAATTACACACATACTCACTTGATCCACTTAATACTAGAATTCCCTCACCTGCACCTAAAAATAGACTTGAAAATTATATCAAATTATATATTAATCAATTTGTAACACTTATACCTAAAAATAATAGGCCTATTCCATCTAGTGGAAAATGTGTTAACAACCTTGCATCTTTACCCTTGATAACAATTATAGTCATAAAGATCAAATTGGAAGTGGATGATACTAAAGGTACTAAGTTGATAAATTTTAATACCACTTCAATGGAGTATGTTGAGTATTTTAATGATAAGGGTGCCCATTCAATAGAACTAGTTTCAGATTCTAATGATGAGTAAACTATTATTTAAGTTATGTTTTAGTTGATACTTGCTACTTTAATTAACTGTTGGTGGTACTTTAATATTTTGGTGTGTGGACATATATAGATGATTTTTGTAGTTTGATAGACATGACATTAATTTTCTATATAACTAAATGTTTGATTTATTAAAATTATTAGTCTAGGGTGTTTATTTTTTGCCTTTTCTTCTTTTGGTTTATTTCCTACACATGTCACATGGGTTATTCCACCTCACTAGGAGTTTCCATACACTTGTGGGACATGCTTGATTAGGTGTAAATTATCATAGGCATTACATGTTTGACTAATTATTATCTAGATGGAATTATTTTTGATTGTCTATTATGGGTATGGGAGTTATACTCTATTCTTAACATATTTGACCTATTTTCATGAGGGAATTACACATTTCACTCATTATTTATACATATGAGATATTGATATATTCATGGAGTTTTGGACATTAAATTGAAATCTAATTTTATGCATTCATCCTTTTTACTTTGAAATTTTGGCTCACATATTCCTAGGGTTTCATGCATTTATGGATAGTTAGAGATCTTGGATGAATCCAATATGGTATCAAATCTTTGCTAACAATAAATTATACCATTTAAAATCTTTGGCGAGTCTATTCCATTGCATGAATTAATATTTATTTTGTTCTTCATTGGTTATTTTTTAGGGTTTACTTATATTTTATCAACATCCTTTGAAATTCATATGGAAATGGCTTAACTCAAAAAACACTTGCTCAATTTTTGTGGGTTTTTTGAGATATTTAGGACTTCTATTCTTTTTTGGAGTTTTAAAACATATTTTTGTTGATTCAAGGTTTTCTATGTAGATTTTTCACCCAAAATAACTCAATAAAAAAAGTTAGGTCTCATAGGTATTCCATAACACTTTGAGGGTTTTGAGGACTATGGATTGTTAATCTGGTCAATGGCTTGTGTATGTACTATGTGGGTCACCCTTGTCATATGTTATGGCATAAACTGCTAGTACTTAAGTTTTGGAGCATCAACCTAGTCTAAATATCCCTTCCATTATATTTATAAATCCATCTAATTCTATTATGTCGAGGCTTATTGATATTGATCCTTCATTCATCGATGTTAAGATTCCTTCATTTATTTACATATTATTTTAAGATATTTATCCTTTCCCATGTATTTCAAATGTGGATCACTAC
Source organism: Torreya grandis (assembly GCA_037957365.1). Lineage (NCBI taxonomy): Eukaryota > Viridiplantae > Streptophyta > Pinopsida > Cupressales > Taxaceae > Torreya > Torreya grandis. The sequence goes on from JARHVA010003653.1 coordinate 273,467, forward strand.
CCTTTACTATAGTTCCACCATCCTTCATTCTATCACACCATTATTCCTTAAGCTTGTAGTTTTCCTGCTAGTCAACTAACACCTCTTAGGAAACCAATATTATATTTGGTCTCACCATTGTAAAAAAACATCCTCAATGACCATATTACATGATTCTCCACCAATTCAAACCACCTAATACAATATTAACCTATGTTTTTGAGGAAATCCACTTTTTTATATGTTGGAAATGATTTTTGTAAACAAGGGTGTTTTTTAATTTTTTTAGTTATTAAAAAATAAGAGGAATCATGGATGAATTTATTGGTGGTAAGACATTTATGATGAGGTGGAAATAATTTTAGTGGATAGAGGCATGTTTTTTATTTTTTTATATATAAAAACAATCTTAGAATTTTTTTAAATTTTTTATATAACAATAATATTGGAGTTTTTTATTTTTTTGTATAAAAATATTATCCTAGGAGATGTCACTTAAAGGGAGATATTGAGGGGAACTAATTATTGTTTTATAACCATTATCATTTTCCCACTTGATGGAGACCAGAGGGTGAGGTCCTATTTGGAAAGTGGCCAAACCCCCTCCCATGTAAAATAACATTTTTCTTCTTCCTTGCTTCTCTTGTTTCATACTTGCATGACTCTCTTCTAGGATGCATTTTTGGTAGTAGCCAATGTCCATTTTTGGGGGCCATTTTTGGGAAATTACAAGGACCATGTAAGATATGTCCCTTAACCTTACTAGGGTATACCACCCCTAGACCCCCAAATTATGACCCCTTACTCATTTCTTCCAATGTAATTTATTACACCAAAGGGTGAGGTATGATCTGAGAGATGGTTAAGTCCCCTCACAATAAAATTTTATGTCTTATTGATATTTTTACATGGATGCATTAAAAATATATCCCAATTTCCTCCTTATAATGTTTTCATTCTCACTTCTTGCACTTATTTCTTACACTTGGATGCATTATTAACTTTTTATGACATCTATTCATTGAGATGTACATTGACACTTGTGCACTATTTGATCTTACCTATTTGGATGCATTATCAACTGAGTCTAATTTCCTCATATTGAACATGCATTATACTTGAAAATTTTAGGGGGAGTTAATTATTTATTATTTTTAAGGGATTTTTAAGAGCCCTACTTTACCTCTTGTGTATACTATGGAAAAAGAATACGTAGAGGGGAGGTTAGTCTTATATTATTTTAAGAAATAAAACTAAAAAAAAAAAAACATACTAAAATCCTAAAAACTCTAGCATAGACATTAAGGAGAGATTAGGTAATAAGTATTCATATGAAAACACAACTAAAACATTAAATAATACACTCTTTTACCTTATTCATAGATCCAAATGGCTTGTTGATTGGCTTGCTCAGTTTGTGCATTAAGAAGTCTTTGATAGTGAAGCTTGCTTGGTTCCTTCTCTCCTTATAACCTTGGATTTGATTGATTGGCTTAATATTTAAGCTTGATAACACTTATTTCAAGTCATTTAGGCATTATAACACTACATCAAAATATCTTGTTGAATATATTTGTGCATAATAACTTTGCACCAAAATAGCTTAAAGACCAATAGGCAAGGCCTTGTATTTATAATTTCAAGAAATAACTCTCACCCAAGGTGTGTTAAGGTTGAGTTTAGGATTGGAATGGGTTCAAACTAACCCTAGGAGATTTAATGCTAATTCTAGTTGAGTTAATATTTGTCATGTAATTATGATTTTTAATCACTGGGCATATATCTCAAATTAGATATTTTGGGATATTTTAGAAGAGCTTGATAACTCATAAAAGAAATGATGAAAAGGCTTAACGTTTTGATTTTTGAAATTTATATTTGTATATATTCATTAATTGAAAATAGATAATTAAACTGGGCATTTAATCTTTTTTAATTTTCTATTTGATTTTGATTAACCTTTTATCTCTTTTAAGATTTATTCAAGTGACATGCTTAATAGGTCCATAGGCCAAATTGATAGTTTCTATGTCACAAGATGATTGGGGGTGAATCTATGAGTGGTTATTATTGTGTACAAGATAGTATCCCAAATATGGATGCCTCAACATGATTCTGAGCTTTGATTAATGATGCATGATAAATTTTGGGATGTTTAGTGATTCTTAGGCTTAATTTGAAATGGTTTGTATGAATCAGTCTCATGTTTGATTAGAAGCTAGTTGTGGCTAGAATTGGATGTCTATAATTTGCCCTTATTTGGGAAGGCATTGTAAGATATAACCGTAGTAATGTCTTTTAAAATAATGAAAAAGTTATGCATGCATAATGTTTTAATAGCAATGGATGATTTTTGGATTCCCCCTTGAGGGAGTGACAGACAAAAAGGGTTGATGATCGGTCCCTTAAAAGAAGGAAATGACTAATTTTCCCATAAGTAGTTTAATCAGTGGCATAATGAGATACCCTGGTTGGTTAAATAAATAAGATGATTTTCTCAAAGGTAGTTACAATCATCAAAATAACATGGTATAATGATTTTACCATAAGTGGTTATAATCATTAACTAAAGGATAAGGGTAACAAGAGAATGATTTTCCCAAAAATGGTTATAATCTTGAAAAGGGAAAATAATTATTTTCTCTCAAGTGGTTATAATCATTGACATAATAAAAACATGTACTAATTGGGTGGATATAGATAATGGTTTTCCCACATGTGTTTATTAGAATTATTAAAATGAAAATGTGTCCCATTTGGGTATAAGAAAGATAATGATTTTCTTAAATGTGGTTATAATCATTAACCTCAAGATAAATTGAAATACAATGATTTGGCCATAGGCAGTTATAATCATTGACTCTATGGGTGGGATGTTACACAATGATTTGCCCAAAGTTGTTTATAATCATTGATATAATGATGGGAGTAATATGGAAAATTGTAATAAGGGGCTTACATACTTAATCCATGATCATGGAGTAAGAGTAAGTTGGTATAGAGGAGAAAGATGAATTTAGGCAACCTACTAGTATGGAAATGCATGTCTTGATTAGCAAGTATTAAAATTATTTCATGATGTAATTACTCTATATGTGGAAATTTATTTGGGTAGATCAATATTTTTTAGGTGCAAAGGAAAAGTACCATGGCCACATTGCTTATAATATCTCTTGAGTTGATTTTTGATATAACACATGATGATAGGCATCATGATATAAAACACCATGATAACTTAGCCAAAATATGCATAAGGACTGACATGTAATCTAATAAATAATAAAAAATAATGCACCGATATAAAAACCATGATGATGATGTTTATGTATGAATATGGATGGACTTAAGTATAATGCATAAGGAATCAACGAATGAATGCAAATAGATTAAGTTAAGGCACAACAATGAAAGCAAACAAATAGGAAAAAATTAAACAAATAGAAAGATAAAACACTAAGAAATAAAAGTCATAAATTAAAATAAAATAATGAGAATAAAATAAAATAAACACACCAATGGTTAATCATAATGTTAGTGAAAATAGAATACAAAAACAAATAACACAAGTTTGCCCCTAGGCTATACGAAAGTAATGACACAAACAAACAATATGGGGGAATAGAAGAAAAATAAGGGGTAGCTGAGTTGACTCTAGATGCACTAGGTAAGTGGACTTTTCTTATATAGTTTCATAGATGCCAGGTTCAACATAAACTTTAGGCCAAATGTAGTTCTCCTAGGAAATGGGATAGAATAATAATTATGATAAGAAAATATGATTGATATTGTAGAGTAAAATGGGAATGGTCTTGAAAAACATCAAGCATGTGGGACATTAGGCTATTAAAGATGGGGAAACTAAATGATGAATGGTTTCTTATGAAATAGATAGGGGTTCATAGAATCCTTCAGGAAAATAAGTGGTCAATTTGGTAATTTTTAAAGGATTTTGTAGATTGTTTATCAATGTTTTTAGAATTTTTTATGTATCTCAAATCAATTGAGAATGACAACATATGAAATGGTCCAACTCATATAATAGAGAGATAATTCAAACTTGAAATTTCTCACAAAATGATGAGAGCATGGGAAAGGGGTGACTGACCTGAATTTAATGTGAGTCAAGTATCGTCTACATAGTCCCATTATGACATTAAGTCATTGTATCAAGGTCAAAGGGGTTAGGTAGGGAGGGTAAAAATAACATTTATCAATAGGAAAGGCATGGTTTAACAATATAGGGTATGGTATAGATAAAGTCATAATATTATGTTATAATCGAAATGTGCTTCATAGACAATATTTTAGGTCACTCAAGTGAAGTAATGCTTGAGTTTTATAATGTCTATCTATTCATAAAGTTTATATCCTTATGGTGTAGTGAGCCTATCTGATCTAAATCCATAATTTATTATAATGATATATGGGCTTATCAAATTGGGTTTGAACTTTCCTTTATGATTCTTTTCTATCATGGTATTGTGTTGGTTTTCTTTGAGAACAAGATCCCCAAGTTTGAACTCTATATGTTTGAATAAATGATTTTAATAGCCATGGAGTTTGTTATAGTATTATTGAAGGTTGTTTACTAGGGCCATGCACTTTTTATCAAATAACTATAGCTCTTATAGGTGAGCTACTTGGTAATCTTCATTATCCAAGACATTTTTCAATGAGATACACAAAGAAGGTAACTCGGCCTCAATAGGAAGCATGGCCTCCATGTCACAAACTAGGGAATATAGAGTGGTTGTTATTGGGATACAATAATTAGTGGGTATGCCCAAAGGGTTAAAAATGTTTGGAGGTGCCAATCATGGCCACCATCATTGATCATATTTTTAAAGATGTTGAAAATCATTTTATTGGATGCTTTACCTGGTTGTTACCTTATGGGTAATATGTGGTTGAAAAAAGTTGAGTAATGTTATACTCGACCTAAAGTGTTTTGACATCCTTATTTTTAAATGATCCATAATTATTAGATATAATATTAGCTATGATACCATAATGGTAGATGAGATGATTGAATATGAATTTTGAATTTTTTTTTCTAGTCACGTAAGTGATGGTTATAGCTTGAACCCATTTACTGAAATATTCATTAGTGGTAAGAATGTGTTTATGGACATCATATGAGGTTGGGTTAATATTTTGAATGGGATCAAGGACCCATGTAACAAAATACCATGGTGTAAGAAAAGGTTTGAGTGTTTTGGCCTAGGCATGAGTCAAATTCTCATGCCTTTAACATTTATCATACCTTTTAAAATACACAACTACATCTGCATCCATAGTTGGCTAATAGTACCTAGTACATAAGAGATTTTTAACTAGGATGGCCCTGTTAGTGTGGGATACACACATTACTTCATGAACTTCTCATAATACTAATGTTGATTCTACCAAATTTAAACAATAAATCAAAGCTCCATCAAAGCTACAGTGGTAGAGGGTTGGTCCAAGTAAGATATATCATGAGACATGATGGGTAAAGGCATTTTGATGTTTTTAGGATAGGTCTAGTGGCATGACATTTTCATGAAGGTAAGTAAAAAGGTCTAAGTACAATATAGAGATGGGACCAATAATATCATAGATTGTTGAGATGGCTTAAGGTTCATGAGCTAGCACTAGAATATTTTCAATAAGAATTGATATTATTTTGACTTGTTTGTATGACAGATTAAAGAGCCAATGGTGGCCATGGCATCCATTATTCTATTATTATCCTTTGGTATGTGTTTAAAATATTTGATGATAATTTGATTTTTGAAAGGATCAATCATGGCCTTATATGGCACCATCTTGTCATATTTGGTCTTAAAGTGATCTATAACCTAATTTATGATTAACTAAGATTCACCATAAACTTGAGATGTTGAATATTCCATTTTATTTCCTATCAAAGTCATAAAATAAGTGTTTCATATTAAGCCATGTTGTTAATACTAGGAAAATTGATACATAAATATTTAGGGATAAGATCCTCCTATGGAATTATAAACAATAGGCCCACCCCAGATCTATGTGGTGTGAATGATTCATCAAAATAAAATGTCTAGTGTTATTCGAGAGGTATTTCAATGATGGTCATAATGGACTCATCTAGGAACTAAAAAGTTAGTGTTTAAATACTTGTAAGTGGAGTTTTAGCAAGTTAGTTTACAAGTACTTGTCCCTTGATTGCCTTTTGGTTGATGCATTCTATACCTAACTCACTTATAAGTATGATCCATTTGGCTAATTATCTTTGTAAATTTGTCTTTGATAGTAGATACTTGAGAAGATCTACTTTACAAATAACCATGGTCTTATTGTTTAGCATGTAATGTCATAATTTATATGATATAAAGACCATATCTAAGTAGTATTTATTTATGGGCATATAATTGTGTTCATACATGACTAGTGTATAGTATAAATAATACATGGCATGTTTTTTATATCATCATCATGCTGAACTAGAAGTGCCCCTAGGGTATTTCTTAGTTGTTAGATATAATAGGAATGACTTTACTAGTATAAGTGGTAATAAAATAGGTGGATTATAAATATAGTATTTGAGGTGATAAAAATATTTTTGGCATTCATCATCCTAATGAAATGTAACAACTTTCTTCAATAAGTGTGTAAATGGAGAAATAAATCATTTGATAGACTAAATATTTCCCTAAAAACTATAGAGCTACTTCAAATTTGAGGGTGGCAGCATTTCAGTAATAGTTTGTACTTTGGAAAGATTACCTTTAATTCCTTAGTGAGATATAATTAAGCCTAGTAAATTTATTGAAGTAACACCAAGAACACAATTCTTAGGATTGAATCTAACTTTGTATTCATGCATCCTCTCAAATATTTTCTATAGTGTTATTGGATGATCAATCTTGGTCTTAGATTTACCCAATATTTTGTCAACATAGTCTTTAAAAATGTCATGCATCATATCATGAAATATGATGGACATGACTCTTTTATATGTCTCCCCAGTATTCTTGCAACCAAATGGCATAACCACATAATAAAACATTCCCCAAGGAGTGGTAAACATTTTATTATGTTGGTCTTATAGCAAAATCCAAAACTGGTTTTATCTTGAGAGTCTATCCATTAGTGAAAGCATTTCATAACCCATGGTGGAGTCAACTATCATGTCAATGTTTGGTAAAGGAAAGTCATATTTGGGGTAGGACTTGTTTATATCTCTAAAATCATTATAGATTCTGATTCCTTGTAGATTTTTACTAATTAGCATAACATTTAAGATCCACTTTGAATAGTTAGTCAATGAAATACATCTCACTTCTAATAACTTTTCTAATAATTTTTTTACTAATATAATAATTTGTGGATACATCTTGTGAAATTTATGTTTCATGGGTTTGGCATCAAAATGTATAAAAAGATGGTGTACAACTAAGGTAGGGTCCAAACTTAACATGTATGAATAGTCCCAAGTAAATATGTTACTAAATTCCCTCAAAAGGGTTTTAAAGATGTCACATTATTTCTTAGTGAGGGACAAACCTAATTTGATCCATTTTAGGTTTTCAAGAGTCTTGATGTTGAATTCTATAATGTTTTATATAATGAGAGTCAATCCATTTTTGATAATGGTTGGAAATAATTTTAATTAGTCTACAATGATAAAGTCCTCTATTTGGACTGGTTCTTCAATCTCTCTGAGCTAAGATAAATCTAAATCTACCAATGGTAGGGATTGTCATGTGATAAACGCTATTATAAATTATTGGATGATTCTATCAAAGGCATGTTGTTCTTCAAAAATAAACTCAGTCCTAAAGGCAAGTTCATTATTGGTTGTCTCCTGAGATAATTTTAGGTTAAGGTGAACACCCCCATCCTTTGATGACTGAAACAAGTTTTCACCAAAAGACTGGCCTTTCTCTTTACTTTTTACTTGGTCTAAAAGTTCCTTAAAAAGTTTTTCATTTTGGGACATCATTATTTTTTAATTTTTTTATGGCTAAGGGTATTCACCTATTCTCTAAAATAGGTTTTAGGATATAATTTGATTAAAAACCCTTGTTTTTGGTCTCCCAATAGAACATTATCTCTTAGGCCTAGAAAATCACAAAAGACCTCATCACTCTCAAAATTGTCTACAAGCATTGTGGATTCTTATTGGTCCTAGGCTATAAGTTGATGGTGATATAGAGGAATCAAGTTGTTTTGAATAACTAAGGTAAGAGTACAAATGGCATGGGTGTCAAATAGATTGGTATTAACAAAGTTGTCATAAAGGTTGTGATCATACTCTACTTTTCTATCAACATCAATGTCACTTGTCATTGGTGTTAAAACATGAATAAAATACATGGAGTCATCCCCAAGTGGTTCAAATCCAAGACCATATGTTCTTTTATACCATGTTATAGAAATTATCTCAAGTGTTCCCTATTAATTGGTTCTGAGGCCTCATCCTAAATAGGCTTGGTTCTTCATGATCATGTTAGGAATGAGATACTTGGAATTTTTGTATAAATCATCTAATTTATCATTTTATAACCAAGTTTCATCATTTTCACATGGGTCTTGTTGATTTTTAATGGTCAGTGTGAAAATGATAGGATCCAGACTATGGAGTTTACATTTTATCTTTCATTGTCATTCCATATAAGGTGACTTAGATTAATGTCTTCCATAAGACTTGGGTTTATATGGAATATTGGCAATGTGAAATGTGTCATGATTCAAATATTCTCCTAGGCCATTGGATGAGATCATAAAATAATTAGACAATTTAAGAGGTGGCATATGGGAAGATGAATCAAGGATATATGGGTCGATGCAATTGGCCTTTGGTAAATCAATAAGTATTTCTTTACCTTTGTCCTTATTGGGAATGGGATATAATCTAAAATGGTAGTTATATATTTTTTACTCAACCTCTAAATGTTTATAATGTTTGTAGGGATTCAAATCTCCATTGATAGTGAATTTCATAGATGAGTGAGAAAACTTGAGACACTGGTGTAATGTTTATGGGATTACATGAATTTCATGTATCCTAGGTCTACCCAAAATAAAATTGTAAGATAGGCCTAGGTCTAACACATGGCATAGTGTATCATGGGTCATGTAGACACCTAACTTAAATAAGCTATTTTTTTTGTGAAAATTCTTACAAGTTTTTCAAATAAGCCAAGGGGCCAAGGAAATTTATCACACATCTCAATTTGGTGACTAAAACAAAAACTCACTTAGTTTGAAATTTATTACATCTCTAATTATTCTTAATGCCTTTGGGAAAATCATTGTGTTTCTATCCATTTTAAGGTTGATGATTATAACTACCTTTGGGAAAATCATTCTCTTTATTTTGCCTAATTAGGGCATATTTTCATTATCATAATGCTTGTGACTAACTTTGGACAAACCATTATCCTTATCCACTCAACTAGGGCATGTTTTTATCTAGATAATGATTATAAACACCTATGGGCAAATCATTGTTTTCCTTTTAATTGATTATAACTATATTTGGACAAATCAATCTTTTGTTACCCTAAGCCTTTTTCAATGATTATAACCACCCTTGTGGAAATCATCACCTTTTTTATTTCACATATACTAATGATTATAACCCCTTATGGTAAAATCATCCTATTTGTCTTCCCTAACTTGGGAAGATCCATATTCCATTTATTATAATTGCCTAAGGGAAAATTAGTCCCTTCCACCTCATTTCATTTGTTTAGTCAACTCATTTCCTCCTTTCAAAGGACCGATTACTGACCCTTTTGCCAACCACTCCCTCAAGCGGGAAACTAAAGTTCATCTATTAATATTTAATTCATAAGCATAAAATAAATTTTCATTATTTTATAGGAAGTTACTATGCTTACAACTTACAACACCTTCCTAAATAGGGGAAAACTATAGACACCTAAAACTAGCCACCAATGACCTTTGACTAGATTTCACAAGTTTTTCAAATAAACCAAGGGGCCAAAGAAATTTATCACACATCTCAATTTGGTGACTAAAACAAAAATTCACTTAGACTGAAATTTCTTACATCTCGAATTATTCTTAACACCTTTGGGAAAATCATTGTGTTTCCATCCATTTTAAGGATGATGATTATTACTACCTTTGGTAAAATCATTCTCTTTATTTTTCCCAACTAAGGCATATTTTCATTGTCATAATTCTTGTATCTACCTTTGGGTAAACCATTATCCTTATCCACTCAACTAGGGCATGTTTTTATCTAGCTAATGATTAAAACCACCTATGGGCAAATCATTGTTTTCCTTTTAATTGATTATAACTATATTTGGGAAAATCAGTCTCTTGTTACCCTAAGCCTTTTTCAATTATTATAACCACCCTTGGGGAAATCATCACCTTTTTTTATTTCACCTATACCAATGATTATAACCCCTTATGGTAAAATCATCCTATTTATCTTCCCTAAATTTAGAAGATTCATATTCCATTGATTATAATTTCTTATGGGAAAATTAGTCCCACCCCATTTCGTTTGTTTGGTTAACTCATTTCCTCCTTTCAAAGGACCGATTACTAACCCCTTTGCCAACCACTCCCTCAAGGGGGAAACTAAAGTTCATCTATTAAAATTTAAGTCATAAGCATACAATAAAGATTCATTATTTTATAGGAAGTTACTATGATTACAACTTATAACACCTTCCTAAATAGGGGAAAACTATAGACACCTAAAACTAGCCACCAATGGCCTTTGACTAGAGTTCAGACTAATTCTTTCCAACCATTACAAATTAAGCCTAAGAATCTATGAACATCCATAACTTACTTTTGCATCATTAATCAAATCTCATAATACCATTGAAACATCCCTAATTGGGGTATACTACCATATGCAACAAAAATCTCTCATGGATTCATCTCTATTCATCCCACGATATCATAATAAGAAATTTGGCATATATACCTACTAAATGGGGAAAATGTACACATGAAATTAAATAAAATCTTGTAAATGCTAAAAGCCTAATTATAATTAATTAAAATTATAAATAAAATTAAATTCTTAGTTGAATTATCCATGTGTAATTAATGAAATTTTAAATAAGGAAATTCAAAAATCAAGAATATCCTAGGTTTTCATGATTACCTTTTATGAGTTGTCAAGCCTTTACAAATATTTAAAAATATCTCACACATGCCTATTCATTGAAAATAATGATATTTTGACACCTTTTAACTCTAATGGGGTTAATTAACTCACTTAATTTAGGTTTTAACCCATTTCATTTTTAAATTACAATTTAACTCACCTTGAGTTAGGGTTAGTTCTGAAGCCTATAAATACAAGAATTTGCCTCTTCATTTGGAGAGCTTGGATAAAGTAAAGTTATAATGCCTATTTTATATCAAGATTTAAAGAAATAATTTTATAATTATAAAATCACAAAACAAATCAAACATCAAGATACAAGCCATGTTGCTAAGGAGAGGAGACATCCAAGCTCCATTACCAAAGACTCATTGAGCACAAGCTGAACAAGACACATAATGAATCATTTAGAGCATTCAAAGAAGGTAAAGACTTTATAATTATTTAAATTTTAGTTATGTTTTCAGTTGGTTTTGTTAATTATGATCCCCCTATGATCTAGGAAAGTAAGTTTTATCATGTTAGTGTGTTTTTATTCATGTTTTGTTATTTGTTCTAACACTTGATCTAACCTCCCTTCTTAGATTCCTTGATTATAGTTAAAAGGCCCAATGATAAATTGAAATATAATGGTGCATTTTGATTATTTCTCTTCATTATCATGGACCTTGATAATTATTATTTTTTGTTGGAAATCATTTATGGTGTATCTAAGATGTTTGATGAGCTTTAAAGACATAATATTTAGGCCTAATTCATTGTTTATGAGGAAAAGTTTCACTTTATGTCATGCTATGACAATTTAAATGTACAATGGATTGTTATGGAGAGGACCAAAGGATGACATATCGCTTTGGTTAAGCATTAACTATTGGCCTAGGGCTATATGTCCAACCAAAGCTTTTAATTTGTCTAGGCTTATATTACTCAAAAATTGGGATTGGCCTAGGAAATTTGTTAATACATTATTTTAGATAGTAGATGTTTATAAAAAATAAAAAATGGAAATTTATGAAATCATATTTTTAAGTTATTCCATAATTCTAAAAGCATTTTCCTTTAAAATGATATAAAACTTGTTCCTAGTCAGAATAATGGGTTGGATGGGTTTGGTGGAAGATGGTTGTAGGTTAGGAATGGTAATATTTGACTACCAAGTTGTGATTTCATATAAAATATTAGATATAAGACCATTATTATTATAAAATCATGATGGAGAGGGGAAATATAAGATAAGTATCAATTTCTAGTGCACTTGTATGTGGTCACAAGGCAAGGATAATTTATCAGTATAAGGTCCAAAAGTAGTAATGTTTGCTTGATGGTATACCTATATGTGGTCCTAAGTCAAGGAAGGATAAATAACATAGGTTTGTGGATTGTAATTATTTATAAAAGGTCTTATTATATTAACACTTAGTCTTAGATTGATAGTAATGGTGGAAATACTATCTCCCATAATATGACCTACAACCTTGTTGTAGTCATGTGTAACTACATTCCTAGGTCAAGGAAGGATCACTAACATAGGTTGGTGGATTGTAATTATTTATAAAAGGTATTTTTATATTAACACTTAGTCTTAGATTGATAGTAATGGTGGAAACACTATCTCCCATAATATGACCTATAACCTTGTTGTATTCATGTGTAACTACATGGTAAGTCTTTTAGTTGTTCGAATAATTCTATATATGGTTCCATCCATTTGGTTGACATTATTATTGTTACTACTAAAATTATTATTTTTATCGTGGATGTTGGTACTATTTTTACTATTGTTCTAACCTTTGTTGTTACTATTTCTGGTTGTTATTGTGATGTTATGGAAAAGGGTTATCATAAATACCCAGGTTATGATCAGATGTAGAGATCTATTATTTAATGTAATATCCCCATTTTACAAAATATTCTCAATGAGGTGTTTTATTTACACACAATGGTGTAGATTATGTCCATGAACCAGATGGTATTCACAAAATTCATTCTCTCTATACTAGTTTGGATAAGGAATGCCCTTAGGATAGTGTATCTAAATGGGACAACTAATGAAGTTAACAATGGATAAATTGAAAAACATGAATTCAATAGGTTCTCTAAGGTCACTAAATACTTGATGAGTAGGCACATTTCATTAATGGGTGTTTCATTTGTTGAGTTGGTTTAGGTTATTACAAAGGCTATGCTTGTTGAATAAGTTGTTGGTGAGGAATAAGTTGAAATTGTGGCATTGATTGAGTAGATAGTCTTTAAAAATTTTAAAAATGTCATGATTTGATTACTCTATTTACAAAAACATTCTTCTTCTAGTTAAATTTCTTGTATTTTTCATAATTATTGGCCTGGGCTAGTGTCAAAACTTACGCTTGGAATTTGTTTTGGTTTAGATTTTAGTTTGATGAGTTTTAATTGATAATATATTTTTTTAAGGGCCTATTTAATTATAATTTTTTTATTATCTCTTTAAAAGTGTGTGCACATTTAAGCTCCAAATGATAGGGTATCTGACTATGAATTAAATTGGTAAACATAGTGACTAATTATTTGTTTGGTAAGTCATGGCAGAAATGACTATCAAGTGATCTCTATAATTGTAAATATCTTTCAAAGATTTCAATAAATTTATTCTTGGCTTGAGTCAATTCTACCAATAAAATATCATGTTTGATATTTTAGGAGGAACGTTATACAAACTTGTCTAAGAGGTCATCAAAATTAGAGATCAAATTATTTGAAGATTTAAAGAAACATTCCAAAGCTTATCTTGCTAGACTCTAGGTAAACAAAAATAGGAGGTATATGTTATTTTAATACATCAATTGGAAAGCAACAAAAAAATTCTATTAAATTGGTCTTTATGTCTCCTTTACCCTTGTATTTGTCAAATTTTAGTGCTTTGTACCCTAGAGGAAATGGTATCTGAAGATACTCCATGTTAAATGGGTAGGAACACACTTCATCCAAATTAAAACTTTTTTTGTCTATTTTCCTTCCTGAATGACATCAATTTCATCTTTTATGTACTATATTTCATGTGCCAATAAACTAGATGGAACATTGGAATGAGGTGGAGGTTGGGTGGTCAAAGGTAGATTACGTTGACTGGGGTATAATGGAAGCATGGTTTGTTATGGAATGTTTGTTTGGTTAGGGAATTAACCTAGAATTTACATCTATATATTGGGATTTGATTTTTAGATTTTTATGTGTTGTGGTTTGATATTCAAGTTTGGATTCGGTATGTAGGCCTAGTTTTGAGGGAATTATGTTTGAAATGGAAGGACATGGCTTTGATTGAAGTACTATGCATGCTATAGTTGAGTAGGTACTTACTACTGACTAGTCAAAACTAGAATAATAAAGGGAATTTGTTGAGAAATAAGGCCATGTCATTGGATTTTTAGCATGTTTGGAATGAAAATCACTTATTTCCTGATTGGTACTTGTTTGAAAGTAGTACCTTGTTGTTGTATGAACACTTGTTGAATTTGTAAAAAGTGGTCTTGTATGAGGCCCATTACTATTTCAAGTATATGTGGGTCTTTATATTAAATCAACATGAGTGCTTGAGGTTTATATAAGAGGCATGTATGATGGTTTAGTTATAAGGTATATTTAAAGGCACTCTAACTAGACTAGGCATTTTTTATGGGGGAAGTATACTAGAAAAATGACCCTTACCTCTGTAGCTCTAATTATAATTTCATCCTTATTTACAACTAAGTGATGATAAAAAAATAAGTATTGTATGATGATGGCATAGTGATGCAGTATGGTTGTTGTTAAACTTGCTCTACAAATGATGATATGTTAGAAAGGTACTATGTTGTTTGTTCTTGGTCTTACTTTTAATATAGATGCATGTTAACCAAAAAGTGGGCTAAAGGATCTTAGTTTTCTTCCCCTGATTGAGTAGTTTAAAGAGGATAAGGATCCATCTCAAAAACTACATCATCACCATATGGGTCTTGAACAAAGTAATCTTGTGTGACCAAGTTATCTAAAAATGGATTTTCTATAGCTCTATTATATGTATAACAAGACATATCTAAATTATTGATGAATATTTCATAAAAATGGTCTAGAGTTATATAAACTCTAAAAAATAATTTATAAAAATAAAAATGGTCCAAACTTGGTCTAACTTGGTCTAAAATTGGATCTATATCTCCAAAATGATTTGTGTTAAAAATTGGTCTATAACAATCTAACATCAAATGTCTAACATCATATATCAAACATAAAAAGGTCAAGTGTATTAATAAAAACTATAATGCCAAAATTAGGTTCAAAGTGTTTCAAACAATTCTAAACTAGGTCTAAAGAAACAAAAGTTGCTAGGTCTTTTGGAAAACAAGGCACAAAATATAGGCTCAAAATAGGTATTGCTAGGTCTTTTGGAAAAATCACAAAAGCTAAAGTTTAAACAAAAAAAAGTAAGAGATTTAGTCTAAAAAAATTGAAACACTTTGGAAAAAATGAGTCATTAATATTTAAACATAAAAATAATCATTTTGAAAAAGATAATGGACTCTAGGCACATGAAAGATAGACTACTTCCACCAAATCTAGGCACACAAAAATCTTTAAATCGAGCAAAGAATTAATGTAAGTTGCACAACCCAAAAGTGAAGGGTGAACACCTAAGCTAAAATTATGAAAGGAATAGGTATAAACTAATAAATGTTTGGATTTAAACTTGTCAAGGCTAATTTTAAACTTTCTTTATAAGACTATACTTCTCAAAATAGATAAAAAGCTAGACAAATATGAACAACATAATGACACTAGACATAGATCCAAAAAGCACATGTAATCTTCAAGATATAGATTTTTAGACATAAGTTAATAAGTATTTGAAATAAATAAAGTAGTGTAATGATGTTATTATGCTCTAAATATAAAACAAATAGTTTTTTTGAAGACTCTAAAGCACAATACTCAAAATGAATTGGGTAGCATAATGACACCCTTTTTAAACAAGTGAAACACAAAAAGTTTGTCAAAATACTAAGGAAAAGTTATGGTGTCAAATGGATGGCATAATGGACCATAAAACAAAGGATTTATGTATAAAAAAGACTCATTTTTGATTTGTCATGACAAAAAAATAGTTTGGACTCAAGACCATGTAAGTAAAAAGGACAAAAATGACATAAACACCTAAGTGTAATGTCATAAATCCTAAAACTGACAAGGTTGCACTATAGTATTGAATTCCATCAATATAATCAATCTTGAGAAGATTTTAAATTGTTAATACAAAAATTAAAAGCATATTAAAAGTAGGGTTTTTAGGCCCCCTATTCTCTCAAGAGTTTGTACTATGACATGGAATTTAGGCTACTCACCCTGCATCAATAGTATGTCTACAGCAAGTGGGGTTGTTCTAAACTATAAATTTTTTCTCATTTCTATATGATCTCAAGTGTGGCTAACACTATAGATTCAATCATGTCATTTAGATTTACATCAACCAGCTTATTATGAAAACGTCTTTTCCTTTTCAAAACTAATACATCTATTACTTTCTTAGTGTAGTGTGATGTTCGAGTTTCCCGTACATTCTAAATCTAAGTACCACTAATATATCTTGTTTTAACCACTCAAAATAAGAATCCTAGTGGGTCACCCTTAATTTATATACCCCACCATGGAGTGGGGTTGAAATGATTCCAAGAGATGAATTCTTGGGTCAACACTTCCCTAAGGAACCTATGAGGAGGCAATGACCTCCCACTCACAAGCCAAAATATGGATGAAATAAATACAAGTGGAAAGACTTTAGGGTCATTTTTGGGTCACCCAAATCATACAAATTTATGGAGGGCCTTAGAAACTTTCTTTCCATGCTTTTAGACTAAATAAACAAAGGTAAATAATAAGTGTTTTTATCACCCAAGTTACCTCAAGGGGATAGGGGGAGAACATACATGCATCATTCATCTTACTAAACAAATAATTTCAAAAAAAAAGCATGAAAATGAAACTCTTATGAGTATTTAACTAATGTGAAATTTACTTTTATTTCACCAAAATGAAATGCATTTTGAAATTGGAGACCCTTGGCATTTGTTATTGAAATCTTTTAAAAATTAAAATGACTTAAGCAAAAAGATTATTAAAACACCAATTTGAAATGTGAAAATTTCAACTTAGAATGTATTAAATGCCTTTCTCTTGGGATTTGAGTCCTAAAAACATGTTAGGGGGTCATTATGATTAGGATCAAATCATGATTGAACAAATGACTTTCCAAATTTTGCTCTTGGGTTTCTTATTTTTTACATAGAGTGAAAAACTACAAAAACACAAAGCAATATTATGAATCTCTCTAAAAAATTGCAACTATTAGCACAATACCACAACTCACATGATAAATAGAGTATTAGTGGAATATATATAGCTTATACATAATAACATAAAAATAAAATTAATATCTCTGCTCTCAAAGTCACAATATCACAACTCAATGTATAACATGAAACTGTTAACAAGACCATGGTGGTTAAAGGCAATATCACTAAAATTATGGTGATATCACAACTTACAAAGTTGTGATATTGCAATATCATTATTTTTAAGGCAATACCATGACTATTAGAGTTATAATATTGAAATATCATAAATTTACCTATAAAGACAAATAGTCCATTTGAAAACCATGGTGGTCAACACAATATCATGATAGTTATGACAATACCATGACTTTAAAGTAGTGATATTATGAAATATCATGATTCTAGAGAGAAAAATCATGATTTCACAAAGCAACCTCATTAATTTAATAAAAACATCCTTAAGCCTCTAATTTTCACCTATTTTTATCAACAAACTTAAATTTTTACATTAAAATTATTAAGGGAATGCTCTAAAAATATTTAGGAGTAACTTCATGGGGTGCATGTCACACTGGATGTGCCAACATGTGGACAAGGAATACGTAAAGGGTAGGTTAATATTGTGTTAGTCTAAGAAATAAAACTCAAACAAACATACCAAAATCCTAAAACTTCTAGCCTATACACTAAGGAGATCTTAAGTAATAAGAAAGTATATGAAAACACAACTAAAACATATAATAATACACTCTTTTACCTTTATTGGAGCTTAAAATGGATTTTTGAATGGCTTGCTTAGTTTGTGCATCAATAAGTCTTTGACAATGAAGCTTGCTTGGATCCTTCTCTCCTTGGCACCTTGGCTTTGATTGCTTGGATTAAGATTTGAGCATGATAACACTAGCTACAAGGCATTTATTCATTATAACACTATATTAAAAGATATTTTTGAAGATATTTGTACATAATAACTCTATACCAAAATAGATTAAAAACTAATAGGAAAGGCCTTGTATTTATAGATTCAAGAATTAATGCTCAACCAAGATGAGTTAAGGTTGACTTTAGGATTGGAATGGGTTTAAACTAACCATAGGTGAGTTAATAATAACTCCATTTAAGTTAATAGTTGTCATATAATTATTATTTTCACTTACTAGGCATGGATCTCAAATTATCTATTTTGGGATATTTTGGAAGAGCTTAACAACTCATAAAGGCAATCATGAAAAGATTTGATATTCTATTTCTTGAAATTTTCATTTTTAAATATTTATTAATTAAAAATGGATAAATCAACTAGGAATTTAATCTTGTTTAATTTTATAATTGATTTTAATTATCCTTTTATCTTTTTAAAGATTTATTTAATTTCCCTGCTTAAGAGGTCTATATGCCAAATTGATAGTTATTATCTTGTAAGATGATTGGGGGTGAATCTATGATAGTTTATTATTATGTACAATCTATTATCCCAAATAAGTATGCCTTAACATGATTCTAGGCTTTGATGAATGATGCATGAGCAATTTTGGGACATTCAATGATTTATAGGCTTAAATTACAATGGTTAGTAGGATTAGGTATGAAGTCTAGTCAAAAGCTAGTTGATGCCATAATTAGATGTCTACACATACACTTAGTTTACATTAACTATGTGCCACTTTGGTGTAATTTTTATAGATTTTTATTACATTCACAGATGCATTACTAGTTGATTCTGATGTCCATTCACTAAGTATGCATTACCACTTGTGAAATATTTTTTATCTTTGCACTCATTTGTTGTCTTATATCAATTATGTTGACTCTAATTTAAGAGATAAAAACTAATGAGGATAGTTGATTATACACCAATGGATCTTTTGAGAAAGACCAAATATTCTTCTTGGCATGTGTATATAGAACACTTACTCATAATAAAAAATTATACTACATTCCTATATGGAAATATTTTTATTGTTTTCATCTCTAGGTCATATTCCTGTAATATTGACATCCATTTACCTCTAAATTCTCCCAATTCATTCTAACTTAACATAAGTTTGGTGTCAAGGTTAAGTAAGATGACATGCACCTTATTTCTAAGGATGTAATGCCTAAATTTCATAATTTTCTTGACTAATGCATACACCTATTTATCAACAAATTAATAGTTAAACTCAACATTATTAAAATTGGTACTCATAAAATAAATTAGGTGGTCACACCCTTCAAGATTTTGAGTTAACACTACAACCATAGTGTGGTTAGATACAAAGGAATAGAGGTAGAAGTCCCTCAAAAAGTTAGGACTTATAAGGACTGGAGCTTGACTGATGGCCTCCTTGATATCATGGAATGCCTTCCTATAATATTCATTCTATGTGACTTTGGCATCCTTTTTAAGTATGTCATTTAGTGGTTTGACAATTTTTGTAAAACTAGACATAATCTTTCTTACAAAATTTATCTTACCAAAAAATGACTTTAGAATTTTTTTAACTATTTAGGGTTCTATTTTAGATATGGCCTCCACTCTTTTAGGATATATAGAGATACCTTCCTTATTTATAATATGAAATAATAATTTCCCTTTAGTTACACAAAAGATACACTTATTAGGGTTCAAAGAAATGCCATACCTTCTACATCTTTCAAAAACTTGTAACTGTATGAAGTGATCTTCTTTATTTTTAGAAAAAACTATTAGATCATCCATATATATGATAATTCACTTAACAATAAATCCTTGGAAGGTATGGCCCATAACTCTTTGGAAGGTGAATCCTTCATTGATTAGTCCAAAGGGAATTATCTTATAAGCAAAGGTTCCCCACTTTGTTTTGAAGGTTGTTTTCATCCTATCCTCTCTATCGACAAATACTTGGTTGTAACTTGAAAATCCATCAAGAAGGGACCTCATAGTTGATCCTAAGACAACTTGAATTAATTGATCTAGGGAAGGGGGTAGTTATTCTTCTATGATGCTTTTTTAAAATTCCTAAAGTCCATATAAAGACTAATCTCACCATTCTTCTTCTTGACTAGTAGCAAATTAGCCACCCAAATAGAGTGCCTGAAGGGGAAGACTATTATAGCATCTAGTAATCTTTTGACCTCCTTGAAGATCATGGGTTCTAAGACCAAGTTTATAGGACTTTATTTTTACCTAAATGGTTTTCAACTCTCTTTAAGGGGTATAGTATGGGTGATTAGCCTTAGATCAAAGATATTTAGGTCATCATAGGACCATGCTATAACTTCCTTGTATTAGGCAAGAAGCTCATTAGCTTTCTTATTTTTAAAATTTATGCAAGTTTTCCCAGGATTTACCAATTAGGGCTGATCATGGAGGCCTAAATCAATACCATTATAGTCCTTCCAATTTACCTTGGAAGCCTTAGAAGCCTCAACAATTTTTTCCTAATCAAACAAACTCTCTAAAGTGATCATTCCCTTTAGGATTTTGTTGTCACTTAGCTGAATGACTTTACCATTAAATTTATCCTCCCTAGATGTACTTCCATCAACCTCATCAATGATATGAGAATCAAATGCTCCAAAATTTGTCATGAAATATAATAACTATGGATCATCATTGAAGACTTGAAAGTGGTTAATATTATCCAGCACTGAAGGATAAGGGGTCAGTGTAATGCTAAAATTAGGGGAATCTTGATTAGGCACAAGGTTAGATGTAATAGAATCCAATTGAATAGTTACTTGATTTTATTCCCTTGGGATGAGAGTGATGCAAAAGGCATCAAACGATTTAACTATATTCAAAAATATAAACTTATACCTTTTAAGGTATGAGATCTTACATTGGTATTTGCTTCTGACCTGGTTAACCACTAGTTTTGAATCCCCATAAACTAGTATTTTTTTTACTTTGTTTTTTATAGCAAATTGTAAGGCAAGGATAAGGGATTCATATTCAATGAGCTTTTTATTACAATAAAATTGGAGTGTATAAGAATCATGGTACCTTTTTTTAGTGGGGTCAGTTAAAATAATACCAACACCTAATCTAGCATTACACCTAGCACCATAAAAGTAAAATTTCCACAATCTAAGAATAACACAAGCATTTTTGGTATTACATACCTTGTCATCCTCTAGGGTGAAAACCCCTAAGTATAAGTCTATTATGTTGACACTCTCATTCATAGTATTATATTTATTTATCATATGCTTCAATCTTGGTTCTCTCTCAACTCTGATCTGATTGGGGGCACCCTTCTAAGGTAGCCACATATGTGAGCAATCTATGGACATGTAACCATTCAAAGCCTTAGTCCATTCCCTACTCAATAAGATTCCATAAACATTAGGTATTTCAACCACTTGAATATCAATGAATTATTACACCCTAGGATTAGAAGCCAATTACATATGAACATTTAATGATTATCCTATAACTTTAACATTAGATTTGTCTAATTGGGAGATAACCCTATCAAAATTTATAGGTGTTAAACCAACTTTTTTTCATATTCCTACATTCATGATATCAATAGATGTTCTTGAATCTAATAAGAAATTATGAAAGTTCTTACCAAACATCCTAATAGTGATTAAGAAAGAAGGAGACTCAAATTTGGTTTTCTGAACTATTACATTAGCATGATTAGTCTTGATGGGACTATGTTTTCCTAACAAAGATTCTAATATTCTATTCCTTTCATTTGTAATCTATGTGAGCTCATGAAATGTTATATTTGCCTTTATTTTCTTCATGCATTCAACTATGTTATAACCAATTTTTCTAGAAGAACTAGGAATCTTAATATTAGGTTTATAAGTACTCCCTTTTGGTGGCTCTAGATTGTTGTTTAAAGAGGGATAGGTCTTCTTCAAGAACTGTTGAAATGTTTGGATCTCCTCAGGGACCTCATTAGGTTCATTTTCCTCTTAAAAGGTGAAATCAAAGGTGTCCACCATGAAGACCTACTCAGATAACTTAGATATAGATCTACTTGCACCACTATTTTTGTTAGGAACCACTTCAAATGTATCAAAATATTCTTCGAAGGCATCAAAGGATTTGAAAAATTATATACAGTTAATTTCCCCATGCTTGGATATGTAATGTACCCCACAATAGTCATGTAATGCAATATCAGTAAGATTAATGTCCATATTCTTATTACTATAATATGGTTCATTAGCCTTATTATTGTGAAAACTATCATTATAAAAAATGTTACTTGGCCTATTGAACCTTTGAAATGAGAAATTCCTTCTAGAGTGTTCTTGAGTATTTCCAACTTTTTTATACAACTGAAGGAAATCAGTGCTTAATTTTTGAACCATTTTTCAAGATGGATTCATTCTCATATTTTGGAGTTTCAAAATTATGTACCTAGTAATTATTATTAGATGGTACCAAATCCTTTTGATTACTTGGGTTGAAGACATTAGTAGGATGAGTCAAGAATCCTAGATTTTGGTTTAGAGCTATATGACTTAATGGTAATTGGGTCAGATTTGGGAACTTATTTAAGGCTGAGAGATTTTGGTTATTGTTGGTGAATAAGTTCATCATAGGTAGGTGTGGGTTCAAATTTGGGATTGACTAAGCCATTTTCCCTTGGGGTTACATTTGATCATTAATGATTACTGATTTAGAATAGGCTTGGGCTAATGAATCTATAATTGGGATAGACTTATTTAGGAATATAGATGTCATAAGATCTACTACATCTTTATAGATCTATATGGATAGGACATCATTATGCTTGTAGGGTTTCATGGTTCTGTTATACATATTTTGAAATATAACATTGAAAGACCTAATGGGCTCACTGGCATCCCTTCTAATAGTAGTGAAATGGTGGTAAATAACACAAGGTCTAATAATTTTACCAAATTGATTAATAAATACATTGTTAAAATCATTCCAACTTGTGATATAATTGTTAGGAAAATTCAAGAACCATTCATAAGAAACATCTTTAAAAGTATATGGAAACAACCTACATGCTACATCTTCATGAACACCATTAAGCAATCTCAAAGTCACTTTAAAGCATTTTATATGTTCTTCAGTAGTCACTACACCTGTTGGACTAAATTTAGGTAGATATTTTCTTGGATGATCATGAACCACCCCTAGAACATTAATTGAGGAATCCCCTAACCATGCCATACCTAGGAAAAATTTGAAGGCATAGGTACCTTGAATCGAAGAAGTTAGAAGAGATATATATCTCCTATGTATACCTCTATCACGTTTGGCTTTTTTGTGTACCCCAAGCTTGAGCAAAGTCTCTCTAGTTAATTAGTGTGATCTTGTTCTAATCTTAGGCAATTCTAAACTGAAATTCAAATCTCCTACGTAAAATATGATGTGTCAAGTTAAATTTACATAAAACAAGAGTCAGACCTACACATTGAGCTTATTTTGTAAATGTGGCATGAAGAATTATAAATACATTGATCTTTGAATGAATTAGCTCAAAGATGCATTAAAATACATAAATATTATCTATATTTGTAATTCTAAGACTAAAATAACTTATATTTATGAAAGATATGCCCACCTTTGATCAAAATGAGTTGTTTTACCTCAAATACTATGGATTTTCAAAGTTAAATCCAAATTTACTAGAAATAAACATTAATTCCCAAAGAACTTCAAAAGAAGCATAAAGAGGTATTAAAGACAATAAAGATCAATGATAGTTATATATTTTAAGAAAATAATCTACTTAAAACACAAAGATATAGTGATCTTTAGGTGAAGCAAACTAAGATCACCAAAAGATTTAAATCATGGCCCTCCTTCTAGCACTAGCATGAGATGTCCTATTGATGTTTTTAAATGTACCACATGTTCCCTTAGTGTTAAAATAACCCTTTTCATTTTATAATTTAGAAAATTTATAGCATGAGTTATAGGTTTTGACAATCTGGTTGCCTTTGGTGAAATAACAATAGAGTAAGACAACTGTTCCACAATATTTATATAATTTTGGTGGTTGGGAGACACCTTGTCCCATCTTCATGAATCCTTGTTGATACTTAGTGAATTATTCTACTAATTTAGGCTACATACTAGTCTAAATGGATATTTATAATGTGGCTAAAAATAAAGTGATCATGGTGTAAAAAAAGAGTAAAGAGAAGGGTAGGGAAGAAAAGAAATAAGTGATTGCCAATTTTAGTCTTGAACAATTATGAAAAATTATTAATGGAAAATGAATACGCATTTAAAAAATATATAATTCAACATATCCTAAGCTCAAATCTCACTATATATCAGAAAAACATTAGAGAAAAGTGTTTAAGAATCATAAATAAGAACTAGGTCCACTTTAAAGATTTACCACTATAATCAAATAGCCATTACAGATCTAAATATAGAGCAAAATGAAATGAATTATAACCTAAGATATCTCAAATAATATAGCATAGGCACAAATCAAAAACCTTGTGATTAAATAATGATATTCAAAATTCAAAGACACTATTCAAATTCAAGACCTCTATTAACAATTGAGAAAAAATATACATTAACACATCAAAATGGACATTCCTTAAAAAATTCCTTGATTATATTAATCGATTCAAGTATACAAATTTGCTCATAAATATCTCTCTTTTTATAATGGTGATACAATCACTTATAGGGAGAATTGGTAGTATACTATTCAATTACAAAATATAGGTGTGAAAATGTAAGGACACCTATCCTTACAATCTCTATAATATGTGTGCTTTCCCAAATCATACTGACCTAGAGGAAAATATGCTAACAAACTAGCATATGCCTTTATAATGGAATATGATTATAAAATACTACCTAATTTCTATTAGAATAGAATATTGCTCTAACTTGTTAGAGGGGCCCCTATTTATTATTGGAGGATGTTCTTGGCCCTATCATGTTATTCATAAATTAGATCAAGATTCAAAATAGGCTTCATGATGCACTCCTCTTGGTCTACTAGCTCATTGAATTTTTGGTCATTTTTGGCCAAGGCCTCCTTGATACTTCTAGCTTCATTGATCCTCTCCCTTTCATTGAATATCATATCCAAGATCTTGTTATTATCCTATTTAGACTAGAATTTAATTTTCCCTTGGATTTTTAAGCCATTAAAGTGGCCCTATGCTTGAACTCTTCATCACTAATGAGTCCAAGGGCAATAGGTTGTGTAGGATTGACAAGCATGGTCCCCAAAAGTTTCTAAACTTTGTTAATGATCTATTTTTCATATTTTAGAAGAATTTTTACCTTGGTGTGATTGGTACTCAATCTCTAAACCTTATCAATAAAAATCCTCAATATTATGCCTAGGTTTCCCATACTTATGGTTTTAAAGTCTCAGATCTACTTCTTTGATTAAATGTTGAGGAGCTAGGTAATCTTGTCTTCTAAGGCCTACCATTTGGTGACCAGGTATTTGTATAATTTATCTTGGTCCTCTAATTCAATTTGCCTCATCTTCATTGACTTTAATTCCTCAAGCATGTCATAAAATGATTTGTCCAACATTTTGGTCATTGCCTTTAGGACTGATAAGATAACATGTATTTGCAAGTTCTCCTTCTCCCTTTCCAAATTCTAGATCCTTTTTTTTTAGACCCTGGACTCTAGCCTTGGCTTGTTTTGATTACGTTTCTATGAGGCTTTCCACATCTTCCACATATATTTTAGCCTCAACAAGTTATTGTCTTGCAACAGGTGTCAAACCTAAAAAAGGTTCCACCTTTTGAAAGGTGAATTATTTTATCCTAACCATGGCTATCTTGGTTATTATTATCTTTAATCCTATTTTCTTTGGATTGAAATGAACTATGGTAATTGTTTCCTTAAACTTGGGAGGTTCTGGGACATCCATACCTAAACTAGTAGATGCTCCTAGAGCATCCATCTTCTTACCTCTTAATCCCTAGGTGACCATAATTCTCCTCTCTTCTTACTCCATTATATCCTTTATCCAAGGCTTAATGTCATCATTCACATCCACACCAACCCTTGTCATGTCCCATGAGTGGGAGAGAGATGGGATGAATTAGTCAAGAATGACTGGTACATGAATTATAAACTCATCAATAAAGAGACAATTTACTAGTGGGATGAGTGAAGGTTAATCTAGGTTTCTTCTTTGGTTCTACTAAGACCAAGGCTAATTTTTCCTTCCTCTTCTCTTGAGGTCCCGTGAGAATAAACTCTTTTTCTATTTTTCCCCTGAGGGGTCCTCCTCTCTACTTGAATCATAGGAATCTATGAGTTCCTTTAGGGCACCCTCAAGTATCTTTTTTGGTTCTAAGGCTATCATGTCAATTTACTATATTGGAGAAGGTGGTATGTATTACATGGTTGAAGCTAAGGGTCCTTATCTAGGTATTTTTTTTAATCTTATCTCTCCAACATTATCCTTTTTTTTGCCTTGATCATCCTAAATTTACTCAATCTGTTATTAGAACTATTATAGTTACTCTATCTGAGGTTGCTCATGAGCTATCCTAGATGGATTAAGTAGTAAATGGTATTGAAAAGGGTGAATTTTCCATGTTTACCTAGATGGCTTGTTTTCCATGACCAATATATGCTATAGCTTGATGTTGTGGCCTTTCATCCTATCCAGCACTTCCCCATAGTTCCTAGCTTTGATGTATATGGTGTCATAGACGCCTAGTTGGTGTACATAATCAAGCTTGAGCTTTTTGTCCTTTATATGTTCTCATAATTTTTTCCTTGGATCCCACATTTTGAGTTCATTTAGTTGAAATTGAAATGAATTCCTATGTGTGACCATAACTTCCACCTACTTCAAAAATTTAATTATGATTTTCCCAATATCTAATGGGAAGGGCTGAAGTAGACCCTTCCTCTTTTCCTTGCAAGCCTTATCAATGCCAAGGATGAGCTAAGAGGTAATCTCTTACTTATTAAGTTTATTTTGGACATGCACTGGTAGTCTATAATGCTAGGACATAATTACCTCTATCTTGATGACTATGCAATCTACAGAATACCACATGTCCACAATCATCTCCACACCCTTTTTGATGAGGAGGTGAATCTTAGGCATGGGGATACCTGTGATGGCCTCAACTATTGCTGGGAAAATTTAGTTAGATAAAATACATGTGATTCTTGTACTTTAAGATGTGCAACTTGGAATAGTGGTGTGAGATGTTTGTCCTCCCTTATGGGGACCAATTCCTAATGCCAAGGAAGGTGATTGAAGTAAGAATTGACTAAGACATCATAAAAAATTTATGGGAGGTCTTTCTCTTGATGGTGATTAATTATTTAGCAAGGAATATGTTGATCAGATATCCTATTGGATGGGTAATTTTTTCTTCCACCAAGAAGTGTACATATGAGGCCCAACCTTGTTTACATAAGTGGTCAAAGGGGAACCAAAATCTCTATTCAATAAGGTCATTATTACCTTAATACCTTATTTGAATTGGATTATAGGGATTTTACCATCAACGGTTCTAAATATGTGAGGTCCTTGGTTTAGCTAGGGTCTGAGGATAGAATCCAAGTCATGGTTATTGGTCTACTCCCTCATCTTGGGAAGGTCCACATGGGGAAGAGAGAGCTTATAATACTTTTCAAAAGCAATAGGGGAAATGTATGCTACCTATTTTGAGTTACCTTCCCTAATAATCCATTCACCATCAATCCTACAATAAACAAAAATGGGGGTAAATACATCAATGTAGTGAAAAACCTCTAGTTTTTCCATGGCATGATGGAGGCCAACCATCTAGATTATAACCAGATCATAGTGTCATCTATTGGTGGTGGTATTTATCTATTCTTCCTTTAAGATGGGCTACAATTATTATACCATGAAGAAGAGCTTAGACCAATTCCTAATGTTGTGGATGTTTAATGTAATGAGGTCAAGATCTATATCCTTGAATAGCCAACCCTTACTATCTATCATCAAATAGAGCTCAACTTCTTCATTTATTTTCTATCTACTGGCTACCATGATCCTTGTCTCTACCAATTGCTCACATAAAATTTTAGATAATTTATATGGAATCCCTTTTACACTTGGGAACATAATTAAGCTTATTTTGGTCAAGTTGATAGCAAATTGAGCTCTATTGGGTTACCTTTTATGCAGGGTTTAGGGTTTTGGGGATTTAATGGTAGAAGATATATAGGCTTTAACTTATACATGTTTTGGATTTGATTTAGACCCATGTATTTATACATTTATGTTTTTGAGCCCACAAAATCTTTAATTTTCTCCTTTTTTTCTTCCATGGAGCTTATGTGGCATTGGTCTGGATATTTCATGGCATTTCTCATTAATGCCATTTGAACACTATCCCTTGGTATTCAGAATACTTTCTTTATTTTACACCACAATATAAAAATCTTAGATTAGCATGAGTTGTTGATAATAATCTAGGCCCTTATATTTTAATTATTTCCTAGGTCTTAAGTCATGTGGTTGTGACACTCGAAATGCTCAAGCATCTTCCCCATGTTCCAAATCTTATGCCAGTCCATTATCAAATAATCATTGGCCACATAGTGGGTCCATGAGTTCTCAAGGTTTTGTTGAAAAGTCTCTAGGAACCTTTGCACCATTGGATCGAATCCAATGACAAAACACAAAATGTTTATCTATAAAAATATGCAAACATTAATTTAGTATAATTTTAAAAGGTCACAACTTAGGCTTACATCCCTTAATCTAAGTTTTATTTCATGTTTATTAAGAATGAGACAAACCTTAACTAAGGAATTTAAACCTATGTTATGATTTAAAAAGGGGTCAAGGTATAAGCACTCTAGGTTAATGTATGCATTATGTTTAGCAAACACAATGAAAACATTAGGCTAAATTATTTATGACATGTGTCACAAACCATGTTCAAAATAGGTTCAACATGAAATGATAATCTAAATTTTACATAGGGTAAGTCTATGATTTAAGGTCCATTATGTAAAATGCAATGTAGATCTTTAAAGCATAGACTTAGGTTAGGTATATTTCTTGCATATATTTATGTTCTTTAGATTGAGGCCATCCATTTTGGGAATATTTTGAGCATTTCCCTTAGTTGGTGAGCTACTTTAGAGTAAAAAATAGGGTTTTTGGATGTTATTTGAACAATGAGTAAGAAATTTCATAAGTTTAAAATTAATGGTATCATGAATGTTAAATACAACTTTGTAGGTGTTAGTTTATAGTTTTATGGACATCAAGTTTAAACCAATGAAAAATTCATTTGAATAGACTTAAATTTGATGGTTGTGTGGGAGTCAACTTAATCTTTTTGAATTTTTAAATGATGGTAATGTGAATGTCAATCTTAAGTTTGTCAAAATCTTTAGGGTTAAATGTGGATGTCACTTAGCATTTTTGTGGGGCTTCCCAAGGTTTTAGTGTTAATTCACTCCATTAGATCAAATGCTATGATAAAGTGACAATCATGGGATCTTGGTCCAGAGGCTTACTTTCGATTGGTTGTCATGTCAAGTGGGTCCCCTTTATTTTAAGTCCTAAAATTTAATGGTGTCATATGTCCATATTTTAGGCTCCCAATATCTTTTTGAATTTTTAATTATGCTTCACTTCATCTAATTGGGTCCTTATGAGTAAGCACAAATAATTGGATTATCCAAAATACATGCTATTTAAGCTAAAGTTTTGGATCTTCTTATCTCTATTGGATCAAATGTCATGATAAAGTGACAACCATAAAATCATATAAAGTGTGAGAAAGTTAATGTTAAAACCATGGAGGCAATAAAAAATCAGGCTTAAGGCATTAAGACTAAGGTCATGATGGTATTAATAAATACATTGGGGCTTTAGTTTTAAAGTCTTAGGCTAAGTTGGGGAATATTAAAGGACCCTATATAATGACATTTAGTTAGGCCATAAGGAACTTAAAAAAGGGGAAAATAATTGAAGGGGTCAAGTTTTTTATTCAAGTTGTGTTAAAAAACATGACTAAACCTAGGATATGCATTTTATATTTAAGTCCACAAAAATGATTCTCACCAATTTTGGTTCCCACCTTTATTCAAATTTGAACCGAGGGTTTGCCAAGGCTTCTGAGTGCATAATTATCGAGGGTGTATATCATATAAATTACAACTAATAGTCAAACAAACTTCATTAGTAATGTTAGTTCAGATTAAGACAAAACAAAACCACACCAATCTATCTTTATAAAACCTAGATGACCTCCAAAATATATGGAAGACTTTGTCTTATTGATATTACAATGTTTTATAATAAGGGTTTCTCAAGGGTCTCAAACTTAAAATAAAGGGGGTATGTTGGTCCCAACTTGTATATTTATGGATAGTTAGAGATCTTAGATGACTCCAACATAAATTTTATAGAAATGTTCATGGTTTTTACCATTTTAAGTATTTTATTTTATTTACATATCAACAGATATTATGAATGTCATTTTTATTAAATGTCTATTTTGATTATATTGTTATGAGTCATGGGCCCCCATTTGTTAGATTTATATTCAATATATTATTTTAGTTGATTTGATCTTTAGACTTTATTAAGTATAAATTTAAAAGGTTAAATTATTTAAGTTTTTTAAAATTAAAAATTTAATTAAATTTAACAATAACTAACAAACAAGTTAGTTATAAATTATTTTGTAACTATCTCTAAGAGATTATTTTATAAACATATCAAATTAACAACACAAGAAGAAAATAATAGGCATTGAAGAGCTCTAAAGTTATTCAAGTTTCATCCTAATTCTCTCTCTGTGAAAAAAATCTATGAGATTAAATAGTTATTTATAGATAGACCAGATAATACATTCTATGATGGTTAAGTAATCCACTTTTTTAACATAGGTATATCTAGGTTTCTTGTTTGGTTTATAAATTAACTATCCGAAGTCTATTATAACTATATCTTTTGATGATTGAAATTACATAGTCATATGATTATAATCTCATGTACTTAACCTAAAAAATAATGAAGACCTCACTTTTTATGAAATTTTTTGATCTCTCTATTATAAATAATTTTTTTAATACCGTTCGTACTGAAGCTTGCTTCTCAAATAAATATCTCCAAATTTATACTAATATGAATTTATTTTTAGACTGGAATTCATTTTATTTTTATTTATTAGATTTAAATTATTTTTTTTTAATTTCTTCCTTAGATTAGAATATAATCTTAATATCTTTTTCATTAATTATTTCTATAGTTTGAAGTTCCTTTACTTAATTTACTACTTCATTTTAGTGTCGTAGTTTTTAAAAAACATTTATGATTTAATATTTAATTTTAGATGTCATTATATATTAAGTATTTTATAACTTATATATTTATTTAAAAGCTTATTTTGTTTGATTTAGATTTTAGATTTTGATTTTGATTTAAATACTTAGTTTCATTTAATAACATAATTAGGTTATAGATTAGATAGATATTGTTTGCATACATATTTAATTATTTTTATAATTAGATTTATACACATTATTAGATTAGTTTATTTCATTTACTTTGATCTTATTATTTTTTAGGTTTATATTAGATTAAGTTTTATTATTTGTTGTTTTTTTGTTTCTTGTAGGTTGTTATTTGATAATTTGTTATATTTTAGAGATTAATCCTATATTTATAAGTATATTCTTGAGTTCTTTAATAATGTTTTTTAAAATTTATTTCTATCTCGTTATTTGGCATTCATTTTTAGTTATTTTATTTATCATTTAGTTTTTTCTGGATCTATTTTTATTCAAAAGAGATATTAGAGATTTATAATAAATTGATTAAAATAGAATTATAAAAGATCAAATATATTTAATTCAAGAGATTATCTAGTTCACAAGATTTCAATTATCTAGTTTGATTACATAATTATAACATAATTAATTTATTTTATGTTCAATTAATATTTTATTTTTGAAAATTAATTGAGCATTACACAATATTTGACTTGTTCCTTTTTCCTTGATAACTAAAAAACCTTCTACACATCTTGAGAATCAAATTTATTCCTTAGACCCTTATGATTAGACTAGTATCATTCCAGCTTAACATTCATGATAGGTGAAAGAGTTGACTCATTTATTTTAAATTTTTCATAATCAACAAAATTTTCCCCCAACCCAAACTCTATTGACCTACTATGTGAGGTTGAAGGTGATGATGTCCCCAAACATAGGGCCCTCTTCCCTTTTGAGGATTATGTTGTGCAGAGGGACCTAAAACTTATATAAGTGAATAATATCACTCATATAATTTAGGTATTTGAGTATATACATGTTAATTTTCACTCTTTCATGGAATGTTTTGATGGTGTAGGAGTTATGGTCCTTCTTGTTCACCCAGTGATCAGTGTCTTTAGCCCTATCCTTAAGGACCTCATAGATATTGTGGGTGATCATCTAGTTGGTGGTGACATCTTTGTAATAAGGAATATCAAATTCTATGAGATTTTAGTACTAGTTTAAGGTGGCCTTAGAGATTTTTATAATCTTGAATCCTATGGTTTGGGATTACACAATGTCCTTAATACACCTAGAGTTGTGCACTAAGTTACCAAAGAGGTCATTGCATGGGAATAATTACAGATTGGTCATAGCCTTGTGAAATCCTAAGGCCCTAATGGATATGATATTTTCAATTAACTCTACATCATCATCATCATTTGGTTCATCATCACTATTAGGCTTATGTATATATTCAATTATCTTGAAGATTTAGTTATAATGCTTAAATCTTGTAACTCCCTATAAGAATATAGTGTCCTAAAATTATTGTTCTAATTTGGGATTTGAAGTTGAGGTGGTAAATTTTAATTACATTCTCCTTTACATTCAAGGATTTATTAGGGATGTACCTTAGGATCTGGAGGGAATTTAAGGCAAAGGGCTCTAAATGATTTAAATATGTAGGATACAGATAAAGGTGATCCTAATTTAGATGGAACCTTATAGGGCTATATGATATTTTATAAATTAATGGTTTTAGAGGATTTCATCATGGATATTAAATTTGAGGTGATATGATCGATCTCAATTTAAACATTTTTATCTTAGCTATGATCTTCATGGACATACCTTAATTACATTGGCTGATAGTGATGTGAAATTTTTAGGTTTTAAAACCTAAACAACTCAAGTGAGATAATAAATGTAGAGAGTGTGGTGGATACTCCCTCAAACTTAGTCCTTGTACCATCTGAGATATGCCCATGTCAGCTACGTGTCACTTTTACATTGGTAGAATCAATGAGTACTATGATTACTAAGGGCATTGGGGTATTTCCAAAATTAATAGTTATGCTTGAATGAGTTGGATTATTGAGTTTACATAAGTACATTTGAAAATATATTATTGGGTTGGGTGCTTTTGGTTTGTACCATTCCCTAACTCATCATAGGTCATGGACATATTTGGCAATTGGGTGTATGTAAGTACACATGAAACTTTATTAATCTAATGGTCCTCCTAAGTCTCTAATAGATATAACACCTTTAATTTTACTCAATACACATGGAATTATCCCATTATATTGGGCATCTTAGGGATATAAAAGTTATGACACCTGTAGGTGTATTTGGTACACATGGTTTTCTTCTACTAGATCAGGTATCTTAGGGATTTGATAAATTTGACACCTCTACTTGTACTTGGTAGATGTGGCACTCTCACATTAAATTGGTCTTCCTAGGGATATAAAAATTATGACACATTCATGCATACTTGGTAAACATGGAACTCTCCTATTGGATTCGACCTCTTAGAGCTCTAATAGATTTGATACCTCTAAGTGTACTTGGTACATGTGGTATTATCCCATCAGATTGGCCACCCCAAGGCTTTGATAGCACTAAAACCTTTAGGACTAGTGAAAAAAATAAAAATCTACATCAATTTTAAAATTATTTATTATCAAAGTGAAGCTCATATGTTATAAAAAGGCTTCTAGGAGAGTGCTAGCTAGGAATCTAGGGATGAGACTCCTAGAATTTCCTATGTAATTATTTTATGTAAGGATAAGTTTTCACCCAAAAAATTTAATTATAAAAAATAATTTAAAATTGTAATGGGACTAATCCTTTTAATAAAAATAGCTTCAAAATATTGACAAATAAAAATGAAAAATCTATCATGAATTGCATGAAATATTTTTAAACACTAGGAATCAAACAAGCATCTAAGATATAAAATTTGGTAAGGATCAGACTAAGATTAATAGAGGATGATAATATTTAAATTTACATACTATATAGGTACCATTTTATTCTAAAAAATGGACATGTTGGTCAAAAAAAAAAATGATGACTATGCAAGGAAAATGTCATCCAGCATTTGGAACTTGGACTATAGACCTCCATTATTGAACAAGTGGATAGGTAGTTGGAAAATATTTTAATAAAATAAGAGAAGATAAGGGTCACTTAAATATAGTTTATCATGTAACATACTGAGATTTAATTCCTTTAATAGGTCATATTGTGTGAAGAGTGATTCATTATTTTCCATCTCCCTTTGAATTCCCTAATCAAGCTCGGGTGAAAATTAGGTATTCAGGAGTCATGAAAGGTGCTTATTTTTGTACAAATTAGATAAATAAGGAAAGACTTAGGAAATGTTATGATACCAACCAAACATCTATATCCATAAAAGATATACCTATGGTTCTAATCTAGCCTTTATCCATTACTAGCCATGTTATAAATTTTATGATGAAGTTTGCCAAAATCACCCTTTCTTAGGAAGAGACTTTGGATTTTATTCATATTTCATACGTATTTCTATATTTATATTCCATGATAGTCTGTACCCATCTCAACAAAGTTAAATTGTTGATACAATGAGTTATTCACATCAAAGAGAATGTTTTCTTGTTTAGTGAATTTATGGTGACCATTTAAAGTTAATTAAGTACAGTGATGACCTCTTATCAAGAATTAAAATTTTCCCAATTCACTTGCTCAGTTTTGAATTAATGGATCCTTTCTTATAGGAAACTACAAAAAGAGTTTCCATGTCTATCATATTTTTTGATAATGGGATCCCACTTTCTATTTCCTATTTATCAAACTATGTTTTCAATGCTTTTCTAACCATGAAGTGGACCAAACCAAAAATATAGGCACTAATGCTCAACACTAATTTCCTCTTTCTTTTCCAAATACTAGGTTCACATACATAGGGTTTAGGGAACAAATTTTATAAGGATGGAACCTAAGGGTGATCACAAGAAATAAAAGGGAAAGCAAATAAAGAAACAAAGTAGGGATAAAAAAATCAAACTCATAATAAAATAAAACTAATCTAAAACTACTCTACCCATAAAATATATTTAAAATGCCAATTCATTTCTTAAGGAGGGATACTATAAGAGAGATGTAAATGGTGTAGCTGAGAATTATTACTTCAATAATTTTCCATTCACAAGAAAGAGAGATCTTTCCCTTGGAGTTATTTTAACCTAAAATCAAGTTTCCCCAACAACTCAGAAATCTAATATGAGTTGATCTAAAGTGGATAGAACTTGGAGTGTCATCCATTATTTTAATGATATATATCCCATAACATGATTAAATATAATATTTTTATGGATTTCAATTTTTCCTCCTTTTCAAACCACCTCTTTATAGTGGTTGATGTTTACTAAAACTTTGTAAGGATTACTCTCGTGCATCTTCCATTTGAACAATATATAGTAGTCTTAAATTCAATTTCTCGTTATCCTCCATGTATTCCTAAATGAATTTTTAGATTTTCAATTTGAGGGTTGTTTGGAATATTGGTTCCATGAGATATATCAATAAGAAAGGTGAAAATTTGAGGGCCCACTTGTATCTAGTGAGATCATCTTAGAGTGTGTACATGAGTAGAGAGTGTCAATATCTAGATCACTAATTATCAGACTTATTAATTTCATCCATAATTTTTATTAGTTGAATCAACCAACCCATTTACTTATGGTTAGAAAATTAACGAGAAATTAAAGGTGACACCATTCTCATAAGCCCATTCAGTGAGTTGATTTGATTGGAATGTAAGATCATTATCACAAACTAGTGATATTAACATGCCAACCTATGTAGTTATGTTATCTTCAAGGAACTTGATTACTTATTTGGTTTTGATATTCCTATTGGTCACAACCTACATCCATATTTTTTAGTAATATATTACTATGATTATAAATTTATGGCTAGTTGATGATTTTGGGTTTATGAACCATATGAATTCAAGTCCATATTGAGTGAAAGAATGATCTTTTATTATAGGTTAGAGGGGGAATGCTCCAAAAACATATTTATTAGTGAACATATAACCCTCATAGTAGGTTTATAAATATGTCTATGCATCCTTGAAAATGGTGGGCCAATAATACCCAACTGAAATATTTTTATGAGATATTATTGTTATTGAGGGGTGGTCACTACCCAAATTTTCATAAATGTTGTTTGTGGGATCTTTAGCATCCTATTTTAATAGACACCTAAGGTATATTAAATTGTATATATTTTGGTAGAGTACTTCACTCTTCAACATAGCATGATCGAGTTTGATCATTAGAGCTCTTTTTTGTGCTTTGTTTAGTCCTAGAGGAGGTTTCATGTATAGGAGATAATGGATAATTAGGCCATACCAATCTTGACTAACCATTTATTACTGATCCAACTCCACCACAATAATTCTCAAGTTATTTTTGGTGATCTTCTAAGTGAGGCCTTAAACTCTCACCATCCTTATAGGTTTGATGTCTATATCATATTATTATAACTTATTGATCCAATGAATCTTGCATTCTCCCAATTAATTCTATCCTGACATGATATTTATGGAAAGGTTAGAGATAAGGACATACACCTTATTACTAATAATATAATTCCAAAATTTATTCAAAACCTTTACCAAAACATAAGGATGCTTTTCTAGGATGGAGTAATTAAGTTATGCATATTTAATTTTTTTGCTCATGAAAGTTATTGGATGCTCTTCTTCATTAATTCTATGAGTGAGTACAATAGATGTGGTGTATTCAGAGGAAATGTAATAGAGGTTTAAGTCTTTTGTATTATATAGGTTGGTCAAGACTAACACCTACATGATAAAATTATTGATGTCTTGGAAGGATTTTTTGTCTAGAAGAATCCACTCAAATTTATCTTCCAAATTCAAATAGAGCATTTAAAGGCTTAATAATCTCAGCAAACCTAGATATAAACTTTAGTAAAAAATTAATCTTACCAAAGAATCACTTTAATTTTTTGTTGTTAAAAAGAGGTATTTTATAAATTATATTATAATTTTTAGTATTAATAGAGATACTTTCTTTGGTGACCAAGGATATTACCTTTCATGATGTCAAAGATAATTCTATTCAGGTTAAGGGATATACCATACCTTCTAAACCTTTAAATTTCCTTTTCAAGTAGTGGACATGATCAACCTATTTTTCAAGAATATAGTTAGATCATCCATACATATTATTATAAACTTACCAATTAATAATTTGAAGTTCAAGTCCATGTATCTCTATAGGTGGCCCTAATTTATTTTGTAGTTAAGGTAGCCTTGAATTTATATTTTGGGTTAACTAAGACCTGGTTATACCCTAATAATCCATACAAGAAGGATATCATCTAAGACCCACTCACCAACTAGATGACTTCATATGTAGAGTGTAAAGGATATTTATATTTATCTAAGGCTTGATTTAGGTTTTTAAAATATACACATAGTTTAATTTATCCATTCCTCTTGTGAATGGGAACTAAGTTTCCCACACATGTATAATGGTGGATTGGTAAAATAATCCAAGATAATAAAAAATTGTGAACCTATTTCTGAGTGAAGGGATATACGATCAAGTTCACTATATTTATCTTTTTTTGAATGGTTTTTTCCCTTATTTTAGTGGTATGGTATGTGTAATCATAGTGGGGTCAAATAATTTTAGGTATTTATATGTCTATGTCATAAAATATCTATATCACATGTGAAATATTATGAATTATTTTATTTTGGTCATGGTACAATGACCAATGTGAATATCTCTAGGTTGATAAACTTATCCAAGATTAATAGTGTGTGATTTCTAGTCAACACAAGTTAGTATCACTAGTTTGTGTGTTGATTTATTTAGGTCAAACACTCTTTCTAATGATACATACCTGTAGTCATACAAAATGCAAAAAATGGTAACTTGAGCATGGCTAATAACACCTAACCCATAGGTCCCTCTTTATTTCTTTCATAACCCTTTTAGGATTGTTTTCATTGATTCCTAGTCATCTGTAGCCTTCTAGACTTGACCTCAATTGATATAGGACCCTCTTTTCATAACCAATCCATCCCCCCAAGTCCCATCTACTTAGGGTAATATTACCACACTAGGAAAATAGTGCCAATGCCATTCCTATATACTTTTAGTGCTATTTTCCAAGCTCATTTATGGCTCCAATGGTTAATTTATTCTAGTTACCCATCCTTCTCCTTGTTGGCCTAATGTGAGCAAATTCAATCCATGAGTAATAGATCCCTATAAAATCCCATTCAAAGATCATTTGAAAATGGTTAGAAAATATCACAAAGTAAGCAAGAATACAAGCAAGTATACTCAAGAAAATATCCCTATTCTCTACATAAAACCATCCAATACTATTTATAACTCATCTAAATCCTTACACTAGTCATTTATCTCAAGCACACCCAATTTAAAAAATATTTACATTTTCATATCACAATTGTACCAAGCACTTTCAAAGGGAGAATTGCATATGGATTGATCCCTCTTCAGAGTATTGGTATGTCAAAAGTGTCCCCACACATGGGATGTGAATCACATCAAGTGCATCTTACACATACTAACCCCTTTTCCCTATTTGCCAAAGTTTTGTTCAAGTACATTAAAGGCATACAAACTAAGAAAATAATATCTATAAGGAACACTTTTGATAGTAAAGCTTCACAAATTCAAATATAGTGTCACATAAACCTGTCAAATAAAACCCAAAAAGCTCAAAATCTTAGGAAAATAGCACTAAATAAGGACTATAGTGTCAGTGCCACTCCTATCCACTTTTGACGTTCCTATCCTATCAAAAAATGAAGTTCAAATCTCACTTTATGATAGTCTCCTAGTCCTTCATAGTCAATATCAACCTCTATCTTAGTTGGATCAACACAATTTCAAAGTAAGTTTGATTTCTCTCCATTTACTTACTATTTTTAGAAATTCTAAATAATAATCAAAATTAACAAATCAATAGGTTAATTATGGCATAATTATTGACTGATTTTACTACTTAAAACCTTAACTAAATTAGTAATAAAACCCCAATATTTCCAAAATTGTTAAATCATTTGGTGAACCTGACTTACTTCATTTCCACACAAAAACCTAAAAATCCTAGGGTAATATTCCTACTATTTTTTATATAAATTTCTAAAATTTTACTTGAATATTTAAATAAAAAATTCTTTTAAAATTTTAATATTAAGTAGTAAATTTTGAATTTTTTTTTTTTCAAACCCTAGTTGCCCATACTAGGTCCCAATATTTTTCCAATAATTTTGGAATAAATTTTTGAATTTTTACTAGCATATTAAAATAAAAAATCCATTAGAAGTTCAATAGTAATTTAATTTTTTTTTCAAAACCCTCGTTACACATACTAGGTCTTATTCACTCAAGCATTTTCCAATAATTTTTTAAAATTTTAGTTGAATATTTAAATCAAAAATCCAATTTCATTTTCAAAATTCCATAGTATTTTATAAAATTATCATATTTCAAACCCTGGCTACATATACTAGGTCCTATTTCTTGTGATATATTACATTACATCTTTAATTAGGTTGCATACAATGGATCTCACTTATTTATAATTTTTTCTCACATGTCTTGCAAAAAATAAAGAAACCATCATTGGTACTATCATGTATATGAATGATGAAGTTTATCATATGTTAATATAAACATTCATTATTTGCATTTCATACTTATTTTTCATAATATGGAATGATGTTAAGAAATTTATTATTAAAAAACATGCTAATATATCTTTTGCATCACCTCCCTCAAAGCCTCTATCCCATGTCGAATCATGTTGAATGGTCCATTTTACCCTTCCCCAAGTCACTACCCATCTCCAAAGAGCCCAGTTAACACCCTTTGTACCTCCACCACCACAACCTACTGATTATTTTTTATCTCCTCTCATATCCACTACTAGTCCCATATGGATAGTAGATAATGTGATTAGAGTTATTAATCGACATGCTACCATACCTCCCCTACCTAGTTAGTGTTCCCACCATCCTCCCATTCCTTTCTATCCTAAGCCTAACCCACCCACACAAGCAGACCCACACAAGGCATATGATATTGTTGATCAAATGAGAAATTATCCAATTAAAATGTCCATGTTATAATTGCTTTAGAAAACCAATGTGTTCAAAAACATTATATATTAGGCACTCACTTAGACTTCTATGCCTATTGATTCAGAACTTTATTATTTTGCATCAATGGTCAACACTCTAAAATCTATCAAAGATGCTATTAATTTTGATAACAATGGAATGCCATCTAAGATAATTAATGATCAAAATTTACCACTATTCATAGAAGCTCAAGTTAAAACCAACATAGTTAAGAGAGTTCTAGTTGATACTAGTTTTAGACTTAATATATACAATATTACATTCTTAAATACCATGGGTGTAGATATGGCATCCATGAAAAAAATTATATAATAATATTAAAGGGTTTGATGATATACCATGACAAATATTGGGCACCATTACTTTGGATATCATGCTAGGACCCAAAACTCTCTCTACATAGTTCTAGGTCATGCTAGGTCCTCTTCATTATAATATTTTACTCAGACAGCCTTAGATAAATGCTATGGGGGTAGTTCCTTTTAATTTTCATTGATGTGTGAAGTTTTTCCATGAATTATACCTATACACATGTCTAATAAATAGTTAACCATTTAGATATTATCAAACTATAGAGTCATGTTTGAGTATTTCACTAGATGGGACACCTCATCTCATAGTTTAGGCACCACCTAATTACATTTATCTTGATCAAATACATACATATGAGGTTAGAGAGACTATCAATTCTCACACTCCTCCACTTACAGTTATGCCCTTAGTGATTGATATTTAACTAATCATAACTACTTAGCTATTCCAACTACTCCATCAATCATGATTTCTACACCTATTATAGATATACAATCCTCAATAGTATTTATAGTAGTACTAATTTATTATATAGATATAATCACTCCATCATTTACGTACACTCTCACAACACCATGGTATTCTACTTTTATAATTAATGAGACTCTTATATCACAATTACCACTTGTGGTAAATTCTGAGTTACCATATGTGCATGATGTCAATACAGATTCCTAGGCTTCTTCAGATGATGAGACGACACCCACACTCATATATTATTATTTATGTGGATTGAGCTTTACACCAATAGGCCTATAGAGTACCAAGATGACTCTAGATCTCTCATTATACATGCTACATCA
Organism: Torreya grandis; assembly: GCA_037957365.1. Classification (NCBI taxonomy): domain Eukaryota; kingdom Viridiplantae; phylum Streptophyta; class Pinopsida; order Cupressales; family Taxaceae; genus Torreya; species Torreya grandis. Next base: position 315,423 of record JARHVA010003653.1, read on the forward strand.
CTCTTAGCATCACACACTATACTCTTAGGATATACTTTGTATTCACACACATAGATAGATCACTTGGCATATACAGTTCACATGGTTACATTTATATATATAGCCAATCATTAAGATTTAGGCAAGTAACACATAGTATCAACCATATATTGTACTACATATGTTACTTGATCATGGATTAATCACACTACCTACATTATGACATAGATCTATTAGTAGATTATCATAGTAGGACGGTTACCCATTTTGTCTTTTTCACAAGATCATAGGCCATGATACAAACTCATGTATATATTTATAGAAGAGATTGGATAAAATACAAGTTTAGGGTATTATTCATATTATATAACCACCAACACTAGTACCACCTCCACCACTTCCACTAGAAATCAACTAACAATGTCAAACATCCCAAAGGAGAAGCCATAACTCAACCACTAGAGTAACCTTTAGCTCACCTTAGATAGGATGACACCATGTAAACAACATATGTAACATATGATTATAATTATGATGATGACGGTCATGATCCTTCCTCTAGCTCCATCCCCATAAAGCTCAATCCTTGGACCCTTTACCCCTTCCAACCTAGTCCTTTCTATCATTATGTACATATTATGCATACACTTTTACATAGTTTCTTTGTTTACTTGTACATAGTCTCCTTTACTTGATTATACATAATTTACCTATAATTGATTTTACATAGCTCAAATATTCTCAAAATTCAAAAATAATAAAATATTTCAAAATAAAAAAGCATTCAATAATTCACAAACACAAAAACATTTTGATTGTATGCATCATCCATGATTTACATTGCCACTACTATGATAGACTTACATTTTCTATTTTATGATATTATTTGTTGATTTATCTACATTACCATAATTCACTTGATCTTCTTTGAGTGTGTGTAGTGACTTTCATATCCTTGATTGCTTCACTCTACCATTGAGGGGGCATCCTACTTCGGCATGCAAGATGCACATTGATATACATACCCACTAGGGGCATCTCTTATATGACTACACCATCCAAGTTATATCATTACTACACCACACATTCTAGTTATCATGTTGATGTATATTTTTTACTAGCTTACATACATTACTCTATCAACAATCACTAGTATTTAGCACTTGTGTATTTATTTACATATACCTAGTCTTATACTAATGTATCTTATATAATTTCATAATCTTGCTTTGATTAGTTAGAAGTGGTTGTATTTTCTAGTATTTGTGTGCTTTATCTTCTTGATTAGTGTAGCTTGATGTGATTACATTTCTAGTTCCTATTTATTTTTGGAATGTGCCTTAGGACATTTTCCAATGTCCTTTGACTTTATTCATGTGGGTGCCTTTGAACATTTGCCAATGTCCTTTACCTGTAATCTTCTATGTGATCATGGATTTCACACCAACTTGCTTGTTTCAAATATGTGTATGTGGAATTTGAACATGCCTTGTATGCTTGATTTCTAGTTTGAGTGTCATGTTCCCATCTACCTTATTTTCTTGGCCCCTTGGCCACTCTTTTACGCTTCTTTCTTCTTGCTTTATGTGTTTGTTTCTTGATGTATTTTGATTTTTTGCAATGCCATGATCCAAATCATGCATTATCTTATTTTTTAGATACCATGATGGACATCATAATCCATCCCCCTGTGACAATTAAAAATTAACTAACACTTTTTATTCTAGTTTAGTACATTACACATAATTTTACATTATTATATCTATCTAAGCATACCCCTATTGATCTAATAATCTCTCAATACAAACCATGTTATATCTTGTCAATTATCATTGATATATCATATATTTTGTAGCATAACACACTTGCAGGGCTCTTTCTTCTGAGGGTAATCATTGTAGGGTTTCCATTCCTACCCTCAAAAGAGGGGGTAAAAAATAGGGGTTTTGTCACAGAGATCATAGCTCCTATCAACTAAAAAATATAGTTTAAGAACACTTAGAATAACAACTAGACATCAAACTAGTTAGAATAGAATAGGTAGATAGTGAAAAGTCAAGAATAATCATCAGATTTGGCCCAGGAAAAAAGTGTCAAGAATAGAATATAGTTATGGTGGTGATACTATCCATTTCCAATGATCCTATCAAAATAGTAGAAAAACTATATTTTTTAGAAGTAGGAAAAAAAGTAGGTTCAACTACATATTTACATAGCTAGACTAGTTTAGAATTAGTAACTTTAGTATAGTTTTCTTAGAAAATATAGATATAAGGGGAATCATGTATAGCATGATGGATCTAATTTATAATTTTATATATGGTAGTTGGTACAACTTCTAGATCAAAATCCATGTTTTAGACACTAGTGATTGAGGGCAATGTGCATGACATATTTGTTTTCTTTCTTTCTGAGTTTAGTATTACCTAGGCGTTCTCAGTAGTTGCATGCATTACTCCATCTATAGGTGGTTGGAATAATTTTGGTTTGGATTTAATAAAATCCTAATTTCCAATTTTTTGAGTTCTTGAGTGGCTTCCACATAAGCTATATTTTTAGTTTTGGAGTGGCTTTCATATAAGCTTAATCTCCATCCTTTAGAATGGCTAAGAGTGACCTAGTTTCTAGAATACATTCATCTATCCATGCCAACATTATCATATCACATTAAATTCATGGGATTTATGAGCCATATAATATGACATAAATTTCATATTGGTATCATTTTATAGCTTCACTTTAAGGGGCAACAATGGAGCCAAATGACTAGCTAGGCTTTGTATTTTTGAACCACCTATTTAGAAGGATTGGAAACACAATCCAACATCTATCAACACATGAATGATTACCTATCTTCACTTAGTGGGTGATGATAGAGCCAAAGGGCTAGCCTTTTAATTCTTGAGCCACTTTTTGGGTAATTGAGCACTCATTTCCATTTATGATATTACTTTAGGTACGGCACACATCCAACATTACTCAGCATCATAACAGGTTTTGTATTATTCCACATACTCAGTGAGGTGTATTCATTCTTTTATCTTCTTGTCTTTTACCTAGATTTGTACATTCTTATTTTAGATATAGTTTATCTAGTAAGAATTGATCTACTCTTTGTTTTCTCTTATAGATTTACACTTCACAATGTGATCTCTCTATGTAAACCTAGCATCATATAAGCTTCATGATATTTACCCTTATAGGTAAGTTTAGGTATGCTTTATTTTATTACTTTATCATAGTATTTCACTTTGTTTCATCACTAGAATAAAGGGGGGGGGAATGTAGCCATATAAAATGCAAAAACTGGTAACTTGAGCATGGATAATGACACCTAACCCATAGGTCCCTCTTAATTTCTCTCATGGCCCTCTTAGGCTTGTTTTCACTAATTCATAGTCATATATAGCCTTCTGTACTTGACCCAAGATAATATAAGACCCTCTTTCCATGACCAATCCATCCCCATAGGTCTATTCTACTCAGGACAATAGCACCACACCAGGATAATAACACCAATGCCACTCATATCCACTTTCAGCACTATTGTCCAAGCTTATTTCCAGCCCCAATGGTCAATTTATTCTAGTTCCCCATCATTTTCCTTATTGACCTAACATGAGAAAATTCAATCCATGACCAATAGATCCATATAAAATCCCATTCAAAGATCATTTGGAAAAGGTTGGAAAATATCACAAAGCAATCAAGAATATAATTAAGACTACTCAAGAACATCTCCCTATTCTCTACATACAACCATCCAATACTATTTCCATCTCATTCAAATCTTTACACTAGTCCCTAGTCATCTCAAGCACACCTAATTTAACATTTCCTTGCATTGTCATATCACAATTACACTAAACACTTTCAAAGGGAGAATTACATATGTCTTCATCTCTCTTCAAAATATTGGTATATAGGTGTGTGCCCACACATGGGGTGTGAAGAAAATCTAGTGCATCTTACATACATTAACCCATTTTCCCTATTTTCCAAAAAAAAATTCAATTACATTGAAGGCATGAAAATGAAGAAAATCAGCTCTATAGGGAGCATTATTGATAGTGAAGCTTCACAGATTTAAAGATAGTGTCACACGTACCTACCAAATAAAACTTATAAAGCTCAGAATCTTAGGATAACATCATAAAATAAGGACTATAATGATAGTGACACTCTTGTCCACTTCTGATGCTCTTATCTAATCAAAAAATGAAGTTTAGATCTTAGTTTGTGAGTCTCTTAGTCCTGCATAGTCAATATCAACCTCTATCTCAATTAGATCAACATAATTTCAAGCTAAGTTTGATTTCTCTCTATTTACTTGCTATTTTTGGAAATTATAAACAACAATCAAAATTAAAAACATAGTAGGTTAATTATGGCATAATTATTGATTGATTTTACTACTTAGACCCTTTAACTAAATTAGGAATAAAACCCCAATATTCTCAAAATTGTTAAATCAATATCCTTTAGGATATAGTTTTTATCTTAGTTTGATAATGCCATCTTCATCTTACTCCTCATAAATGGGGTTTTTCTATCCTTATCATCTATGATATGAAAACTAAAGACTCCAAAAATGTTTAAAAATTATAATATATGATCATCATCATCAAAAACTTGAAAGTTATCGATGGTTTTTGGGATTGAAGGGCGAGGTATAAGCTCTATGGAAAAGTTTTTCATCCCTAATTCATATAAAAGATCTATATTCACCACTAAAATTACTAGGTAATTTGTCACCTAGTTTTATTATCTAGTCATAGGGATGACATAAAAGATATTGAATGTTTCTATCAAGTCTTGTGTTATATGTTTATATTTCCTTAAGTAAGATAGTTTTAACTGAAACTTATTCCTAAAATAATTGACTAATAGTTGAAAATATATGAAAACTTTTACCTCTTTGAATTTGTGTTATAGGGATAGCTACAAGCCAAATATCAAGGCTTTATATTTCATAAGGTTATTTATGGAATATAACTATAAACTATAAGTGGATAAAGGTCACTTCCCATGTGAGTCAACTAACGAAATCCCAGATCTATAACCTTATATTTAATATGCCCCATAAAATTAAATGGACCATTATCCAAGATATTTAGAATTATATTCATCTTTTCATTTTAATTATTTTGTAGACAAGGTGTAAATTTTGATGTCAGAAGATGTTGCATTTATCTTATCATTAATAAAAATTTATTTCATAATCATATATTTACTCCTAATCTCTATATCGACATAAATTTGATTGTAAATTCCTCTCTAGTTAAACCACATATGTGATAAATTTATGGCCATATAACCACTTAGGGTTTTGGACAATCTGTAGTAAGAAACATCTTGTAAGCTTCTAGGATCTATACCACTTGAATTTTCATGAAAGGTTGGAATTCAGGTTAAAATTCAAACTACATGTGCACATTCAAGATCTTTCTTACCACTTTGAACTCATATTTTTTTTATTGGATTTATATTTTATATGATTTAATTGGTGTTATCCCTAGTCTCTAATAAATTTTAGCAGACATGATATTGTTGAGGATCCCAAATTGACTAGAAATTTGTGAGATTTCCTTTCAAATATTCAGAACACAAGGAGGAAAGAAATGATATCAATATTGTTTTTTGTGGATGATCAAATTAGTATGTCAAATATTAGGTTTCGATTAGATTACTTTATTTGTCAAGGAATTTAAGATGGGATATCTTCAATTGGTGAACTAGGAAAGATTAGGTAGAGTGATGTTCACCTTGATCTTCTTCATGTCCTCTACTATATTCTAACATATATTTATAGAAATAGGTTTCACCTATTTAGGGGCTTGGGGTTACTATATTTTAAATATGGAGGATCATTATTTTATTTAGTATCATGAGGGGTTTCACAATTATTAAAGGATGAATGCAGAAAGAGGTTGATGTTATGTTTTACTCTTGAAGGCATAGTTATTTCACTAGTACTAATGGAAATCATGTACCTCATTAGTGGATTATTTTGGTCCATTATATTTTTATTTAGGGAAATCAATGGTTTATATTACCATAATATTGCTTGGATATCACAAAGTACCATGAGCAACAAATTGTTTAGTTCCATTTGGAGGGTGTAGGACCATCTTGTATTCTTACATATCCCTTTGGAAGATGTCAAAAGCAATATAAACGTAAATGAAGTCAATATTATCATTTTAGGTTGTGTTGTTCACACAACACAAGTTTAGTAGGGCCAACTCAAATATACTAATCTCTATAAACTTATTAGGTGAGATATTTGGTTGGTTATTAGATTGGTTATAGGGGAGATTTTATCTTTGATAAGTGAATATATGGTTGAAATTTTCAACACAAGTGTTTCAAACCTATCTTTGGAGGCCTAAAAATTCATTATTGAGATTTTACACCATGCCCTATACAGAATCTAACTCACTTTTAGTGAACTCTAAGGTTATTATTTGGGCATTATTTATTATGAGGATCAATTCTTGGCTATGATATTGAGGAAATAATTCACCACTAACTAGGCCAAGGAGACATAAGAGATGATTAGTGTAGTATGTCTCAGTGGGAGCTGATTGGTTACTAGCACAAGCTATGGCATTGACATGTTCTTATTAGTGCTGAAGGTAGGGTTCAAAGGGGAAGTTTAGATGTCTATTTGGGATATCTAATTCCATTTGGATTTGAGGATTTATTTTCCTATCTAATTTTACATCTTCAACATATACTAGGAGGTAAGTCCACAATGAGGGGATATCTACATAAGAACATTGCAGCCCAAAGGTGTAAAGTATTATTTTATATTACAAAGTTTTTTTTCCATCTAGTTTATATAGAAAAATGACCCTCATATATATATTTTGGAATACGGAATTGAATGTTGTAATGATCTCATTGGATCCTCTCTTAATCATAAAAAAATGTTGGTATAGTATGATGGGATCAATGACTTATTTTAACTAAGCCAGGAAGGTATTTGAAAACTCCTCCCATTTTATGATGGATTTCTTGGGTATGTTCAAGAATCAATCATAGGCAACATAAATAAAATTTAATGGAAAATATTGTAATACACATCTTCATTTTCAATGTTAAGGATATCTATGGATGTCTTATATGAATTTACATGGTCCTAGATAGTGATTCATATGTTGGGTGTGAATCATAGGAGATTTTTAGGTTTCTAGGTAGGTCATGATAAAATCCAAAAACATTAATAGCAAACTTGACTAACCATGCCATGGGAGAAACCATAAGTAAAAGTATATTTGGGGTGCTCTATGTATATGAACTAGATGGGTTTATTGAGGGTATTAGTGTTACCCTGCAATACCTAGTCCTTATTTGAAACTATAGGGGTTATATTAACAATTGACCATGGCTAAGTCTAGATCTATTTATTTACACAAAGGAATCTAGTTTTTTTTGGATCAGATAGTAGTCTAAATATTTTGTGAAAATTAGGGCCCCTATTTATAGAGGTAATTATTATTAAAATCTATTTGGTACCTCATAATACACCTATTAAATTAGTGGTTATGATTTAACTTGAATGAAACTTAAGGGACTTTCATCCTCCAATTTTAGTATTATTATTGGGATAATCCAAGGCATGAGTTATAATTATTGGGATACATGAAAAATCCTACTTGGAGTAGAAATCTAGGAGATGCAATGCTACCAGTGAAGGGTCAATAACTATTTCCCACACATATATAAATCTATACACCACTGGTCTAATTTAATGGGTTAGTTACTCCAACAACTTACCTAATAATTTATAAATAAATGGGGCAAGTTAAATATACCAAAGAAACATCAAAATGATGGGAAGGGTAAGGCATAAAAGAATTTTTTTGGGAAAGTAAAGAACATTAATGCTTAAGACCAAAAATGCTCCCAACTATGTTTTTAACATTGAGTGTTGATTTTCACATAAGATCAAACTTCATCCACAAAGGAAGTGATTCAAATGGAAATAATATATGCTTAATTCCAATAATTATTTTTATAAGTATAAACACATAAGGCTATTGTTGATGATAAATAGGTTCACAATGATTTTAGTAAAACAAAAATAACAAAGTAACTAATGATAATAATGTGAAACTCATCATAATTATTGCATATATAATTAAAAAAACATAATAAAGATTCTAAAATTAATATAATTTATTTTACCATAAAAAATGGAATAAATTTATAAGATAAAATATAGTGAGAAAAATAGAACTATTGGCAATATGATTGTCATTGATGTCAAAAGGGAGATTATTGGCATTATGGATGTCATTGATGCCCAGGGCTAAATATGATGATTAGAGGATATGTAAAAGATCCTATCAAAGGTCAAGGATGAATAGAGTGCTTATGTGCATGAGTGGAATTCATCTAGTTCTTCATTATGTTCATCTAGACATTTTGGGTTTATGACAAGAAAATATGAAAAGGTAGTTTGTTGATGTCACCATTTCCACATGTGGATGAGTATGGGGGAGTTGGTCATATGGTTATGATTACATTAGTCCATAATTGCTATGTGATAGATTTGAAGTCATGAAATGAAGCGTGTTATAAGATATGAGGATGCAAAGTTAGCTACTTAGACAAAATTCACTAAGTTTTTATACTTAGAAAAATTTACAAAAGGGTTGAAGTAGACCCGAGTAAGTATGTTTATGAGGTCAAAATTCACACATATAGAGGTTTTAGGATAAAGTGATCATATGGGTTTGTTCATTTTTATGTCTAGTTCTTATACACTAAATCTTAGGTCACATAATTTAGTGTGATAAAATATATACATGAACAAATTTGGGGTCCCAAGAATTTTGATAGTGTTTTCCCATATTCAAATTTGTAGATGGTAAGAAAAAGATAAGTAGGAATTTTTATGATGTCATATCTTACTTATATGAGGGTTCTCGGATAAAATGGATATATGGATGGAATATCTTATGTGAGAGGATCCTTTGTAATAAATTATAGGACATGTGAAAGCATAACAAAATTTATGTAAGAACAAATATGACCTTCCAAGTAGTTCTATGCATAGTTGTCTCAATGGTAGAATAATCTGAGTGAATAGATTAATGGAATTATATCTTGAACATGTGAAGGATTTAAGAATAAATGAGATTTTTTTTATTTAGTATTATGCCTAATTTATATGGTCCAAATTTTAGAATAGGCAAATGAGCAAAGAAAAAGATATGAAGGTGCAAAGTTAGCCTTCCAAACATATTGCTCTGGTCTCCATACTTAGTCAAATCTACACAAGGTAAAGTTTAAGAAAGTCTTAAAGAGATTGATAGAATGTGTTTTCTCCATGATGTTAGGATGATGTGAGATGAGGAAAAGTGGTTGAAGTTTAAATCTTGATCAATAATTAGCACTTAATCATATGTTAAATATAAAACAATGCACAACAAAGTTAAAATATCAAAGGCACCTGTGAGTGAATGTGCTAGTGACAACTATCATAATAATGGAGCCTAAATAGTAAATATATAGTTCATTTTAAATTCAAATATTCAATGATAAATATGAGGATTCCAAATGTCCCAATAGTGAGAAATGATAGCAATATGTAGAAGGCATGTGCTAATACCAAGTGTCACATTATCAAGAGCTAAGTAGAGATAAAGATCAATCTTGTCAAAAGATATAATGATGAGTAGATGATCATTAAATGATGATAAAATAGAGTGAGTGGACTCAATAGGTTAAAGAGATTAGTATTTATTGATACTGAGGTGAGTTAAAGACCTAGTTGGTTTGATGAGATCGATGGAGCATATTTATTCCAAAGACTTAGGAAGCAATAAGATGAAATAAATATCTTGATGTTTAACAACACAATATAAATAAATTCCATGCTAGTTTGAATATCTAATGACATAAGGGATCTTAGATCAGAAAGATCAATGGATGCATTTTAAATTTGAAAATTTAATGTCCAAAAGCATATAAAGATCAAATAAAGTGCATAAATATATCATAACTTGATTAAATAGATATATTTTAAAGTTGATTAGATAGAATGAGGATCATCAGATCATGGTGCCAAACTAAAGATCAAATGATTAGTATTTAAATATATGAACATCCCAATGGTTAATAAGAATAACATGAAATTAAGTTGTAAATCTTGACACAAACAATGAATTTGATTGTGGTGATTGATCAAATTTGTGTAATATGGCATGTGCATCAAAACTAGAGTCTAGAATATGCTAAAAATAGTAATGAGACCAAGAATTAGGGTGGTGGAACATGATTTAAATACATGGGAAACTTGTTAAAGATTGGAACTAAAGTCAAATAGAATTGAGTGTGATGAGTTACCAAACTAGTGTAAATGTAGAAAATATAAAAAACTCTAGATCAAATTCTTATATATATATATATATATATATATATATATATATATATATATGTCATCTAGGATACAATCAGATGCAACTAAAGTTGATGAAAGTACGTCATATATAATAGTACAGAGACATATAGGTAGAAGTGTAGAGAGTATGAGCTATTATTATTAAATAATGTCAAATAGATAAATATAGAAACACAAAGATAGAGGGGAAGAGAAGAGAAGTGAATATAAGAGAGATGAAGTGTAGAGCATGAATATTTATAGATCAGACTTATAATAGAGAATGGATATTTGGATTCATTTATGAATCTATATTTTAATATAGAGTTGTAGATCCATAGTAGAATCTAATAGGTAGGTGCCCTCAAATAAGTTGAGTTATTGATAATTTAAGGAGTGGGTTCTTCCTTAGAGTAGGTGTTCTTAAATAAGAGGATCAGTGTCTCCTTCAAGTTGGTGCCCATAAACATTGTAACCAATGAGGTTATTTATTGTGAGGATGGATTATAATGGTAGATTATAGTAGATATTCTCATGGTGGTTTTTCCCATATTGAAGTTTCCATGGTATATATAGTGTTTTTTCTATTTGTGTGTATGTGATATATCAATATACTAATAATTATGTTCTAATAATTGGTATCAGAGCACATGTTCCTTAGAAGAAGCTTAATCATCCCAAGTAGATCTTGGATGGTGAACATAAATGACTAGTCAAGAAGGCTTTTCCTCAAAAAAATCACCTCTATTTAATGAATCAAATTATACATTTTGGAGCATCATAATCGAAGCATATTTATCCTCATTAGGGTTTGATGTATGGATGTTTATTTTAAATAGATATACATCAATTTCTATAGCTCCTACTAATCAGGCTTCAAATAAGGCATATGAGAGTAATGCCAAGGCAAAAAATGTTATTCTATGTAAATTGTTTAATTAAAAGTTTATCAAATTGATGCATTGTAAAAATACATAAGATATTTAGAAAAAATTGAAAATCATATATGAAAGTGATGACAAGGTAGATTAGGCCAAGCTAAAAATATTCAAAGGAAAGTTTGAAAGCCTTAAAATGAATGAATAAGAGAAAATTCTAGACTACCTCCTCAAAGTGTATGAAATAGTCAAGGAAATTAGAGGCCTTGGAGAAGAGATGAAATATCTAGTCATTATCAAAAAGGTCTTGCCATCAAGGTATGACACAAAAATATCTACAATAGAGGAAGTAAGAGATCTGGCTAAACTCACTGTTGATGAGTTTCATGGAACATTCACAACCTATGAGATGAAGATGGGAGAAATAGATACCTTCAAGAGAGAAGTTGCATTCAAAGTGTCCAAACTAGTGAAGGAAAAAGTACCGACATCTATATCTAATGAAATTGATGTAAAAGAAGATAAATTTTTTTATAAGATTGAGAAGAGGGTTTAGAAAGTACAAAGGTAAGTTACCCTTAAATGCTTTAATTATGTTAAAGTAGGACATGTTGCTACTAAATTCCCTTATAATAAGAAGGATAACTTTGATCAAGAAGAGATTTGTAAAAAAGTGAAACCTCACTATTCTAAGAATAAAAACTTATTTAAAAATAAGAAAGTCCTATACATAAAATAAGATAGATTAGATGGATGAAAATGATAGTTCAGATGATGATCATGGCTATGCTTTTATGGCTGAGTAAAAGGAAGTCCTATTCTTGATAATAGGATCAACTTCTATGGATCAAGAAGAAGTGGAAGAATTAAATGAAGAGGAATGAGAAGTAAATATATAGTGTGAACTCATCTATACTTTAGAGGAAATAGAAATGCTAAGGAAAGAGAACTCAAAACAAAATAATCTTGAATAAAAGGATATTGATAAAATGTCCTAAAATATTGAAAAATATGATCAGATGATGGTTAGCCTATTGACATAAGTTTAAGAGGCTAAATGAATAGAAGATGAAGTTAAACTTGAATGATAGTCTAAATATAATAAGTACATGAAGTTAGAAGTATAAATAGTGGCTTTGAGAAAAAAACTTGATAAAGCTAGAGATCAAATAGATAAAGGTATAAATTTGAAAGAAGGATCAAGCATTCTTGATGATTTGATCAACTCTCAAAATCTTTCAAAAGAGAGATCTAGTCTTGGTTATGAAAAAGGAAAAAGTTCCATAAATAATACATCTACTAACCTATATGATAACTTCAAAGTAGAAGGAGAATCAGAAGCAAATAAAGAGAAATCTTGAAAGGATACAAAGAAAGACACAATCATAGCTAATGTGAAGAGAGATAAAAAGAATCCTAAAGAAAATAAGAAGATAAATTCAGTTGATGCAAATGGATACACAAAATTAAGAGACTTGAAGAAGCTAGAGTTTAGAAGATCCTCTCATACTACATAAAGAAACGCTATGACTAGGTATTCCTCATCTTTTTATGGTTATTTTTATACCTATAATTAGTTTGGTTATAGGGATATTGATTGTATAATTGTACCTAAAAAGAGAACATTTTTTTAAGAATAAATTCATTTTCTCCCTTGTTAGATATAAATATAATATGTTATAATTTTGGTTACATATCTAAATAATGTAGAGCAAACATTGTTAAACCAAAAACAAAAATTAAGAAGAAAGGTATGCCTTCCATTGTAAATAAATGTCCACAATTCTATAAAATGGAGAAAAAGAAGCCAAATAAGAAACCCAATTATGTGTGGAAAGTGAAAGATCAATCTATGATTGTTTAAACTACACTTCATGTCAAGAAGAATAATTTATGGGTAATAGATAGTGGTTGCTCAAAACATATGACTGGTGATAAGAGAAAGTTATTCAAATTGAGAAAATGTAAGGAAGGATTTTTTTATCTTGAATGCCTACACATGATGTCCTTTATGTTTAAAGATTGAATCATAACCTATTAGGTGTTAACCAAATGTGTTGTAATGGATATAATTTCATATTTAATGCCAAAGGCTACAAGTTAAAGAGATATAGAAGACTAGTTTCATAAGGGAAAAGAACTAAAAGAAATATCTATAATCTTATTAAAGTGAATGGTAATAGTTTATTGATAGGAAAGATTGATGAGATTTGGTTATGGCATAGAATAATGGGTCATGTCAAATTTGATAACCTAGTTAAAGTGATCTTAAATAAGTGTGTTAGACACATGCCTAAGATAACCAAACATGGAAATACTACTTATAATTAATGTCAACTAATTAAGAAGATAAGGGTTAGATTTTAAAAAAAAGGAGTATACAACTACAAAGCCTCTAGAATTAGTTCATACTAATCTTTGTGGTCCTACTAAGATAATAATATCTAAAAGAGAAAATTTTTCTCTCAATCTATACTCATTTCTTAATTTAGAAGGAAGTAAGAAACTAGTAAAAGGGGTGTGTAAAGAAATACCTAATAAAAGTGCATACGTGATCTAGATGATGATGAGAACTCCTATTTGGGATGGAAATAATAACCTATAAAAAAGAAAGAAACTATAAAAGAGGTTTTTAGTAAAATAGTTGAGTGGAAATCCGAACATGAGCTAGATCCAAAAAGCATATGCTTGCTAGGAGGTTGTCAATCCACTATTGATAACAATTAAGTTGATATAAATGAAAATAAAGGATACTTGCATTCAATAACATGAAATTAAATACATGAAAGAAGAAGTAAAATTCTTATTTAAATAAAATGACTAAATGTAGTAAAAACAATTCAATACTCATGATAAGATAATCGAGGATATGTCAAAAAAATTATGGAAGGCTCTATGAATAAGTAGGACCATAAAAAGCAAGGTTTGGTTGGGGTTAAGGGGATGAAAAAAAATTAATATTATTTTTTCCATAGTGATCATCAATAATTGGTTTGATCATTGGTGGTTGGGTAACCATCAATACTTAAGGGGACCATCAACGATTGGGCTAGCTATCGATGGTAGCCTATGTGTTTTTAAAATGATTAAAAAAGGAATTGTAGATTGGATAAATGGTTAGGTATATATTTGAATATGGGTTTGGTTATAGATGGGAAGTTGGGAAATAAGTCAGATCAAGTCAGGAGGGTTAAAATGAAATAAAGAAAATAAATAATTACAAATTTACTGATAACTTTCTAGATTACTAATGGTGGAAGGTTGGAGAAATTTGGCCAGAGTTACAGTACTTTGGATTTTAGAGAAATTTTAATAGATTTTTATATCTCTATTTCTACTACTTGATTGATGAAGTAAGGTTATATGTCTATGTGCAAGAAGATTTGATAGCTTGGATGTGGATCTTTTTCACCTCTTACTCTTTTCCTTTTATATGATGAAGTTGATAATTAGATAGAAGGAAAAATTTGTTATTTATGATGCTTTGTAGTTGGTTGGCATCGCATAAGGTGGGAATTATAAATTATGTCATGCTTATCTCATACATAATTGGAAATTATTTTAAATTAGGTTGAAGACTTGACCATTGATGATCAGGGTAACTATCAATGGCTAGACTAACCATTAGTGGTTGAGTGCCTAGTGAAAAATGGTTAAAGATACATTTAAAAAGTGGTATTTAAAAGGTATAAGTTAGTAATAAATTTAGTTAACTAGTTGGTCAACTAGCTTTAGGGTCGGGTAGGGGTCTAAGGTGCTTTGACATCTAGAACTATCATGTATAGTATTTGAGTGTCTATATTTTACCCCTTTTTGTTATACAACCTTGAATCAACAAGTTGTATAAAAAAATGGATTTTTTTTTTAGGTTTTAATGCCTTAAGTATGGGAGGAGGTGTTCCCCTCAAATCAAAAGTTGATGAAGTGAAAATGAAATCAGGTCAGGACTTGATAAGCTATAGATGGTGAGTCATGAGGTGGGTGACAAAAGGGGATGGGTATTTGAAATGAAAATATGTGCATAAAATGTGACTAAGTGTGATATTAAAGATCATGAAAAGACTAAATGTGATGATGTTGGTAAAAGTAAGGTTAGTTTTAGATGGATATATGATAGGGGTAATTAGTCCATAGCATTGGTCATAGTTGACTGGGTCACTCCTATCAATTCATCTAGATAGGGTTGATGTTTTTATAGGTATATAAGGTAAGAATTTCTCCCTTTAAAAAAAACAAATGATTAGGTCATGTATGATGTGGTGAAAATTTCAAAAGTTTAACATGGCAAATTTGGTTGGTATGATCAAAATGGCCAAGCAAGGTCATCACAAAATAGGTGAATAGTTTAGGTAAAAAATGGCCAACATCAAGGTGGACATGGTTAAATGGTTAGTTAGAGAAGGGTAATATCTAAAAGATTAAATCTTAGTTTAGGTGGAGATTAGGTGATCTCCAAAAGCTAGTACCTAAGTGGGGTGCTAAAAATTGAAAATTTAGGAGATCTTGATTGTCAATGGTCTGTGGTTTCTAGGGTCAACCATCGATGGTCACCCTAACCATCGATTATCACCCTAACCATTGATTGTCAAGAGAAAACCCTAAAGTATTGAGGAATAAAAATTGAAAAGTAAAAGACATTTTGACTATTGACTCTTGTAATTTGTGCTCTAGTGTTGTTGTGCATTTGGATGTCTGAACTTGCTGAGGTGGAGTGTTATGAGTGGTTGAGTGTGTGTGTTTAAGGTTGACCAAGTGTTGATTGAGATGGAAGGTGGATGAAGGCACAACTACATAAGGAGACATGGGTTTCAACCTTATCAATGATCATAGAATGAAGTATGGGATGTTTGTAGATTGATTAGTTAGTTGATTTTACAATTGAGTAGTTTGAATTGAGTTTGATGGTGATTTTAAACTAGTTTTAGGTAGGTTTTGAGGGAATGTTTTGCCATAATCAATATTTTGTGTGAAATTGGTCCATTTATTCAATGAAAGTGAGAGGGGAAGGGTGTTTTAGGTTGTTAGTGGGTGGTAGGAGAGTGTGATGTAGGTGAAATTATGGATTGAGGTGATTTGGTGAGGAAATGGTGTTTATGGTTCTACCACCAGTAGTCACACACAGTGACCATAAGTGGTTATACTTAACCACTAAGAGTGGAATATGGGGGAAAAGGAGCTAAAGGTACTATCTATGGTTTAGTTAACCATTGGTGATCAAATGGTGTAGTGTGAGTTTTTTTTAAATATGTAAAAGGTTATGAAGGTTTAAAGGTTATTTAAAGTTTTGTTAAAGTTTGTAAAGGTTGATAGTTTTTGGAAAGTTTGTATAGGGTGTCTAAAGTGTGAAAATATATTAAAGTAGGTAAAAGGTTTTGAAAATGTGTTAAAGGGTCTGTAAAAGTTGTGTTAAGTGGTAGAAAAAGGTCATATGCAAGTTTGATAGTATGAGGATGTTAGAAAGGGTTAAGGGGTAGAGTTGAGTGAATATAAGCATTATGTGTTTGAAATGATGCATTAAGGTTAGAGTGTAATAGGTAGGGTAATTATTTAGGATATAATTATGTAGGTGGTAATGACGATGTGATAGTATATGTAGATAAAGGTAAAGGGTTATTTGAGTGTTAGAGGTAAGATGGTAGATGTAATTGGATAGGTTGAAAAAGGTGGGTGTAGGTTGGTACTTAGCTGATGTGGAAAACTAAGTGCATATGTTAATTTAATTATGTTTTAATCACATGACTAGATTCATATGAGATATCAAGTCCCTAAGATCTTCATAGAGGTCCATGATGGGATGATCGATGATGAGTGGAAACACATGGAAGAAGTTGGCCTGGGGGTCTTGAGACACTACGAAAACTTGATATGAGATGAAGCTATGATCATGGCCCTCATCAAGAGATGGGACCTAGCCACAAATATGTTTTTTCTATTTATAGGGGAGATGACTATCCTCATAGAAGATATTTAGAGGATCACATGACTACCCATTCAAGGGGAGCTGATTTATCACATAGAGAGTGAGGAGAGGGACTACCACATGGATCTAATATATGGAGTAGATTAGGTGGATACTATGTATCATGTAAGTGGTTTTTTTATGGACCACTATACTAAAGGGATCTAGGGGACAATTTTTTTTGATGATGATGATGGCTATGTCCTACTTCGCACTACCAAATTTGAGCAGTGATCAATTTCCATATCTATTACTAGGGGTGTAAGTGGAGATATTGCTAGGTAAAATGGTGTTTGGGTGGGCCCCAATGTTATTGGTTTAGATCTAAAAGGAGATATAGTCATTTAGATCACATAGATGATATGGGATCAGTGTTGAGTTTGTACTCCATTTTTGAGCATATAAACATATTTTGGTGGTGAGACCTTTAGGGCTACCATGAGATGGATGTGTAATAATGGACTATAGAGTGGGTTTCTTGAGATGGAGAGGGGACTATGTGTTGACAAGGAATGGTAGTAGTGTTAGGGACATCTAGTGGTTTATGGATGTTTTAGAGGGATCAATGGTGGGTGATGTAGTATGGAGGTCATTTATGGGCCCAATATAGTTATCACACATTATCACTTCAGAGTTGGAGATGCATATATGGGATGTGTGATGGAGAGATAGAATACATCCCATTTGACCAAATTTGGAGGTAGTTTTGCCTTATGCATGGGATTTTACTAGATTTCCCAAGATATAAAAGGGAGGATATAGAGTTATTGCTCTTAGAGCCAAAACCATAAGATGTTCTTTTAGATCACAAAGATCTATTAGTGAGAGCTATGATAGATGATGCAAGTGTTGTGGATGGTTATGAAGCATGATACCATGCCTAATATGTAGTGAGCAATTTTGGATGGTATGATGGTGGGAGATAATAGATGGATGTGGATCCAACTAGGGTACTAGCATAAGGTAATGGGTAAGATGGATAGGTTACAGTAGTACTGGTAGTGGCATAAGTCTAGATCACCAAATTATAGGTATAGGTGGCCACTTTATAGGGCTAAATTGTCAATTTATAGGGTTAAGTGATGATGTTGACTAGAAAGCAAGATTAGGCAAGGATCTCTCTTGGGTTAGTGACTTAGGAGAGAGATTAATTAAAGTAGAGAGTAGGAGTGGTGGTAGAACCAATAGGGGCACCTATAGGAGGATCTAATACTATTCTTATGACATAGTACTTAGCCACTATTAAGGATTTGAGATATTATTAGGTGATAGTGTTGGCATAGTTACCTTTGGAGCTTTAATATGGAGAGTACAAAGCAAGTTTAGTAGGTGGTCTAACTATAGCTACTATGGGATAATGGGCCTTAATAGTGGGTCAAGAAGGGAGATCAAGGGGACCACTACTAGATGGTAATGTAATTGCAGGTGGGGCCAATGGGAGTGGTGCCTTAGGGGCTTGATCTATGAGATTATATGATGTATATGTTGTTGATGTTGGTATCGGCCTAAATTCCAATGATGTAAGATATACATGAAAGAGAGAGAGAGAGAGAGAGAGAGAGAGAGAGAGAGAGAGAGAGAGAGAGAGAGAGAGAGAGAGAGAGAGAGAGAGAGAGAGAGAGAGAGAGAGAGAGAGAGAGAGATTTATACATTATTTGTATTTTATGGACATGATGTATACTCATTAACATGTATCACTTTTATTATGATGTATATGATGAGGATGTTTTATGATGATTATGGTGGTTTATTGATGTTGATGGTTTTTATGGTTGTTATGTTTATTTGATGTTTTGAGATATTTATGGATGATGCTTATGAAATTTATGGTTCATTAGTTTAGGTATGTGGATGTTCATGGTGATGATTTTGTTCATGATGTTACAGATGATGATTATGTTTATGATGTTATAGATGATTATTATGGTCATGGTGTGTTTATGGTTATGGATTATGGATGACATATTTGATGTTTTATGCTAATGAGATATGGATTTCTAGCTTAGGCATGAGATGATGTTCATAGATGTTTATGTATGGTGTATTCATGGAAATGATGTTGATGATCATGGATGATTTTATTATGTTATGTGATTATGTGATGAGGTAGTTAAAACATGATGGTGATGAAATGTTTGATGTTATGATGAATATTTAAATATGTGTATATTTTTGGTGATGTTTGACCTTAAACATAGTGAATGATGTGTTTGTTCATAGATATGATCATGGAAATGTGATTCGTGGTTTTGATTATGGTTTGTTTGATGAGGTGTGTTCATATGATGATGTGGTTCATAGATATGAGTAGAGATATGTGATAGATTATTTAGTCATGATTGTTTAAGATGTGATGTACTGATGTTTTGAATTATTGTTAAGTTGACGGGAAGTAGTGATATGGCATGGTATATGATGTTTATTTATATGATGTGGTTTATGATATTTATGATATGATAAATGATTATTGATTTGATGATAATTATGTGGAATTTTATTTTTATGTTTTATGGTTGTAATGTTTTACTCATGGATGGACATGATTCATAATGTTATGATGTAGATGGATTTTACATTGATTAGAATGATGTTTTGAATGTTTTTATATGATATGTGATATGGGGATACAATGAAAGCACATAAATTAGGTTTAGATAAAAAACTAAATGTAAATAAAAGAGAGAAAAATCATGAGACATATGCCCACATGAACTAATTAATAGAGGGTAAGAAAAAGGAATGGTGCGTTCAATGGTAAGGGCCTGACAAAATTGAATTGGATTGAATTAATGAAAATAAGCCTTTTGAATACTTTACATGAGCATGATTTGATTGGAAAAGAAGGTATCTTGATCACTTTGTGTCACGTAAGCTCATAGTTCCTTGATTTTAGAGAGGGTATAAAGGGAAATTAGGTGATAGGTTGAAAGGGGAAATGGGTGATATGATAACCTAAAATGGGTTAGCTTTCCCCTTCTATAAGTGACCAAATAACTATAATATAAAATTCCATATCTTAATATAATGTGCAGACTGATCGATATGGTAAGTCTACTAATTCCATATATAAAATCCAATTGAGGCTTACTTGTTTTGGTCAAGACATAGGGTTATTTGTTGCTTTTTGTTTTTGATAGCTTGGTGAGGTTGATCAATGAAATAAGATTCAAATGATTTTTTTGACACATTTAACGTAGCCATCATTTAATGGAGTGGTCTAAAGTTGTATTTTTATAGCTATCCTTCAAGCGAATAGTTTACAATGCTAGAGATATAGACCCAAGTGATATTTTGGTATCCCCATTTGATTTTAAATGATAGGTTTAGACATGGAGAAGTCTATTTAGGATTATATGCCTATTTTTATGGAGGAAAGAATTTTAGCATTAAAGGTTAATGATAGATGAGGGAAAGTGGTTTGAGAGACAACTAATCATGGGATTCCATTTGATTAGAGATGAAAAGTATCCATGAGAACTAGGCCATGGGTAGAGCCAAGGTATCCATGCTTAGGATTAGGCTATAACTATGATAGATAATCATATGGCCCTATGCTATAATCAATTTTCCTCAAAGGGAAATGGATAAGTGAATGTAGGTGAAAATATTGTAAATCAAGTGATGAGATTAAGTTACACAGTAAGATGAGTTTAGTTATTGTTTTAATAATAGAAAGGACATAGATGTGAAGCATTGAGAGGCTCAAGATTTGGTTTGCCTTTGAGAGAGAATAAATGATAAGCTCATGATACATACTTATGTTTTATGATGTAGGGTCCAAGCCAATTGAAATAAAACTTGACTTTTTTGCTTTTTTCCATATTAGTTACATGTTGCTTTTCCTTAAGGATGAGGTCTTTGATATTTAATTCTAACTCTTTCTAGTGTTTTTTGTAAGCATGATTGATTAATTCTTGATAGACACAAAGATGGTTAAGTGTTTTGAGGTGCTATTCATCAAGGAGTTTAGGACATATGAGACATTCTTCATGATAATTGCTCCCTAAAAGGAGTTCATGCAAAGATATGTGAAGAGATGGAATCTAGACTTTGAGAGGCAAGACTTCCTCTACTCCAAAGATGAGATAAAAGGGGTAGCAAATGTAGAGGTTTGAATTCTAGTATGATAGGCCCATATATTGAAATGGATGTGTAAGTTCCAATCTTGACCTAAAGTGCTTACTACTTTGTTTAGCATTTTTGTGAGGGTTTTGTTAGAGGCTTCCAACTATCCATTTGGTTGTGGATGATAGGTTGAGGAAAATCTTAACTTGATGCCAAAAGTGTTACAAATACCTTGGAATTTCTTTTTTTTAAAATATTTTCCATTATCAATGATGATCTTATGGGGAACATCAACATGGTAGATGATATGGTGATTGATGAAATCAATGATCTTTTTGGCTTTTGTAGAGATAAGAGGAATAAATTCCACCCATTTGGTGAAATATTTGGTGGTAGTAATGATGGATTGGTGTCATTGTGAGGAATGAGGATTGATTTCCCCAATAATATTGGGACCCCATTATGAGAAGGGCTAATATTCTTTAGATACTCAAAGGCTAAGGGGTAGTGCATGATGCAAATTATCATGATATTGACATTTGACACACTTCTTTATGTAGTCACAATAGTCTTGGTTAAGGGTGGGCCAATAGTAGCCAAGGAAAAGGATACATTTAGTGACAAATACACCACTAAAATGTCCCCCATAGATTACATCATCTGTTTCCTTGATATCATAGGAAGATTCATGACTACATAGATAATGGAGAAGGAGGCCATCAAAACCTCATTCTTAAATTATTCCCCCTATTACGGTGTAACAAGAGGTACTCTAAACAAAGGATCTTCGATCATTCCTTGAAAGGTTGGGAGGAACAATGTTGAGGTTATGGTAGTTAAAAGTTTGGTCATAGCAAACGTCAAAAGGAGATGATTCCACACTACAAATACTAGGAAGGTCAAATTTGATATATAAGGGTGTGATAAAATGATGAATGGTGATAAATAGCTTAGACTCAGTAGGTTGAGAGGGGATTTGGGAAGCAATGGATGCCATCGTATCCATTAATTTATTGGTAGATCAAGGAACTAACTAGATAAGGTAATGCTTGAATGACACAAAGAGCATGCCAATGAGTTGATTTTACTTTAATAAGACATCATTATTACATTGGTAAGATCCATTGACCTAGTTGACCAAAAGTTGGGAATCACCAAATACATTGATGGTGATAATTCTTAAGGCTAGAGCAGTTTAGAGACCTATGACTAGGGATTCATACTCAACTATGTTATGGTATACTCAAAATAAATTTTAAAGGAAAGGGGAAGAGGTTCACCATTAATTATAATTAGAATAATGATGGTGCCTCCACCATTTTGGAATTTGGAGCCATAAAAAACATGGTTATTTTGTAGGTGGGTTCCTCTTAAGAAAGAGTTGTAATGGACTCATCTAGAAAGGCAAGAGGAAGCAGTTAATTGTCTGGTAGAGGAGCCTTAGCCATGTAATTATCTATAACTTGTTCTTTAATGGAATTTTTCTAAAGGAACTCAAGATCAAACTTAGTTAGGAACATGAGCCACTTATCCATATACTAGTTTTGGTATGGTTTAGAGTGCATGTACTTGAGTGGGTTGGTGTTAGTGATGCCATATGTTTTGTGATTAAGAATGTAGTGATAGAGTTTAGAGGCCACAAATAATAAGGTGAGGTAAAGTTTCTTAGGATGAGTATATTGAGTCTCATGTTCTATAAGTGTATAGTTAACATAGTAGATGGCTTGTTCTTTATTGAGTTCATCAGGGTGAGCAAGCATTGCCTAGGACTAAGGAATGGTCCATGGTAGATATATAAAGGCATAAGGGATGGTATTACATAGGAGGGATGAAGATATGTGAAGATATTAGGTACTCTTTGATTGAATCAAAGGCTTGTTGGCAGTCCTTAGTATATTTAAAAGAGGTGTCTTTCTTTAGGAGATGGTGAAAGGGTTGACATCTATCTAATAAATGAGAGATGAAGAGATGGATGGATTGACGTTTACCTTATAGGATTCAAAGTTGCTTAAGGTTAGTAAGAGGAGGCATTTACAAGATTGATCTAAATTTTTTAGGGTCTCCTTTGATTCCTCAAAAAGAGATGATAAATCCAAGAAGTTTTCCTGATAAGACCCAAAATATATGTTTTTTGGGGTTAAGTCTAACATGATAATGGATTAGTTAGTCAAAGATGATTGAAAGAACAATTAGGTGATCCTTAGAGTGTTTAGATTTCCCAAGGAGATCATCCACATAGTCCTCTATGATATTATGGATGAGATCATGAATTATGTAGGTCATGGAACATTGATATGTTACTCTACTGTTATTTAAACCAAAAGGCATGACCCTGTTATAGAAGGTTCCCAAAGGGGTGATAAAAGAAGTTTTATGATTATATTTTGGGGTAATTAAGATCTAATTATATCCCAAGAAACCATCCATGAGAGATAAAATATCATGAATAAATATAAGATCAACAATTTGGTCGATGTTTGGTAATGATAATACATCCTTTAGACAAGTGAGGTTGAGGTCATGAAAGTCAATGCAGAGGTAAAGTCCTCTTTTAGGCTTGGAAATAAGAATAATGTTAGAAACCCATTATGGATAGTCTATGGGTTAGATGAATTTTATGGATAATAGACACTAAAGTTATTCTTTGACAATAAGGGATATCAAGGATGTATCCTATAGAACTTTTGTTGGATTAGCTTAACCTCAAGATAGGTTATAATTTGTGGAGGGAAATAAAAAGGTAAATTATAGGCATATCTTGATAATACTAAGAAAATTATATGCTACAATCATGAAGGAAAGAAGGTTAATCTTATTGATCTATAGAATTTAAGGATTGGTTGATCTTGATGATGAAAGGGTTATCATGAGTACCCAAGTTGAAATTGATAGTAGATTCATTCAGCATGGTTTGGTTCTTAGGAGGAAGGGATTTATGGATATAAAAATACATTACACCAAGGTAGGTGAGAATGGAATCATAATTTTAATGATGGATGGTATTTATGGTAAGATAATCTCTCTCTATCATCTAAAGATGAATGAGATGAAGGGTTTTATTTTATCCATCCTTTTGATAGGTTAGGCAGCCCAAATTAATGGTATTAATAAAAAAAATTATAGGGGATGATATTTAAATCTTCAAACTTCAAAGGAGATGTGGTTGGTGAGGATGGAACATCCTCATCAATGTTGGTGATGGGTTTTGGTGAGGTGGGTTGTTTTGGTGGTATGAACCCAAGGTCAAATAAATCATGAGGTTTTTGAGTTCTGATTATAGGTAACTTATGAGGTCCATGTTCATAAAGGCTAAGGCCAAACCCCTTCTAAAAACACATATAAAGGTAAGCTTTGGAAAAGGCTAGTTTTTCTAGGTAGGAAAAATTGGAGGTGAATGGTTGGATGGATGAGGTAGTGTTTGGAGCAAGAAGTGGTTGATCAAGTCTCCCATAAATAAAGTTCATTTGATGGTTGGGGAGCCTAAAGGGGATGATGTTTTTGATGTTAGGATCATAGGAACGGTCATGTCTTTCAGAGTAGGGAAAGCATCCAAGGGTAAAAGGTGACATTCCCCAAGGGAGAGACATTGGAACGTGGGTTCTAAGGGATCCTCTATAGGAATCTAGGAAGAAGGGATATATGATCTTGTTAAAGCTTCCTCACTATTATGGGTGGGAGTGATATGGGGTTTGGTTGGTGGTGAGGTAGTGTTTTTAGTAATTGATGGTGAGGTGGATGAGGGAGGAATAAAAACATCATTAGGCTGATATGTCATATTGTTAGAGGCAAAAAGACTAGGGCCATATTCAATGGTAACAATTTGACCTTTGTGCTCAAATTTCACACATTGATGTAAAGTAGAAGGGACACAACTCATGGCATGGATCCAAGGGTGTATGAGTAACACATTATATTAGAAATAACCCTCTATAATGTAAAATAGTTCATGAATGGTACAAGGTCCTGAGTAGATATGAAGGACAATTCTACCCAAGGTAATGGCCATAGTACCATTGAAGGAGTGAAGGACCACTATGATTTTTGACATGATGTTCTTGGGTAGCTAAATTTTGTCATAATCATGGAAGGAGATAATGTTGATGATATCTCCTCCATAAATCATTACCATTTTGATGTTGGTTTGATTTATGTATGTAGTGATGAAGAGGGGAGGATCAATATCCTTAGTATGAATAAGAGGTATTTTAGAATCATGAAAGGTGATGAAGGTACAAAGTTGGAGGGCTCCAAAAAAGGGTGCAAGAGGTTAACGGTCTTATAGTTGAACCTTTATCGATTTCATAGCCTCTTTCAATGCCTAATAATGGTTGTGTGAGGTTTTGATGAATTCATAAAGGATCATCTTCACTAGTGTCTAGTGAAGTTGTGTCAAGACTATCTTCTAGATGGATGCAGAAGAGTTGGAGGGAGAGGCTCCAAAAATAGATACCTTGGGTTTTAGTGGTGGCATAGGTGAGGGTAAAGGTTTTTTTTGTTTGGATGGAGGGTTTAGGGGTTTAAGGGTATGTCTATGGAATGTACATTTGGATTTTCCCTTATCCTTCTTTTGGACTCAAGATTGGGTAACCATATGAATAGGGTGGATGAGGATATTTTCTAGGTGAGATGGTTACTTTATCTCCTCCTCATTCTTGGGTGAGAGTGGGGGAGTGGGTAAATATTGGATAGGTTGGTTGGGAAATGGGGTTGGTAATAAAGATAATAGAGGTTCATCTATTAATAGATCATCATAATCATATAGGATATGAACAAGTGCTTAGAGAGCTTTGTAGTTCTTTGTGTCATGTCTTGATGCCCTATGATATGCATAGATCAAGTTATCATTGAACTAGAAGGGTTTGGTATTGGAAGGGTAGAATGGTTTGATAAGAGGTAAGCTAAAGGAATAAGTTTACAACAACCTTTATTGAATTTTTGAATAATATTCAATAAAATGTGTTGAAAGTGATGGTTTTATAGTTTTAGGGGTGGGAGCCTTCTTAGAAGCAAGCTTCACCCTAGAAGTTATAGGTAGTGGAATGGTTTTAATTGGTGGTTGGGACTGCTTAGTTATGGTTGGTTTTTGGGTAAATGATTTAAAAGTGGAATATTTAGATGATAAGGTATTGGATATATGTGGGAAAGTAGAATTAGATAGATTAGTTAAAAATGGTGGAGAACTATTTGATGGGTGTAGGCATAGGTACAGAAAAGGGGGATGATTTACTATAGGAGGAAAAGGTAGTTGGGTTGGTATAAGGATGGGTTCCTAAGATAGAACATAAGCAAGAATGAGGTGATATGGGTCTAATTCAAGGTAGAGGTTTGGATAACTCTACCTTATTAATTAGTTTGGTTATGGGTTTATTCAGTAGACTAGATGGGGTTAAATCCAACTTCAAAGAGGGATGAGTACAGCTAGGTGTGAGAAATATTCCTATATTATTGATAGGTTTGGTCAGAGAGACATAAGGTGATTTGGAAATGTTAAAGGGAGGTGGTTCACTTATAGGTTTAGAAGAAGAGGTTTTTGATGAAGAGATAATAATGGGTCTAAGGGTGGATGCAATAGAGGTTGATGACTTTATTTGTTTTTTTAATGGATCCCAAGATGATACCAAAAGGTGGAACTATCAAAGTTGGGTTGAGAAGTGAACTCTAGAATTTGGACTAGTTTAGAAAAGGGCTTTTAGATGGGTTTAATTCTTCAGTCATTAGTTTGAAAAACTAACCCCCTAAGTGGAGGAGAGGGAGTAGCTCCTTCATATTTGTTTTTGATGGAAGGTTCTAAACTTAGTGGTTGGGTGAATGAGGTAATATCTTGTTTTGGGATGGTTTCCAAAGGTAAAGTGGATGGTTTTATGATGGGGGAGGTAGGTGTGGTGTCCTCTAGTGAAGGAATGGACATGTTTGCTTCCTTTGTTTGGGTGTCCAAAGGGATAGAGGGTAGTTTTACCACTTTAATGGGTGGAGTTGAAGAAGAAGAAATGGTTAAAGTAAAGGTTGTCTCCTTTGGTGTTTCCATTAAAAGAGAGGTAGATAAAGCTAATGTCTCATCAAGTGAAGAGATAGGGGTGGTTTATTCCTTCATTTAGGTATTCAAAGGAATGGAAGGTGATTCCACTACTTCTATGAGTGAATTAGAGGAAAAAGTAGTTAAGGTAGTGGTATACTAAATAGTGGGACCACTAATAATAATGCTGGTTGTATGTGCCCCATGAGAGTGAGATAATTCTATTTTATTATCATGGTGATGAGTAAAAGGAGCATGATTGGGAAAAGGTTTTTAAAATATTTCAAGGGACTGATTAAGAGGTAATGTAAGTTATCCACTATCAATTAAGTTTTAGACAAGACATTTGAAGGTATTTCATCTACTAATGTCATGCCCTATAACTCAATGAAAGGTACAGTGGTCATTCTCATTGTACCAACTAGGCATGGGGTGAGAAGCATCAAATTATTAAGGTGGTTTGATTGGTGGAAGTTAGATGAGGTTAGATTTGAGTAATCTATCCAAAACTAATGCATTATATTCCCTATAGGAGTATATTGTTTTGAAGGAGCTCAGTTTTGGTTTTAGCTTTATTGGTAGGAAGGGTTGGAAGAATTGGTTTGATGGGGTTGGTTGACAATTGGTGGTGGAACAATTTCTAGGACCACTAAGTTTGGATATTCTTTTGTTTTGGTATTAGGATGGTTGGGTTAGTTAGTGTTTTATGTGGAGGGAGGGTCATTATATTTAAATTCTTAATTCTTATTCTATAGTTTTAATTTCCCTTCGTTAATGCTCATTTTTTAAGTTTACGTGCCATGGTGAATGCCTCATAAAAAGTTATGAAAGTTTTAACCTAAATCATGGGGGAAATATGCTTCACACAACCCTGAGAGAAGATCTCAATCAACTCAAGTTGGGGTAAGGAGAAATAAATCTGGTTGATGAGACCTCTCCATCTAGATACAAAATTGGCAATTGATTCATCATCAAATTACTTAATAGAATAGAGGTTGATAATAGAAACATTTTTAGATATATTTATTAAGAATTGCTCTAAAAATATTTGGGAAATTTGGGAGAATGAAAATATGGAGTTCTTGGTGAGAGAACTATACCAATCGATGGTTAGTCCTAATAAAGACATGGGGAAGGTACAAAGGAGAAGAGCATCATCATACATGATCAAGTAACAAGAATGATAAAATTATCTTAAAAGGTTTTGGGGGTACTCCTTACCTTGGAACTTGGAAAACATGGGTAATTCTCATTAAGGAGGGTAATAATGGATATGAATGGGTGTATGGATGGGTTCATTATAGATTTGATCATAAGATGAAATTTTATGAGACCCAAAGATAGATGAATCCAAATTGGTCATTTTATCCATTAACATATTGACCAAATATATTTGAGGTTTGGAAGCTACATAATTAAGTGGAAAATTTTATTGAGGTTGGGTGGAAATAATGTATGGATAAGTGGTAAAAGGTGCTGAAGAAGCCACATATTGGTATGTGGTCATAAGAGGTTGGGATAGTTGCCCATAAGGATTTATAGGCATAAAGGGTTCGGTGGAAAGAGTTATGTATCCTTATGGGTTAGAAACATATTGGTAGGATGTCATGGGTACTTGTTTGGGGGATGATATGGGTTGGTTTAGAGGTATGTTTGGGTTGGTATATGGTGGTATGGACATAGATTGGGTTGGAGGTATGAAATTATTAGTTGGTTGTTGGAGGGTGGTAACCTTATTACTAATAGGTGGAAGTATTTGAGGTATGGAAAGTACAAAACTTTGAATTGGGGTAGAAATTGGTGGGTTGGTTTAACTAAAGTGAATGGTAGAAATAGGGGCAGAATATACCCCCATGGTTGGAGTATAGGTGACAAGAGGTAAAGTTGATCCAATGTTAGAGGTATTGGTTTGGGTAGTAGGTGTTTGGTTATGGGTTGGGATGTTGAATGGAGTATGGGGAGTGGTAGTAGGTGGGTATTATAAGAGGAAGAGGCTTGGATGAGCATGGGTTGGGTTGAGGTGGAACCCACCAGAAGATGGGGAGGCATACCATAAAGTGGATTGATAGAAGGAACCAAATCAAGAGAGGTATGGTTAGATATTGTGGCAAGGTAATTCTAAAGAGCTATGGGGTTATTATCAAGGAAGGTAGAAAAATATGGATCACCCTTAACAATAATTGAAGGCTTGGTAAGAGGGGGGAAATGAGGGGAACCCTCAACATCAAAAGTATACTCTATGGAGGAAGAAGAAGAAAGTGGTTATTAGTTTGTTTGATTCCTCAACTATTGTCTAGTTTAGATCATGAGAGGAATAGAAATGAAATAATGAAACTCATAACTCAAACACAAAGCAAGGAAATAAATTATACACTATAATGAATTTAATCAAATTAGGATTCTTTTTAAATCACTTTTCGCTTATGCCTTATAAAGTGTGAAGAATAAATTTGGTTTGTATATCAAGTACTAAAGAGGATATCTAAGGTTGGTTTCAAGTTATATTAAGGTATTCAAGAGAGAAAATATATATTGATATTTAGTACATGGCTTGATAGGGGGGCCTATCCCCTTACTTCACACACTATAGTGATAAGGGTGTCAGGTGCTTAGCCAAGATATATGTAATTTTAGAGTTTGTACTCAACTAGAGAGCTGAGTTAGTTCTCCCTTTGGTAATAAAATATAAGTAGGATTGTTGAGAGAGGGTAAGGTTTATCACTAGGTGATAATATCCTAGTCAGGTCTTGTCTCAAGTCTATTTTGATGTGTTGACTAGTTATGTGGTTTGGTAAAAGTGTGCAATAACAAGAGTGAAAACTATGATTAATTACTTTGCTTTTAAGTTACTAGATCAACTAAAATAATAAATCAATTAATGTATGGAAAAGGTTTGTTTTAATCCTAAAAGAAATTTATATTTTGTTGGATGAGCATAGACTAAAGGAATAAAAAAATATGTTAGGTCCCACTAGGCATGCTAAAATGTTTCTCTCAATTTTTGATCATTTCTTAATTTGGAAGCAAGTAAGAAACTAGTTAAAGGGGTGTGTGAAGGAATATTTGATAAAAGTGCATGCATGATCCAAATGATGATGGGAACTCCTCTTTGGCCTAGAATAAATAACCTATAGATAAGAAAAAAACTATAAAATGGGTTATTATAAAAATAATTGAGTGGAATGCCTAGCATGAGCTAGATCTAATAAGTGTATGCTTGCTAGGAGGCTATAAAACCATTGTTGATATCAATTAAGTTGATATAGGTGAATATAAATAATACTTGTATTTAA
Source organism: Torreya grandis (assembly GCA_037957365.1). Lineage (NCBI taxonomy): Eukaryota > Viridiplantae > Streptophyta > Pinopsida > Cupressales > Taxaceae > Torreya > Torreya grandis. The sequence goes on from JARHVA010003653.1 coordinate 346,003, forward strand.
TAATGTGAGATTAAATGCATGAAATAAGAATAAATGAAAATTATTATTTAAATAAAATGACTAAATGTATAAAAATTAGGTCAATACTCATGTTAACATAGTCAAGGATAGGTTTATAAAATCAAGGAAGGCTCTATGAATAGGCAAGAACATAGAAAGAAAGGTTTTGTTGGTGTTAACGGGATAAAAATAAATTATTATTTTTTTCCATAGCGACCATCGATAGTTGGGTAAACCATCAGTGGTTGGGCTGACCATTGGTGATTAGGTAACCGTCGATAGTTAGGGTGACCATCAGTGATTGGGCTAACTGTCGATGGTTGCTTGTGTGTTTCTAAAATAATCAAAAAAGGAATTATAGATTAGATAAATGGTTAGTTAGGGATTTTAATATGGGTTTGGTCAGAGGAGGGAAGATGGGAGATAAGTCTGATCATGTTAGGAGGTTAATAAATGAAATAAAGCAAAGAAACAAGTATAAATTTACCTACAACTTGCTAGATTACTGATGGTGGAAGGCTAAAATAATTTAGATAGAGTGATAGTACTTTAGCCTCAAGATAAATTCAAATATATTTTTATATCACCATTATTGTTACTTGATTACTGAAGGAAGTCTAGATACCTATGTGTAAGAAGATTTGACAGCTTGGACAAGGATCCTTTTCACCTCCTACTCCTCCTTTTATAGGATGAAGTTGCTAATTAGATAGGAGGAAGTTGATAATTAGATAGGAGAAAAAAGTTGATATTTATGATTAATTGTAGTTTTTTGACATCACATAAGGTGGACATGCTAAATTATGTCATTTTTATCTCAAACACAGCTAGAAATGCTTTTAAAGCAAGTTGAAGATTTAATCATCGATGGTCAGGATAACCACAAATGGTTAGGATAACCATCAATGGTTGAGTGCTTAGATAAAAATGGCTAAAGATAAGTTTATAAAGGGGTTGATTAAAGGGGTGATCAAGAGGTTTAAGTTAGTAACTGAATTTAATTAACTAGGTGGTAAACTAGCTGTAGGGTCATGTAGGGGTCTGAGGCATTTCAACATTTAAAACTATCATGTGTAGTTTTTTATTGTCTATAGAGAGATACATCACGTTATTTGTATATTATTAATAAATAATGACATGGGTAACCATTTTTAAGGACACATAGGCATTTTATATATTCAAGATCTCTAGGGCCATGGTGGAGATTGGATAAAAAATCAAATGCTTAAAATATGATAAATGTGGAGAATTCACCTCAAATGAGTTCATAGAGTATTATGAGAAGAATAAAATTAAAAAACATTACTCTATAAAAAAGGACTTCATGATAGAATGAAGTTGTTAAAATAAAGAACATGACAATCAAGGAGATGGCTAGAACAATGTTAAAAGAGACCAAGTTACATAATGCATACTAGAGACAAGCAGTCCAAACAATAGTATATATCTTAGAAAAAGTTTAATTGAGGGTAAATAGTGATAAAACTCCCTATGAACTATGGTATGGAAAACCTACCTCTGTGAATTACTTCAGAGTGTTTGGCAACAAATGCTATATCAGGAGAAAAGAGGATAAATTGAGAAGCTTTGAATCAAGATGTGATGAAGGAATATTTTATGGTTATTTCACCCAAATAAAATTGTACATATGTTACAATAAAAAGGATACACAAGATGGTAGAGAGCATCATTGTTAGGGTTTAAGAAGGCTTGAAACATGTTAAACTTGACAAAGAAATCTATAATGAAGAATTAGATTTTGAAGATGAAGAATCTAATGAAGAGAATGAAGAAGTAACTGAAAAGGAACCTACAATTTTTTTTCAAAAGGATAGTCCTATAGAGAAAATAATTAGCAATAATAATGAAGGAGTTTAGACAAGGATAAGAATTACACAAAATAAGGTCAAATAAGTTTTTCTCTAATGTCTAAAATTGAGCCTAAGAACTATGTTGAAGCCAATAAGGATGAGAATTGGCTAAAATCCATGGAAGAAGAACTGAGCCAAAATGAGAAGAATAAAAGTTGATAATTAGTTCTAAGTCCTTCAAACAAGAATGTGATAGGTACAAAGTGTATCTCTACAAATAAGCTCAATGAGGATGTAACTATAATAAGAAATAAGGGAAGATTGGTGTGTAAAGGATATGCACAAGTTGAGGGCATATATTTTGAGGAAAGAATGTTTCTAGAATTATCTATTTATAAGAAGTTCAAAGTATATCAAATGGATGTTAAGTCTACTTTCTTGAATGGGAACCTAGAAGAATAAGTTTACATAGAACAACCTGAAGGTTTTCAACTATCAAAGGAAGAATATTATGTGTAGACTAAAAAAGTTTTGTATGGTCTAAAATAGGCACATAGAGAATGGTATTCAATATTAGACCAGTTATTATAACAATAAGGATTTAAAAAAATATGTGAAAACAATAATATTTACTTCAAATTAGAAGGTGAGCATATGTTTATTGTTATTGTTTATGTAGATGACATAATATTTTGTGGTAACAACAAAAGAAAGTGCAAAGAATTTTCTACATAAATGCAAAAAAGTGAGTTTGAGATATCTATGCTTGGAGAAATTTCTTTCTTCCTTGGTCTACAAATAGGACAATTTGAGGAAGGGTATTTATATCCCAAATCAAGTATGCAAAAAAAATGCTCAAGAAGTTTAGAATGGAAGATAAAAAACTAGCTAGTACTCCCATGATAACTAGATGCAAGTTGAGCAAAGAGGATGAATCCCTTAATGCAAATCAGACTATGTATAGATCAATGATATGTAACTTATTATACCTAAATACATCAAGACCAAATATCATGCAAGTAGTGTGCATGATTGTAAGGTTTTAGGCTACTCCCAAAGAATCACATGTCAATGTAGTGAAAATGATCTTTAGATATATCAATAGCATAATTAATTATGGCCTATGGTATCCTAAAATTAAAGATTTAACTTTGACAACATATACATATGTTGATTGGGCATGAAGTGTGAATGACAGAAGAAACACTAGTGGTGGTGAATTTTTCCTAGGAAACAAACTTGTTTCATAGCTAAGCAAAAAACAAGAATCAGTTAATATTTCCATAGTAGAAGTAGAGTATGTGGTAGTAGTGGCATGTTTTACTCAGATTTTGTGGATAAATTAAACACTAAAATACATCAAGGTAGAGGAAAAATCACCTATCTCTATTCTTTATGATAATTCAAGTGTTATTAACATATCAAAGAAATAGTGATGCATTCTATAACTAAGCACATATCAATCAAGTATCACTTATTAAGAGAAAAGGTTGTAGATAAAGAGGTCACAATGGAATATGTTCCAACTCAAGATCAAATTTCAAACATATTCACCAAACCTGAAGATTTCACTTTGACAACATATATATATGTTGATTGGGCATGAAGTGTGAATGACAGAAGAAACACTAGTGGTGGTGAATTTTTCCTAGGAAACAAACTTGTTTCATAACTGAGCAAAAAATAAGATTCAGTTAATATTTTCATAGTAGAAGTAGAGTATGTGGTAGTAGTGGCATGTTGTACTCAAATCTTGCGGATAAAGTAAACACTAAAATACATCAAGGTAGAGGAAAAATCACCTATCTCTATTCTTTATGATAATTCAAGTGCTATTAAAATATCAAAGAAATAGTGATGCATTCTATAACTAAGCACATATCAATCAAGTATCAATTCTTAAGAGAAAAGGTTGTAGATAAAGAGGTCACAATGGAATATGTTCCAACTCAAGATCAAATTTCAAACATATTCACCAAACCTCTTTCCAAGGAATAGTTTGAGTATCTAAGATAGAATTTTGGAGTGGTGGCTCCTACATCACATCACTACATCCTAGTGATGGGGCATGAGACTAGGGGGAGGATCATATAAAAAAAATTAAACCCTAGAAGATCATTGAAAAGGAAACATAGGTATTCATAATTTTGTAAAATTTTAATGAGTTGATGGTTTCAGATTCTTGGACAAACTCCTTTATCTAATAAATGGGGAGAAACATTTGGACAAATAGTGAGAAAGTGTCCCTTTTCCATTGATGTCAAGGGGAGAGAAGAAGTGCAAATGATCTCTATAAAAGTCTGGAGAAAAAGTGTAAATGCCAAATAAGATCATACCATGTGTCCAAGTTGAGTTTAGGAAAATGTACCATTGCCTAAGGGGGAACAATTTTGGCATGAGAAACTTCAGTTCATACTCATTAGAAGCCAATGCAAGCAATGATAGAGAAGTAAAAAAATATTAGAATATCAGAGCATTTAGTTTACCATCAATGAAAAAGGGGGAAATTAATGGTAATATGATTTTCATTGATGTCAAAAGGGAGATGATTGGCTCTATGGATGTCATTGATGCTTAGGGATGAATATGGTGATTAGAGGATATGTAAGGGATCCTATCAAAGGTAAAGCATTATTGAAGTGCTTGTGTCCATGAGTGGAATTCATCTAGTTATTCATTATGTTCATCTAGACATTTTGGGTCTGTGACAAGAAAATATGAGAAGGTAATTTGTTGATGTCACCATTACCATATGTAGATGAGTCTGGGGGAGTTGGTCATATGTTTATGATCACATTATTCTATATTTATTATGTACCAAATTTAAAGTCTTATGATGAAGCACATTAGAAGATATGAGGATGCAAATTTGGCTACTTAGACAAATTTACAAAAGGGTTCAAATAGAGCCAAGTAAGCATGTTGATGAGATCAACATTCACACACATGGAGGAGCTAGGACAAAATGATCATATGGGTTTATTCATTTTTTTGACTAATTATTATGTACTAAATATTAGGTCACACGATGTATCATGAAAAAAAATATGCATGAGTAAAGTTGGGTTCCTGGGCATTTTGACAGTGTTTTCCCATAGTTAAATTTGTAGATGGCAAGAAAAATCTAAGTAGAAATTTTATGATGTCATATATTTAACCTATGAATGTTTTGAGATTATATGGATATATGGATGAAATACCCTATGTAAGAACATCTTATGCTTTAAATTTTAAGACATGCAACTAAGCCTAACAAAAGTTATGCAAAAATAAAGTTGGCCTTCTAGGTATCTCGACACATAGTTGGCTCTATGGAAGAATAATCTAGGTGAGTATATTAATGGAATTATATTTCACATACATGAATAATTCAAGAATAAATAAGTATATGGGTTTATTCAATATTATACCTAGTTTATATGGTCAAAATTTTAGAATAGACAAATGTACAAATAAAAATATATGAAGGTGGAAAGTTAGCCTTCTAAGCATATTGAGATGGTCTCCATAGTCAAATATGCATAAGGTAAAGTTAGAGAAAGTCTTGAATAGATTGATGTAATACATTTTATCAAATATGTTAGGATGAAGTGAGATGAGGACAAGTGGTCAAAGTTTAAATCTTGATCAACGATTAGTGATTAATCATATGTTGAAGATCCAATGATACACAGTGAAGTCAAAATGTCAAAGTCACCTACAAGTGAATACGCTAGTGACAAGTGTCACAATCATGGATCCTAAATAGTAAATTTATGATGTATTTCAAAGTTAAATAATTAATTATTAACATGAGGATGCCAAGTGTCTCAATAGTAATAATTGACAACAATGTGTAAAAGGCATGCATTAATACCAAGTGTCACATTTTCAAGAGCTAAGTAGAGATAAAGATCAAGAATGTCAGAAGATCTAATTATGAGTAGATGATCATGCAATGAATATCTAATAGAATGAGTGGACTCAATGGGATAAAGTATTTGATGTTTATGAATATAGAGGTGAGTTAAAGACTGAGTTAGTTTGATGAGATTGACAGAGTATATTTGTTTAAAAGATTCAAGAAGTAGCGAGATGAGATAAAGAGATCAATGTTTAATGACATGAAAAAATTAAAGTTAGTGATAGTTTGAATATCTAATGACATATAAGATCTCAGACTATAAATATCAATGGATGTGTTTTAAAGTTGAAAATTTAAAGTTTGGAAGCATACAAAGATCACATGGATCACATAAATCTATTAGAACTTGATTGAAAGGATGTTTTTTAAAGCTGAGTATATTGCATGAGGATCATCATATCATAGCACCAAAATTAAGATCAATAGTCAGTATTTAAATATAATATCATCCCAATGGTCAACTGGAAGAAATTATAGGTAAGTCATAAATCATGATACAAATAATGAATTTGATTATGGTGATTTATTAAATTTATGTAATATGGAATGTGCATCAAACATAGAATCCAACATAAGATAAAAATAGTAATGACACCAAGAATCATGATGGTGGAGCATGAGTTCAAGATGTGGGAAACTTGTTGTTAAAGACTAGAACTAAAGTCAAATATAACTGAGTGTGATGTGTTAGTAAACTAGTGTGAATGTAGAGAATATACAAAACTTTAGATCAAATTCTTATATATATGTCATCTAGGATATAGTTTGATGTAGCTAAAGTTGTTGGAATTATGTCATATATAAAAATATAGAGACACAAAGGTATAAGTATGGAGAGTATGAGCTATTGTTATTGAATAGTATCAAATAGAGAAATATAGAGACATAGAGATAGAAGAGAAGAAAAGAGAAAGGAAGAGAAGAGAGATGAAGTGCAAAGTATGAATAGTTGAAAACTAGACTTGTAACAAAGAATATAGGATTGGATTCATTTATGAATCTATATTATAATCTATATTTGTAACTCCATAATAGAATCTGATAGGTAGGTGTCATTAGATAAGCTGAGTTGGTACTCAGTTAGGGAGTGGGTGCTTCATTAGAGTAGGTGATCTTATATAAAAGTATTGGTGTCTCCTTAGGTTTTGTGCCCTTAAACTTTGTAACTAGTGAGGTTATTTATTATGACACTGGATTAGAATGGTAGATTCTAAAAACTATTATCATGGTGGTTTTTCCCATATTGGGGTTTCCATGGTATATCTAGTGTTGTGTCTATTTGTGGGTATGTGATCTCTATATATAGTTTTAATATACATTAAAAACATTATAAAATGACTAAGTTAATCAACATATTTATTCACCCCCCCTCTCAATATATAGTTGTGTTCTAATAAGAACATGTATTAATCTTCTTGTGTTTCTTTACAAATATTCTAACCTTAAAAATGAACTAAAAATAAACATATATAAAGATGATATGGGATCCACCTCCAAACATAATTTAATACCAATATTATCCATAATGGATCAAAATAGTTATAAACCTAATCATTACCATGATGCTCCTACAAAATATATAGAAGAGAGGAAGGGGCCCCAGAGTTTTGATAACCTGCCCTTGGTTAGGATCATGAGGGTATCAAACTTGAGTTTAATATAAAATCACTTCCTAGATAATTACAAACATCTTATTTAAATTAAAATTCAAATGAAACCAAGTTATAATCATAATCAAGATTCTATAGATTGATATGTGGCTCTTTTAAAATCAACTCTACTTGAGTCAACATTATATTATGTACCTTGAGATGGGATTGAAGGGAGACCTTTATGACCTAGATGATTCTTGTGTTTAAATATATGGAAAGATATAGGATGTCCCAAGATCTTTATCTATTAGCCTTCAATACCTTCATCTTTATTACTAGTTTGAAGTGCTCTAGGTGGACCTTGAATTCATCAAGATTGAGCAAGGTGCCATTTGAGTGAAATAGGATTGTGATGAGGACTTCCTTGAAGTAAAAAAGGATTTTATCACTGATTGTATCCAAGGGATCGATGGTGACATGTATATCCCTGAGATAATATTATAGTTATTTATAAAATTACTAATAAATTTTTGATGTAAATTTAGGTCCATGAGAGGCATGAGATTGAGATTTGGGAACATCACTTTGTTGATAATTGTCACCATATTCTTGAATTTATTGTCCACCTTGAAAATTCCCTCTAAATACTATTTTTCTCTTTGAAATAGAACATTACTCTTGTAGATATCTCTATTCACCTCTCTAAAGGTTGCAAATAACTATGTAAGGGTATCGTCAAATCTTACCAATTAAATAAATAAGTAAAAAAATCCTTTATTGGGATTTTAAGGTCTTGACTTGGTATCTAAGGTCCTTCATAGACTTCTTAATGAGATCATTAGTGTCCTTCATTATAATATAGAGTCAATAAAATATTTTCCTCCCTCATAGTAGTCCTCTTATTTGTAAGAGACAAAAGGTATTATTATTTATTCCATACCACAAGGTCCCCATCATGCATGAATGTATGAGTGAGAACCCTCTTCATCCTAACTAAGACATATTCAAATTGTAGTTAAATATGAGTGTCCCCTTAGCATACCATTTTTGGCCTTTGTGTACTTAGAAATTTAAAAGGGACCATCCATATTTGTCCTACCATTGATAAGGGATTAAAGGAAGACCTTTACATTTTTGACCTATACAATTCTTGTGTTCAAATATATATAAATATATAAGATAAACCAATCTCTTTCTCTATTGGCCCTCACTACCCTATTCTTCATTACTAGTTTGAAGTGATCTAGGTGGACCCCAAATTAATTAAGGATAAGCAAGGTGACATTCAAGTGAAAGAGGACTATGATTATGACTTCTTTGAAGTAATAAATGATTTGATCCTTGATTTTATCCAAGGGATCAATGGTAGAATATATATTGTTAACCTAATATTACAGTGTAGTCCTCATGCTCCTTATGAATGTTTACTGTAAATTCAAGTCCATGGGAGGCATAAGCTTGATATCTAGGAACATATCTTTGTTGATAATTTACACCATATTTTTGAATTTATGGTCCTCCTAGAAAATTACCTATAAATACTATTGTGTTTTTCGAAAGAGCACATTACTCTTTTAGATATCTCTAGTAACCTCTCCAAGGGTTGTGAATAATTATGTAAGGGTCACTTCAATCTTACCAACTAAACCAATATGGAAAAAGCCCCTCACTTTGGATTCTAAGGTCTTAACATGGTATCTAAGGTCCTTCAACTTCTTAGTGAGATCATTAGTGTCTTTTATTATAGATAGGATCTTATAAAATATTCTCCTCCCTCAAGGTAGTCCTCTTATTTGTAAGAGTGAAGAGGTTATCCTATGTCCTCCATAATAAATATTCCCCATCCTATGTGAAGGTTTGAGTGAGAACCCTCTTCATCTTGCCTGAGTCCTAGTTGAATTATATCTAAATATGAGGGTCTCCTTACTAGACCATTTTTGGACTTTGTACACCTATAGCTTCAATGGGGACCATCCATATTTTTCCTAAAATTATTTCTAATGTAGTGGAAATTAAAATAATAAGGGTGGTGGAAACTAAAGTGTAAAGTGGATACATGGGTAGAGGAAGAAATAATGAAAGTGAAAGGTGGAATGAAATGGATGATGTAGGGAGAAGTAGGGGTGAAAATGGAGGAGTTACCAAATGGGAATCCCAATGGAATAATTTAGACCTTAATTGGTCTTGGGTTATGAATACATGGGGGAAAATTACAATTGGGATATGTGTATTCAATATGAAAGAGGAAATTGGTTAATTAAAACAAAGTCTTACGGAGTCCTGTGTAAGGGAGAATTAAACCCATCATGACACTGCAGGTGAAATTAGAGGATACATGGGTGGTTGAGGTGAAATTAACCTTAGAATCTTGGTAGGATTTGAATTAGGGATCACTTAATATGATGTTAAATTAGAAGAGGCCATCCTAGATGGATCTTTTACATAATATGTGGTCACTACTAGACTTATTAAAATGTTAGGAGCTTTGGGATCAAATGATATTGGGGCATTCATAGAAATAGATGTTATGGGGTAAATTGTGGCATTTTCAGGGACCAATGTTGTCATCAATACTATAAATGTAAAGGTAACATGAAATAAGGTACTATCAAGGTCTATGATATCTCAATGTAAAATAATGGATTTGACCAAGGTGAAGTAGTTAAAGTGGGTTAAAATGGGGTTGAAGGGTAAATTATAGGGGCCAAAAAACTAGGAATAACGAATTTGGTTGAAGCCAATGGAGTAAGGGGAGTTTTGGTACTTGTAAGGGATGATGTAGAAGGAGTTTCAATATGGGAAGGCTGAACTTTGGTTGGGAATCTAGGAGGATATTTAAGGTATTGATTATACATAATATAATTAGGGTATAAAAAATCTAGGGATGATACATAATGGTCTTGAGGTGGGATCTCTAATGACTCTATGTTGATTAAAAAATGAATCACATGGGCAGCCTAGAGTTGGTTTACCTGGGAGGTTATCATAGGTGAAGTAGACATTGAAGATAAAAAATTAGTGTCATTAGGGACCCTTTGAAATATTAATTTGGAGAGTCTTCTCACTTTTACTAGGACTTCTATTACATGTTTTTTAAGATTTTATATCTCATCTACTACAATCCCATGCTACAATTGAACTCTTTGGAGATGTGATGTTATGATCTTCACTATCACCTCTACATCATTGGTAGGGTTGAGTTTGGTTTCATTATCTAGGTGGATCTCATGGTGGTATGTATTATTTATCCACACCTAATGCTTATCATCATTTCAATTCACCATTCCCCAAGGATCCCATTGACTATCATCAGCCTGGGGGAGGTTGAACAAGTCCTGATGGATGGCCACAACTTGTAATTACAAATTATTATATCCATGGAGTTTGATAATAATAGGTAATTATGGGTAATAATTCTACCTTATAATGGTACAAAACAAGTTAACAAAGAGGTTAAAACATGGGAAACTTATAGCTTGAAAAAAACCTTATGTAATCTTAAGGCTCTAATATACATGAGATCATTAACAAACTCTACATCATCTTCTAAATCATCATAACTTATAGGATTATGTATATTTTCAATTATCTTTAAGATTACACTATAATTCTGTACATGAAGGTATTATCCCAAAATTATTCTGGTTTTGGATTTTAAGTTAAGGTTTCTAATTTAGAATTGAATTCTATTTTGTCTGTAGGGATATAACGGGGATGAACACTGGACTCTAGAGGGAATTTAAGGTAAAAAGGATCTTAATTATTTTAATACATAAAAGATAGATAATTGTGAGCCTAATTTATATGGGACCTTATAGGGCTCTATGATAGTTCCATAGTAATGTCATCAAAGGCTTATGTCATGTGAATTAAACTTTACATTGATTTGATCAATATTAATTTAACCTTTTTTGGCTTAGATATTACCTTCATGGGCATGCCTTAATTATATTGGTTGGTGGTTATAGGACCTATCTAGGTCTCAAATCATGAAACATTCAAGTGAGCTAATAAATGTAGAGTGTGGTGGGAACATGCCCAATTATATCATTTGTGGTATATGAGATGTGTCCAACCATATGTAACTTGCACATTGGTGGATTTAATGGGTAATATGATGATTAGGCATAGTAGGGCATTCCCCAACTTAATATTTCCACCTAAATGAGTTGGTTGGTTAAGTATACAAATATACACATGGAAATACATTACTGGGTCAAGGGCTCTCGATTCGTATCATTCTCTAACTCATCAATAATGTCTAGGACCTATTTGGAAATTAGGTGTATATAAGTACACATGGCAACTTCTTACTCAATCAATCCTCTTAGGGATATGATAACTTTGACACCTTTGGGAGTACTTGGTACACATGGTACTATTCCATTAGACTAATCCTCATGGGGATATAACATCTCTAACACCTTTGGGTATATTAGGTAGATGTGGTAATCTCTCATTAGATCAGGACTCCAAATCTCTAATAGATTTGACACCTCTAGGTGTAGTTGTTTCATATGGAAATCTACCATTAGATAGATCCTCCTTAGGCTCTAACAACTCTGAGTGCACTTGGAAAACATGGTGTTTTTATATTATATTAGATCTTTTAGGGCTCTAAAGACTCTAACACCTCTAAATGTAATTGGTATATGTCGCGCTTTAAAAACTATAACACATCCATCATATATGAAAAAAATAAATATCTAAGTCAATATTAAATAATTATTTTGTCAAATGGACACTTTCCACAAAATTCTTTTAGGATAGTGCCAACTAGGACTTTAGGATTGAGACTCCACTAATTACTTGTGCAAGGTTTTTATATAAGGAATAGTTAATGCCCTAAAAAGATAAGTATGTAAAATAATTAAAAATGATAATGCGACTAATAATTTTGGCATAAATATATACAAAATATTATCACATATAAATTAACAATCTATCTTTAGTTACATGAAATATTTATAGTGACTAGGGACCAAACATCCATCCAATATTTTGAAATAGATGAGCATTAGGCTAAGCTCGAGATAGGATAGATAATTTATAAATTTATGTAATGCAAAGGTCCCCTTTTATTATGAAAAATGGGCATGTTTTTCACAACTCTTACATGTTGTATTTATACACAACCTATTTTCCTTATTGAGTTATAAATTAAAATACATGCTTTAATATTTCACTTTATCTTCACATATGTCTTGGTGAATATGATACTTTCTAAACTAAAATATAGATACATATGCTTAATTTATTATATCTTCATTTTTTATTTTCTGTTGTCATATGCTTATTTAAATTTCATAACATGATTCAAACTTATTTTATTATTATATGCAACCCTTGGCCTTATGTATGTTCAACAAACAACTTGCTTGTATGGAAAAATCATGCCTTGAATGTGTTGCCTTTGGCCTTCTCTAATTTTGAAAAAAATTCATGTCCTTTTTATTCAACCTTTTGGATTCACGTAAGACATATATTAAAAAAAAATACACTCTTTGTGACATAATTATATACATCATCTAGGCCTTCTTGCATGTCAATTATGCGACTTTGTTTGCATGGTTTCAATTTGGATACTATGATTCCATGATTAATATCATGAATAACTATGTATCTACTTATCTATTTAAGAATACCTGATACACATCATGCACATATTATCTATGTGAATCAATTCTTTAAATTTTCAACATAATAAGTTTACAATGTATATGCAACAATCATAATTTATTACATTCATAATTCATTATCACAATGATATATAATTCTTACATGATGAAAAAAATTATAATTTTTAAAAATGATTCAATGATAAATCTATGATATTTCAAATAAAAGATACAATATACGAAAAATTTATTACATGATTATATATCTTTCATAAATTCTCTCACTTTTTATTTTGAGACAAGTGATTTTCATAAAATTTCTATCTTCTTAAAAGGATGCATCATATTGGGGTTTTATAAGCAATGAATTTTTATATATGATAGTTTACAATGTGCAAAAATCATAATGTTTAGATTATGGGGGCATTCAACTTATTTATTCACTCCACTCATTTATCTACTTGAGCACAAATATGATTTCGTGAAGATGGTTACAAGGATTCAAATAGTTTTCTAAAGATCACATTTGAAACTCTATATAGTACACAAGGCATGATATTCATCCATGACCAAGCTACTACTTGGAAAAATAATAGATTTTATCTTTTTCAAAAATCAATTATCAATTTTGAAGAATTAAAAGTTTGAATTTAGATCTGTTTGTAGAAGTCAGATTCATCTTTTGAAAGTGAACCATGTTTGAGCTTAGTGATGTTACACATCTTGGTTTCACTTTAGTGAGTTGTGTATTGGTTCCCAACTCTTCTATTTAAATTCAACAAGTGGGCCACATGAGATATTATTGACTCTTAGTGTTTTGGTTGCACTTTGGAAAACCACTATTTTAGTTCCCATTTCTTCACACATTACATAGTACCTTATTTGGTTTTAATCATATATATTTAAAACCCAACCACATACATTGATTTTTCAAATTTATATTTGATCACTCATAATTAAACACTTCTCCACATTATTCAACAAGGTGTTATGCACATATCTATGATAAAGACAAAGTGTGTATATACATGAAAGTATCACATTTCCTTTACTCTAGTAATTTATGCATCACTAAAATAAAAGGGATGATATATACAACATAATTACTAAATAAATTATTGATAATTATTTTCCTTTGCATATATTACTTTTTTGGCCAACTTGCCATTATGATAACTATTTATCTATATGAAATATTTCAAATTCTTGAAATTATTGAGAAGATCTTTCAAAATTACTTAATTTATTCCTTTTCATCCCTAATCGGTAGATGCTTAATTGTCATTCTAGTTTCATAAGCCTTTTTTAAATTTGGAAAAGTTTTAAATTAGGTAGATAAGGATTAAATGCACACCTATCCACTAGTGAAAACTTGTCCCCCACACTGTAACATCTAGGTTTTCAAAAAGACATGCTTCCTAATGGATTTCCACTTATGACAATAGGACAGTTATTAGAAAAAATTAAAATATTATCCTATAAGAACACATCAAATGTCTCACTTTAAAATCTTAATTAATCTATCTATCATTCTCTTTCAAAATAAATTTCAAAATCAACTATTTATTTATAAAAGATCTGTACTATAATTATGCTATAGTAATATAGTCATGGGCTAGGTTAACACTACTTTTTTATAGGTCAAGAACATCTTTTGTCAAGCATTCTAAGAAAATTTTATATTTTCATTTTATATGATCTTCCATAAAGTGATATCTACATTGGCTTGAGGTCCATTTTGACTATGTATGTAGTACTCAATCAACAAGGGATTTTTTTAGGATAGATTGGCCATATCCCACATCCCCAATTTCCCCTCTAGGAATTTAATCGTGTTTATATAGTTGTGTAGGTTAAGGTTTTAATTTTTTAGGTGAACCATGCATCTAAACATACCAAACACAAAATCATATAGTATTATACAAAGGCAAACTATCTCAAAGCTTTAGATCCAACACATAGTAAACATAAGAAAAGTCACACTAGTGGACAACAACACACTATTACCCTATCTAGTTATTATGCACTTGTCCTATTATATAATGAAACATTGTTATAAATTAATAATGTGTTGTAATTTTTTATAATTAGTTTGAGATAGTCACATTCAATAAGTTAATAATTCAATTTGAGTTAATTAGTTTTCAAGGACATCTCTTTAATCCTAAACCTCATTTCCATATTTAGTAATTTAAAATTTCCATAAATTTTGTATACCACTATATTTTTATAGTAGGTTGTCTCATTTATCATCATAAATAAAATTTCAAGTTTATATTTCTTTAGATTAAATTTCCTTTCACAATTAGTTCTAAGGGTAAATAATAACTATTGAAATCATGTGTTGACGAGTGTTAATGCCTAAACCATTATTGAGGTGGAGAAGTGTTGGATGTTGAGTACCTAAAAAACTCAAATTAACACCTATAAATATAATCATAAATATTTTATGTAACATAATTTAATATTCAAAGGTGGAAATTTAAAACATATTTTTATGTCAAGGTAGAACCCCTAAATATGGTTTTATGTAAATTAAAATTTTGAATCAACCACTGCAAGTGAATTTTATATATAATTTTATTGCATAGTACTATAATTCCTCAATATATAAAATATAATAGTTATTTTAGGAGCCACAATCTTGCCCCAAATATGATCTACCTATATCTTCAATTGATATAAAATTACATCTTCTATCTATCATAATGTCTTAAAAAGTATCTCAATTTTCCACCTCTGATAAATCTATAGAATTTGAGCCATACAATATGTATTATAATTTTATAGAATTTCCCATTTGTTTCTCATAATCATGCAAAATCCCCCACATATGTCTCAATATGCAAAATTTATCCCATTGGAATTGCATAACTTGACCCAAAGTATATATTATATGCTTTTCATGGCTTTAATGTTTAATACAATCCCACTATATGACCACCTTTTGTTAATATAGGTGAAAACTAAAAATAAATGATCTCAAAAATAGTATTTATGTAAACCATATGTTATATGGAAAGATGTAATCATGCAAAGTATGTATACAAACATATAAAGATATGTCATCATATAAATATTTGATCATTTAAGTACACATTAAACATGTAACATAAATAATTCAGGATACAAGTTTCATGTAAAGTAGTTATAGTAGTTAGGCACACAATAATAAGCATTGTAGTAGATGCATGATATAAATCATAGAATCAAACACACACTAGAAATATGTGTGATAAAAATCATGGAACCAAAATTGATAACACACACACACACACACACACACACACACACACACACACACACACACACACACACACACACACACACACACACACACACACACACACACACACACACACACACACACTATCATGAAACATACCAACACTCAAGACACAACTCAAATTTAACCCATCATAAACAATATGAGCATGACATGGGCTAGAGAATCCTATAACACAATTGATGCATAATGTGACAAAACACACTTTATGCACTCATATAACATGTAATATATTACACTTAAATGATCACACAATTTAACTAGCAACATCAAGCATAAAATTAGAAATCAATGTTATTATACATAATAAATCAATGTCATCATCTAATATATAAAAATAAAATATCTATAGGAAATAACACTCTAGAAATTATAAATCATATAAAGTTACACGTAATACTCTACTATGATCAATGGATCAATATATAACTTGATAGGTGTATATGTATTCCCATAGTGTAGGCATTCCCATAATGTATAAAGGTAGCCCATGGGTGTACATAATGCCATGCATCTATATACCCATATATCATATGTAATACATATGTCCATCCCATTAATGTATATCATGAAAATCATGTGCAAAGAAATATACATGTAATTCACCATGTATATGATTAATAAAATAAATCAATCATGTATATGAGAAAAGCATGGCATACATAAGCCATGGTTTACAATTTTATGAGCATTTGATTTTTATTTTTATTTTTTTATAGATGTGATGTGTGAATGATATAGCATTGAAGTTAATTGTACATCTCAATTATAATTATCTAGTTATCTCATCAAAATACAAAAAAATGAATGGGATGGAATCATCTGATGAACTGTGCATATAAAATACATCATCCTCACATACTAATTTGTGATAAATTAATTGCTCTAGATCATGAGGAAGTGAATTATATGGAAATGTGTATGATACTGAATTCATAATAGCAATTATTTTTTAATTTTCATTATGTAATTATGTTAAACTTTCTTGTAATAATTTATGTAGTGATACTTGAACCATACTAATAACTAAAGATTATTTATTTTATTTGTCTTTATCAAGAGTAGGTGTGCTTAATACTTTATTAGATTATTCATCTATAGTTGGCTTAATTTTTTTGTCATCCATACTTGTACACTTTAGTAATAGTTTAGTTTTCAAATGATTTTTCTCTTTAAAATTTAAGAAAACCACCTTGTAATTAGAATGAAATAGTCTTTTTGGTGTTACCCAATGTTATTACCATTTTATCTAACCATGATTTTCCAAGATTGCATTTAATTTTGTAATGGTTGGATTAAAAAAATGTCTCCACTATCTTGTCCTCAAAAGAAATAGATATAAATATATGTCCTAATGACCCCTCATGGGTGTTTGATTATTTAAAATCCATTTGATCATGTCTTATTTCCTTAATAAAATCAATTGTGCATGCATTATATTGTATCTTGTCATCCACAACAATTTATTTAATATGTTTATCTTCTATAAGATATAAAATTTATAGTAGTTCTAGGGATTGATATGGAAATGTATGACATTTAAAAACTTTTTGGGATACATAAATATTATTAGATTATGAAACAAAAGAGGATGTAGATACTAAATTTATGGTAATGTTTTTATATTTTTTTAATGTAACAACACTCTTATCCACAAATTCAATTTTGTGTTGAAATGCATAAAAAATTTCATATCCATACCCATTTATGTGATGATCATTAAAAAATGATCTTTCCCCCACTTGTTAAATGGCATGC
The DNA here is from genome assembly GCA_037957365.1 of Torreya grandis. Taxonomy (NCBI): domain Eukaryota; kingdom Viridiplantae; phylum Streptophyta; class Pinopsida; order Cupressales; family Taxaceae; genus Torreya; species Torreya grandis. The sequence continues at coordinate 363,972 of JARHVA010003653.1, forward strand.
ATAGTGATGTTGATTAAAGGGTAATGTGATTATATTATTGTCAAGGATTATTCATAAAACATTTTTGGGTTTAGAATTAAGTCTTATAATTTAAAAATTCTTCATCCAAAATTTAAAGGTAGTACTTAGTTTAGATGCTTCATTAATTATATTAAATGTTGCTTCCCTCTTAGATGCATAATAACTTTTGATAGTTGAAGTTTTTGAAATTTTTGAACTCGTAGTGTAAAAAGCACATGATTATAATATAACATTGAATAAATACACGTAAATTCACTCAAAATAACTATGGGTATGATATAGTGAGTTTTCCCTAAGTGGAGATAAAATACCCTTACTAAAAAAATAATTTCTTCTCCAAATCAGTTGGATGATACATTAAGTAATGCAATGTATTTTTTAACCTTAAATAATAATCTTAAATTTTTTTATAATGACCTTATTGAATGTTTTGGATATAATCTAAGGGTAACCTAAGACCTCTATTCTTACTAAAATGGGATAAGAAAAATCTTATATCTAAATAAAGAAAACCAAAAGCCCACTAGGTAAATCATATAACAAATATAAGGCTTTACCATTGAAAATTTGATGAATAGTTTTTCATAGTACTCTACCATCACATGATTATTATCCAAAATAATACATTAAGTGTGTTATATGGGTTTTAGGACCTCCATATCCATTAAAAATATAAATTTATGAATGATAAATCCTTGTCAATATGGATGATTGAGTATCCCTCATACTATAGGCTTCCATAGTATAACATTATTATCAAATTTAGCATTACATGATTTATACTTTAAGGATAAGCTAACAAATTGTATTTGGATTTCACCCATTACATTAATCATGGGCAATATATGGATAATAGGCATGGTTATAGATTGGAAAGGTTCATTTATGGGTTTCATTTCACCATCTATATTAAACATGGGTATAAAATATTCATCACATGTATAACTATCATTGTATTGGTTAGAATCATTATCAATTCCATATAACTAGAAGAATAATTGTGTTTTGAAATAAAATCACAATTCATGTCAATAGAAGAATCAATACATGATTTAAAAACATCATTTTTCATATCAAAATATAATTCATTGCATGCAATCTTATCAAAAACACCATTTCAAAGCCTATAATAATTAGAAATAAAATGTATATCATCTATCCATTTTTACTATATAATATTTATTTATTGTACGATTAATAATATCAAGAAGTGTGTTGGTTGATTCCTTTTACATTTTTCTTTTTCTACCTCATGATAAGTGGAAAGGTATATATAAAGGGAGGGAGAACTAATATCTTAGATTATAGGATTAATTTGACCTATTTCTTCTTCACTACCATTTTAAAAAGATAGGTCACTAGTATATCTATCCTCAACATAATTATGCACATAATCATAAACACCATCCAAATAATTATTATATTTATTTACACTAGCATGATCATTACTGACATAATAATTATCATCATTAACATAATCATAATCATCAACATTTTTCCTTTAATAAATAAAATTATAAATCACAACACATGTATAAAATAAGGAGTCTCTTTTTGTTATGATATCATGGAACTCCATATCTAATATAATCCCAAAGAGAATAAGAGGGGAGGGATTTTGGCTGTCACTAACATGAGGTCTTGGGGGAGGGGGAATGAAGTGAGTCATACATGCCCTTTCCCTTTAAGTAGGAACTAGAATCATATAAAATTCATTATTGATGCAATATATGATAATAAATATATCTAAGAGTTTGTTATTAATAATATAATACTTAAATTTATTACATTTTTATTCATCACTTTTCCTTGTCTTAAATATGAATGATCCAAATAATAGATAAAATAAGTAGATGATTTTCAACACCATGTTAAAAAATAGTAAATATAAATCATTTAAATCATTGTAAATTAGATTAAAAATTATAAAATCAAACTAAAAAAATATATTCAAGTCGTGTGGAAATTAGGTTGTAAGTCATAGGGTGAATGTATGCATTATATCAATTTGGCAATGTCAAAATGAATAATCAATCATTTTTATAAAATCTAGAATAATTTTGAGAATAAAATAGGGTTTCAATAAATATAAATAGATAGATAAAATACACACACACACACACGCACACACACACACACACACACACACACACACACCTTTATCCCATTAGATAAATTTTATCAAAAATATATAAAACCTAATTTCAAAAAATATATTAAGAATTATATAGAAGAAAAATAAATTTTTGATCTAACTAGAATGACTAAGAAAAACCTCCAAGCATTTCTAAAATAAATCAGTTTTAAATCATCCATTAGCCAAATGTATTAAAATGATTAAAAACCCATAATAGGAAAAACCCTAATAGGGTAATAAGCATGAAAAATTAATGGGAAATATTAAAAAAAACATATTTATGCATATGATAAGGTTAATTATAAGTCACATATAAAAGTCAAATCTTAATAGATGATAATTATTAAACCATGAGAGAGAATGAAAACCTAAGGTATAAATGACCTAGGGTTTGTTTGTCATCAATTAAATGATTGGGTTCATTAAAATGTTTCATTTATTTATTGATTAATGTGATTTAAATAAGATAAAATTATTAATATATTTAAATTATGTAAAAAATGGTTTTGTAGTCACTAAAATTGACATTTATGATAAAACATTATACTTGTGAGCATACTTGTGTACACATTTAGCTCATGCCCAAATCCATGGATCTAAGCCACTATTCCTCTACTTTTATGCGGATGAACCTTTCCATTGAGAAAATTTGATACAAAATATTTATATTCCTATGTCTAAATATCCTATGTTCATATCTTCACTGATTCACACTTATATATTATATGTTCTTACTTCTTAGTCAAGGCCACTCCTTTAGGGCTATCCCACTCAAAAGTAGTGTTTTAATCCACTAACCACATCCTCATGATAAAAAATGGCTACTTTTTCATATTTAAACTCACCCAATAGGTTGTCTAACATGTTTTTTAAGTCTTATTTAAGGAATTTCTCAAAAATACTACTATATGAGAAAAATTACTATTCATTTCTCCACTAGATGGAAAAAGTCTTATATATAACAAACAAAAGATTCATTATAACTACATATTGAGAATAAATCATTTATTATTCCCAATTATAAGTATACACATCCCAAGTAGCCTTGAACTAAGTATGAATACACCTCCAAAGTCAAATTTGTTTTTGAAGAACTTAATTACACTAGGATTTCACTAGCATATAACATTACACAAATATTTCACACACAAAACTATAACGTGGGATAAATACATGGAGTTTGATCCCTATTAAAATTATTGGTATGTAGGTATCACTCAAAATAGAGGTTGTTGAGGTCAATCACAACTTCAACTACTAACCCTTTCTTCCCCATCTATCACATTTATTATTCATTATTTATTGATCCAAGATTATAAGTGAAGAAGGTACTACACAATGGGTCCTATAGTAGATCAAAATATTTCAAATAGTCATATGTTTCCTAAAAGTAAATGCACACTAGTAAACATTTACATAGAGGGGAAAACCCTACTAGATACTAACAAACCCCACAAACTACAACATAGGTAGACCATATCTGAATAGTGAATCCTTATCCTAGGTAGATTTAGATCCCTATTATTGATTAAAATTCATCTCACATAGTGTCACAATCAGTTACACATTTACTATTTCAATCAACCAAATCTGATTGCTAGCTAAGTTGTTCATATTTTTTATTTCCCCTTTTAGCCTATTTCCACAAATAGAAAGTTATAAATAATAAATTCTTAATTTATGATTATTTTATACATTTGAATTCCATGCATCATTTTTTTAAAATTAAATTAGATTCATTACCTAATCCCAATTTTGATTAAAACATATTCTTGAACTTGTCTATTTATTAAATATTGTAAACCCTAATCATATATGTTTTTAGGGTTTATTTACTTCTTTTGTTGATTATAATTGATTTATTTTGGTTTTTATATTTGGTAAATTATTTTTTCATAATAATTTTCCAAGTTTCCATTTCATATTTTATACAATCTAAGAAAATTATTTGTACCTTTATTAGAGGATGTGATAAATTAAGTGATACATAAGTTAAACATACTTAGATTTTTTTGATAAGGCACACAAGATGGATAAGAACTAGGGTATATGATAAACATTAGATATTAATGCACAAAATAAATATGTAGAGGTACATGATAATATATTAGATCATTAATAGTATAATCAAGACAATATTGACTTTTTATAGTAGCATTAATATGTAATTCTACCTATAAGTGATGAAAGACAAGAGATTAATAAAGTGATAATTATTAATAAATTTTGAGAAGCATTCCATGATCAACCTTAGGATTATAATACAAAATTTTAAAATATTTTGTAAATAAAAAGTGAAATCATGGCTGACACATGTAATAATTATACTGTTATGCTTTCTTTAGCTTTCTCTACATAATTTGATATTTTTTTGTTACCACCATATAGTATGGGGTAAATAAAAAGGTTTAAATAAATCAATTTTCCCATATCTTCTTAGCCAATCTTTATACAACCTTTGGTTTACAAGCATTTTAATATTTATTTACAATCCCTTATGTAAAATAATATGAATCTACACACTAAGGTGTTACAAGTGGAACAAAGGGATTTAATGATGAACTTTATTAATAGACTTTTTTTCATACTCCATTAGCTCAACATATTTAAGCATATTATTTACCAACTAGTTTTTTTGCACCTAAGATTACATTTTATGATGTTAAAGGTGACCCCAAGAAATATTTGAGAGCAATCCACACAACATGTTTAGACTATGAATCCAATGATAGTCTATTGACAAAGTTATTTCCAATAAGTTTAAAATAATATGCACTTAGATGATTTTATGATTTAAAACATTAGTTAGTTCATACGTTCATTCCTTTGGTATATGTATTCCTTACATGTTTCTCAATCTATATCATTGAAAATATTTAATATGCTTACAATACTCATCTTAAACAATAATTCAATGATCCTATTTGAGAATATGTATTATGATATAATACCATGTTATCTAAGGTGATGAATCATATAGAAGATGAGTAATTACAAGTCATATTTGAATAAAATCTTGTTTCCAACATTACATGTATCAATTATGTTCAAGAATTTTCCTTCATTCACATATTTATGTCACATGATAAATGAAAGAGAGTTCACATTTTTAGCAATGAATAAGTTAAAGTATATAACCAACCTAGTTTCTACTTCTCATTCCAAGTATCCAAGTAAGCCATCATATAAGGTGAGACAAAATAAAAAATAAAGTGAAAAAATAAATAATGAATGTAGTTTCAAATCCTACTTTACACATTGTGTTATCATCTCCCCTAAGGAGATAATATTCAAATTTTACATAAGCTCAATACAAGGTATTCATTTTTTATTAGAATGTAACCTCATACCAATCCATCCCATTAAATATGTTGATGTGAGTAATCTTATTCCAAAATTATTTGATCATAATTTCTTTTTTGATTTTCATATAACACCAAGACATACTAAAAATATATACATAAATTTATGAGATAAGGATACAAGATTTTATAGATGATAACATCACTGATGTGGGTACATATACTTATAGTTTTGAAATATAACCAATTGACAATATAAAAATGAATATATTTAGTGATCCTTTTAGTAAGCACATAACTCAAAAAATAATAGATACATTAAGAGTTCCTTACACATACAATTCACACCTCTACCATATTTTTCTAATTCTCATATGGATGAAAAACATCCTCTAAATAGAATAATTGGTGCATATCATACATAAATTGCATTTATACCACTCATCACATTCAAAAATCATGAGATAGTCAATGATGATTCTTATTTGAAATATTTACTCATTCTAACTCACATTGATCATCAACCCATATAAAATATCATGGTTTGTAATGGTTAAAGTGTGAATATGTCAACTATCACACTTTATCTTCATGGATACACATATAGTTATATAATTCCTAATACCATAGTCATAATGGATTCAATGTCTATATTCAAAATTATATCTATGAGATCACATTACCACTATAGGCTGGTCTAACACATGTGGCCATGAAGTTTATGGTATTACCCAATACAAGCATCTTCAATGTGTTATTATGATTTCTCTAGTTCCATTAATTTTTTCAATACCCTCTATAGTACATATATTTTTAAAATACATTTATGATAATAAGGTCATCACGTTTCATGGTATTCTATATTAATACCCCTCCAATCAAATATCATTATTCCTACACAAAAATTTTTAGTTGAATAACCTAAAAAGGTTCAACCTTATTAGAAAATTTAGAATCAACTATCTAAATTTCCAAATAGACATATCCTTAAAAGGCCAACCAATCAACATGTTGTGACTAATTCAAGAGAACCACTCTCTACATCAACATGTCCTAGATTGATATTACATGGAATTAGGAGTATTACAAAATAAACACTAACTCAAAGTTTTCACACCACATGATGGGTTTTGAAGAATCCTAGAGTTAATAATGATTAAAAATATGTAGCATGATATATATTATCATCATGGTAGTGGCAATTATCTTACATATCCATATCAACTTTTATATTTCAAGTTGAGATTACTTCCTTCATAATGGCATGACACTTTCCATTCAAGAGAGGTCATACTTCCTATGATAGATACACATATTTATTGTGAGTATCTTGAAGGAGTCATTAGTTAGTATGTACCTTTATTTTTTATTTTGATATATTTAAAAATTTAAAAAATAAACTATTCTATAAAATATTAAAAATTAGGACATATGCATGATATGTTTAGTTTATTTACATTAGTTAATTTGTGTTGAATATATCCAATACTTATCTTTATCTATTTTTATATCAAATATACTTAAAAAGTGTACTTGAGTGAGATTTAGAACATAATGTCATTCTCAAATATAGTTGTAGTTGGTGATACTATATTATAACCAAAAATTCTACACATAAAAAATTGTGGTATTAAAACAATAACATACTATTTTTTTATTTGATTAAAATGGACTTGTCGTGATGAACACATGATATCAATTATTATATCCAAACTAGTCACATAAATTCTATAGCTTTTATGCATCATAACAAGTTCACTAGGGTTGAATTTTGAACCTATATTTATAAAGAGAGAAAGGTAATGGATATGGGGATAGGGAAATCATGTGAGAGACAATGTTTGAATCCTTTTTAGGGGAATAAGGACATAAATACGGAATCTTCCTAGGAAAACCCATCAAGTCAGATAATGAAAACTTCAAACAAGCACCAAGTCATCTTGGAGTGCAAAATTGCTTGGATCGATGGATAAAAAGGAAATCAAGCCAATTTATCATCTTAAAACTATCAAAGATGGAAAAAATATTCATTTCTAAGTCACTTCTCTCATAAGTTGGGTTTCATCATGAATGGAATAGGCTTTGGTAAGTAAGTATATGGGAACTGGACCCAATATTAACTCTTTCAAAACTTGGGCAAAAGAAAAATAGAACCCTAAAGGTCACATGGACATTATTGAAATGGTTAACAATTTTTTTATGATAAATTTTAATAACCTATAAGACTATGTTAACATTATAGTAGGGGGACCTTGGGTTTTTGGAAAATATTGTCTATTTCTAAAAAATTGGCACTGAGGGTTTGATCTAGAGATAGAACATTAACCTCATGATGATTAGGGTGAGGTTTCCTAGTTTATCCATTGAATTATGGGAAGAATATTTAATCATTAATATTGTGAAATAATTTGGATATGTGATAGCTTTTGATTCTAATACCAAATATATATCTAGGTTAGTCTATGATACATTGTGTATGAACACTTTTGTGAATCAATAACTCTTGACCTCAATTTTTTTGCATACTACCTTTGGAGTAAGATCTCATAAAATTGAATTTAAAAGATCCATCTTTTTTTATTATAAGTTTAATAAACTTGGTAATTACTCAAAAGTGTGTTCCTCTTTCCCCAAATCATCCTCTTGGTTAAGTAAAGGAGGGGTTACATTTAAGTATTTAGATCTCTCAAACATAAGCACCAAAAGTTTAGGATTAACATAAAGAAGGATGAAAAATTGGCCAAATCAAAATTAGAATTAGGAGATAATACCTCTCAAGCTATTGATCTAAAGGTTTTAATTATAGCTAAGAATGTGTTAGAAATGGGTGAGAATAGATTTTAGGTAAAGGAAGGTCTATTGTGTATTTTAGACTAACCTTATCCTAAATCTAACTTCAAACAAGTTAATCAACATTTGGTAAATCTATAAGTTGATGCCAACATTAATCAACTCAATAATAATGATTTATAAGTGATATAAATAATAATACCTTGATATAAATAATAATACCTCATTCCCCACATTCGTTTGAAGTACTTTAGTATAATGTAGAAGGGCAAGAGTGAGATGACAATAAAAATGGTGCAGAAGGTCTGACACTATTTGATTTAGTTAATAATCCTATTATCTTTAATAAAGAGGAGGAAAAAGACTCATAGTAGATAGAAATAATTCCCAAGAATAGATCCAAATAAAAATTTACTTATTTGATACTCGCTATGAGAGGAAGCAAAGGAACTACATACAAGATGTTGCCTAAAATAGGAAAATATTCTAAAATGGATATTTTCTAAAAATAAACTGAGGTAAGTATAGTAGATGGATTTAAAAAAATCATTCAATTCAAAGGAGGTATTTCCTCTCCCATTACTTAATCATGTTATTTTCTCTTGGAACATCAGATGGATGCATATTTCTACTAAGCAACAAGTTTTTTGGGATTTTAGGACTCATAAACCTGTTATTTTAGCTATTCAAGAATCCAAAATTGAGGAATTTTTTTATGAATCATAAGGATGCTTATTGGAATGAGGTATGAATAGTATATTTTATTGCATTCAAAGCATTTGGAGGTAATATTACCTTTTAAGATCCAAACTTTTTGATGGGAGAATTTATCCTCAAATCTCAACATTATGTAGTAGTCATTTTCACTGATGTGATTGACAATAAATAGTGGATTTTATCTAATAGATATGCTCTTAATTCCATTTCAAACACATGAATCTTTGGGAAGATATTAGATTTTTTAGGAACAATTATAGAGAAATACTTTGGATTTTGGATGGTGACTTTAATTCTCACTTACATCTAAGGGATAGAAAATGAGGGAATCAAGTGTTTTCTAAAAGTATGGAGGACTTCTCTTCTCTTATTTACAACATATGGATGATGGATATAGAATTAATAGGTTATAAATTCACCTAGTGTAATGGGATATTGGTCAAAAATATTATTTAATGCAGGGTGGACAAAGTTTTAATTTCTTTAGACTAGTTATAATCTAAATATTTATCTCTTAAAGCCATCCTTAGGATTGGATCTGATCATAATCCACTTGATTTGAGCATAAAGGATCAGGTTGTAGAGGTTAATAACTATCCTTTTAGGTTGGAACACATGTGGTTTTCTCATCCTAATATTCATGATAGGATTTTAGAATGTGGGTCTCCTAATGGAAGTGGTTAAGCTATGATCAAATTGGATAAAAAAATGAAAAAGGTAAAAATCAAGGTTAACCAATGGAACAAACATGTTTTTGGAAATTTTCACCTTAAAAAATGCTTTAAAAGTTGAAATTTAAAATATTTAAGAAGAAATTGAGAATAAGGGATATGATATAGATATGAAAAATAAATAAAAACAACTCTTATGTGATTATCATATAATTGTAGCAAGGGAAGAAACTCTTTGGAGACAAAAATCCAAAAACATTTGGCTTAAGGAAGGAGATAGAAACCCCTGATTTTTTCATATATCCACTTTGAAGCACATGAATCATAATTATATTAAAGAAAAAAATTATAATGAAGGACATCTTAGTTCTGATTCTAATTGTATTAATCAAGAGAGTGTTAAATTATTCAAAAATATTTACAAAAATGATTTTAAAAATAATATCAAATTTGAGCAAGAATTTATACATGTCATCCTAGAATTGGTAAATTAGAAGGATAGTGAAATAATTATAACTATAACATCTAATGAATATCTCAAATATGTTCTCTCCAATATGAAGCTAGAAAAAGCCCTTGGGCCATATGGATTCCCCATAGCCTTTTGCTCAAATTTTTTTTGACATTATATGAGATGATGTGGTTGTATTCATTAATGAATTCTTCTCTAATGCTCAACTTTTAAAAGAATTTAACCATACCTTTTTAGTTATAATTCCTAAGAAGGAAGGGGATATGAATTTCTCATATTTCCATCCCATTAATTTATGTAATTTTATTTATAAAATCATCACTAAATTGATTTATCTAAGGATGCAACCAATCATGGAAAAAATCATTCAAAATCAACAAAGAATATTTATCCCTAGTAGATAAATTCAAGATGGTGTGATTATGGTACATGTAGCCATTTAATCGATGGAAAATAGAAAAAGAGAAATAATGATGTTAAATTTTAACATGGATAAGACATGAAAAATTAGATTGGAGCTTCTTGGATAGAGTTATGGTACAATTTAGATTTCAAGACAAATTGAGAAAAATCATCAAATCTTGTATTATTTCTTGCATGTTTTCTATTCTGGTGAATGACATCACTCATGTATTTTTTAAGATTAATAAAGGGGTGAAACAAGGGGATCCATTATCCTATTTTAGTTTCATCATTATGGTATAATATCTAAGTATATATATTTATATATCTATTAACTATTCATATTTGAAAGGTTTTAAACCAACCCATTTTGTGGAGCCTATCTTGCATCAACAATTTATGGATGACACTAGTATTTTGGTGGAAGTTTCTATGCAAGAATCTAAAAATATTCAAAAAATTATGGTTATGTATGAATATTCTTCTAATCATAAAATCAACTTTGACAAAATTTCTATGTATTTTTTCAATACTCCAATGGCTAGACAAGCTAGAATAGATCTTCTTTTAGGATGCCAAATAATGGTTTTACCCTCCTTTTATCTTGGCATGCCACTCTTCAACAATCAGCTCCCCATATTAGTTTGAAATCTTTTGGTTGAGATATTTCAAAGAAATGTTTCAACTAGAAAGGCAAGCTCTTATCTCAAGAAGGTAAGGTTTTACTTATCAAAAGTGTGTTTTAGAGTCTTCATGTTTATCTCCTTTTTCTTTTTAGTTTCCCAAAATGCATTGAGGATAAATTATTTAAGATATAACATAATTTTATTTGGGATGGAATTGAAGAAAGACACATATTTCATCTAGTGGCATGTAACAAAGACTACTTCAAAAATGATATGGTGGTCTTGGTCTAAGGAACTTAAAAATGATGAATAAATCTCTTATTTCAAAGTTCATGTGGAAATTTATCAAGAATAACTTTGTTTGGGATAAACTTATCTCTTTAAAATACCTAGAGGTCTGTGATCTGATTAACATTTTTGTAGAGGATCATTTTATACACAACTCACATTTATGGAAATTCATGATTTCTAGTAAGGAACTGATTCGAACTAGTTTTAAATGGTAGATTAAAAATGTATACAAGGTATATTTTTGGAAAGATGCATGAGTATTAGATTATGCATTAAATAAAATTTAGATAGGACATCATTTGTAAGAGGATATCCAAAACAAATATGGGTACAAAGTTCAAGATTATTGGTAAGAGATAGAAGGCACTAAAAGGTAGAAAAGTCTAAGCCTAAACAACATAAATCAGGAGGGCACATTGAGGTTATATAATCTCAATAACTTGTTGATAAATGTTCATATACAGTTTATTAATATATATGATCAATTTTTTTTTAAGGAGTATTTCAATGGTCACTATAAAGTTCAATTAGGGTATGATATTTTAGAAAAGAACACAAAATACATCTACAATTGGGAGATGTTATGGGACTAATGGATCATTTCTAAAATAAATATCTTTATTTAGGTAGAAATTAAAAATAAAATTCTTACCATAGACAACTTAAGAACAAGAGGATGTATTTTAACTAATAGTTGTGTCCTTTTGGAAAAGGAATAATGAATTAGTATTCCATCTACTTGTGGACTGATCTTTCTTTCAATAAATTTGGAGTTACTTTCTTAACAAATTTATTGTCTTTTAGGTGCTAGCTAGTTATTCGATGGAAGTATGGTAGTCATAAAAGTGTGCCTTTTAGAATGCCTTTCTCAATAATTTATGTAAAATTTCTTTGACTCATATCATTTGGGACATCTGGGGAGAGCACAACAATAATATTTTTAGAGAGAAGAGTAGTAAAAATAAATTTATATCCAAAAGGATTTTTATAACATTGTTTCAAATAAGAAAGGTAAAAGTCTACTCCTGTATGAACACTTTCTAGCTCACAACTACTAAATTGATATCTTTGAGCTAGGTAAGCCAGATCTTAAAGATGAAATTATAAAAATAACTACATTTAACCCCCCTTTTGGGATGACTGAATCTCAAATTTTATGGAGTTTCAAAAGGAAATCTCGACCCAACTGAAGGAGGTGGTATCTTAAGTGACCATTAAGGAATTTTGGTTGCATCTTATGTTATATATATGGGAGTTAATTCTAAACATTGGGTTAAATCACTTGCATCTTTGTGGGGGATTAAATTGGAAAAATGATTGAGAGCTCAAAAACTCATAATTGAGGGAGACTCTCTTAATATCTTGAATTTATTGTCTAGGAAAAATGTCACCAATTATACCATTAAACTAGTTATATATGAAGTTATAGACATTATAGACTACTTAAAATAAGTTCTTATTCAACACATTTATAGGGAGGGAAACTCTATAGCATATTGGTTCTCAAATAAGGGTGTGACCTCTTTGGGGAAAGCTTCTTGGATGGACTCTGAAGAGATTCTTAGGGACCTAGTCCAAAGGATAAATAATGAAGATATATCTAATGTGCATAGCTTATGATAAATTGGGGAAGTCTCTAAATCCTATTGATAAGAGATTTTGGGACCTTAATATTATCTAGGGTCTTCTAATGGTTTAATTATTATTTATTGGGCGACTTGAGAATTTTATAAAATTGGTGGTGCATCTATTACATGACTCAAATACCAAAAATAACAAAAATACCTCTCAGTTCTATGTTATGAAGTCTATTGTCTATATTTGGGAAAGATTATTTCACATATATGTTCTTCTCTTGGGAGAATAGTGGGTTTACTTAATATAATAGAACCTAAAATACCTTAAGTAAAGAATAATGAGGGAATTTGGGAAGCATTTCAAGTGGTGGGTTTTGTAGGGTTCATAGAAAAGATAGAAGGATATGATAGGTACATATTGACTATGTTTGAAAGTGATTGGGAAGATAGAACCATCAATATTAATTATGTCACTTTAAAAATCATAGAAGAACTTATTGCACATATTACAAGTTTGGATATTGAGGAAACTAAAATATACAAATCTTCCATAGACTATAAAATGGACAAGGAGATATTCTTGAAGGAAGGGGAAACTATGGAAATGTAGCATAATAGGTTCAATTGTGAATCATTACCCATACCATATGTTGATGTTACCTACCATCTGATGTAATATGTCACTTTGGAAGGTAGGTTTAATGTTTTTAGATGGTATTTATTTATGATTTTAAATTATTTTAGACATGGCATTCCATTCAGCCTACCTTTCTTTATCCTATATTAGCTTGAAGTCTTTGTCTTAAAGTTTAAGAAAGGAAATTATTTGAATCCCATAGATGAAGGGGTGATATATATAATTCATAAATAATTTAAGGGTATGAAATAAATTAACCTATTTATCTCCTAGCCTCAAAATAATCTAGTGGAGGACGCACGTATGGATATCATAAAAATTGAAAATGTGTTGATTAAATACCCTAGGAGCACTCGTATAAATACAAAGGCCAATATTCCTAATATCCATATAGATAAAATGAATAATATTTATGAGTTGAAAACCTCAAATAAAAAATACAACAACAAAAATTACTAAGGATTACATTAAGGACTTTGATGGAACCATAGGGGAAGTAAGGCAAGCAGGGTAAAGTAGGATGTTATGTGGGAGAGTTCATTGTAGTTGAAAATGATAGAAATGAGATTGAGGATGATCATAACAATGAGTACCAATGGGATATTTTATCTTAGACTAAGACTCATGAATCTGTGAAAGGAGAGGCAAGATATGATTCCAAATAAAAAGGTAAGAACCCTTATGAAAATCAATGGAAGGATCTTAATAAGTACTTCAATAATTTGGTTAGTACCCTTAAGGGAAAGGAGAATTCATACAAAATGTTTGAATAATTAGATATTCAAAAGTCCATCATGCACTAGTTCATGAAGGAACTTATGGATCTCAAAGGGAAGATGAATATTTTACAATAGGAAAACATCAAATTGAACCATATCACTTTGGCTAAGGAGGATGATCAATTATCATAGATCCTCCAATTTAGGATGGATATATTAGAAAATGAGAATGATAAGATTAAAATAACAATAGTTTTTTGTTAAATTACAACAAATCAGCCATGAATGAGGGGATTCAAAATGTTGAGAACCTTAGATCTCACCTTGGAGAGGTATTCAAAGCTAAGACATCTAGCAAGTGGAAAGGTAATTAGGGGTAATGTAGTGGGTCCCAACAAGACATTGAAAAATTCAAATTAATGCTAATCTTAAAAGAAATAAAATATATTGGGAGGACATCTCAAAAAATTTAGAAATGGATTGGGCTTAGGTTTTTCCTTTATTATTCTTTTATGTTTCTTTTGTTATTCATGGGTGGAGATTTAGCTACATGGCCTTGTTTTGTATTATTTTCTCTCTTGGTCTATGGTATACCTATTTATCTATTTTTTGTACTTCTCCTAGGGTCTGGGGATCCTAATTCAAAAATAATCCCACCTTTTAACCTTAATTAAAAAACAAGTTTGCTAGGAGCATATTTTACATGGGTTTTATCATTTTATGACTATCCCTTTTGTTCACATTATAAATACATTGTAAAAACTATTTTCATATTTTATCAATTAATTTTACATTTGCATCTTAGTGGATAACTGAGACTCTTAATATAATAATGTAATAATTTCTTATGTAGATCAATTTCACTTATTTAAGCATGGTTATAAGGTTTATTTCTTTGCTTCATACTTTGTGTGTATTCTTTACATGAGATTGTGGACATTTGAAATTTTCCTTATTTGTGGATTTATGCCTTACTATGTGTTTCAATATGTATGAGTAACATTTTATCATGTCCGTTGTATGTATCCATTTGGCCTTATTAATTTCTTTATGTGATTTTGCATGTTCCTTTTTTGTATATATTCATAGTTCTACATGTATCATACATTATTAATTTCTATCAAATTATGAATATGATTCCATGATATCCATTGTTATTATTACTATTTAACACCACTCATATAATTTTTTTGAACTAATTTATTGCACATGATTCACAACTCACCTCAAAAGAGGGGCAATACAAAGTGGATTGTATTAGAGATTAAGTTCTATCAACCCAATACACAAATATAAAATGTTAGTGTTTACTCAAATAATCAAAATTCATACTCAATTTCTACCCATAAAGTAATTTCAAATAATAGCGATCCATTTGGATAGTAGCATAGGCCTATCTATCCAAAACAATAAGCTTTTAACCTAGGGATTAAAACAATAATTTATAGATTTCTTATAATCACACTCAATTCATAGATCAATTTAAGTATTTATAAAAAAGTCATATTTATGAACAAATTATTTTATATTAGATGCATCAAGCATGAAAATTATTCCAGGTCTCTACAAAGATTCTTACTTCGATATTCAATTTATATTTACACACTTATTGGAATCAATAAATTCATATATCAAATTTGGGGTATGTGTGTGGGATATGACCACTTTATTTCTTAGTTTTACACTTTTCTTCACAAAAGGAATGAAAAATCATTTCATTATCTATATTATATATGCTACACTCAAATCATTCTATTTTTTCACTAGTTTTACACCAAATGATCTATTAGAATTCATATAGGGATATATAACCATGAGTTTTGTATTGAAGGAGTCAAGAAAATCTTTAGTTATTAATCAAATTCTCCTATAAATGAGGATTAGGGACTTCATATTACAATCCAAGTGACTCAATAAAAAAATAAACATCTAAAGGGTCCTTCCCTCTCTAGTCACCATTTTTTTGTAGGAAAAATCACAATGGTTCGTGTACCCACATGTGTATTCATTCCTAGTTGTTTTTTCTAAAAATTTTATTTTCTTTATTTTCATATTTCCATATTAAGTAAGGACTAATTTATACATGTTTTATTTTATATATGCATGAAACATATTTCATCATGTGGTCTACATCCAATCCTAATCAACACATTTACTCTAGTAATTTCACCTTGATGCATTATTAGAATAAAAGATGGAAAAATTTAGTCACCAAAACTAACATTTTATGATAAAATAATTCACTCATGACCATCATTTTTTACACACTTATCTCATTCCAAAATATATGGCTCTAAGTCCCTTTTCTTCTAATTTTATATAGATTATCCTTACCCTTGAGTAACTTTGATAAAAAATATTACTATTCCTCATTCAAAAAAACCTAAGCTCATCTCTTCACTAATTCACACTTTCAACCTAGTTTTTCTTTCTTACCATAAAATTCCACTCCTTTAGGACTATTGTGATAATTGGTAGTGTTTGAATCTATTGTATTTAACCTCCTACCAAAAAATGGATAATTACTCAAATTTAAATACACCCAATAGGTCATCCTACACATTTCACATTCTAGAAATATCTAAAAATAACACTATATAAACATAATTCCTATTCATTTATTCACTATATGGAAAGAAAATTATATATTTCAAACAACATATTTATTTTAAATACACATTAATAAAAACCCATATATTCTTTCCAATTATAAGTACACAAAACCCATTTATCCTTAAGTCTGAATACGCCTCCAAGGTCACACACCATTATTTAAGAACTTAATTAAATACACCATCATATAGAATTACATAAAAATTTCACATGAACTATCTTAGCATGGGATAACTACATAAATTATGATATTTCCTTAGAGTATTGGTATCTATGCAATACTCAACATAGGGGGTGTTGAGGTCAAGAAAAAAATTAACTATTAACCTCTTTTTCTCCATGTAGCACATTTTATCTTCATTATATATTAAGTTAGGGTTTTAAATGAGTAATAAGGTACAAGTGGATCATTTATAAGATCAAAATATTTCACACAATTACACATGGTATATGGTCAGAGGCACACCAATCATAATTTATAGAAAGGGAATAAACCGTACTAGATGTCGACATAACCCATAAATTAAAACATAGGCCAACCCTATCTGAATAACATGTCCTTATATTAGGTATATTTATATCCATATTATTGATTGAAAATAGCATCACATAATTTCATATTAAGTTACACAATTATTTTTGTAGTCACCAAAATGTGAGTTCTAGCTAAGTTGTTCATCTTTTATTCTTTTCCCTTTTATCATATTTCCATAAGTCATAAGTTAATAATCATAAATGCTTAATTTATTATTATTTTATACATTTTTATTATATGAATTAGTTTGTATAAATTGAATTAGTTTCATTCCCTAATACCAATTTTTATTAAAATATGTATTAACTATTAAAATATGAATGTAAAAAAGTATATTGATATTCCACTTACTAAATTTGGAATTGAAAAAAAAGGAGGGAAGAGATGCACTTCAATAGTTTTTTTATTTATATTAATCACTAATTATGTCATAGTATCTACAAATGTTATATATCATATATGTGACTAATTAGATAAGTAAACATGACCTCAAAACCTATATACACATTTTTGATGAAGTTGAAACCCCTATGGTGACTAGTACTATCTAGGATCTATTAGTACTTTTTAAATTGATGTGTAGGTTTGTTACACTTAACATACCTATTATTAAACTTCTATATTATTTTATTTATTCACTTACCCTCAGTATTATGTGTTGATCTTTGATTTTGATTCTCCTTCCTTTGAAACCCGAGTTTCATTTTTTACAGAAGATAGATTTGCAAGAAAGTTCTAGAATTATAGGTTGGATAGCCCAAAACACTCCTCATTGAGTTACTTGGTGTTTGAAAAATTTTAATACTATGAATATGGATCAAAATACATGAATTTATCCACTTAAGTGTGTGTGCACACCATCATGATCTTAACAGAATGTAATACAATGCTTGGATTTCAACACTTGATAACATGCAACCTTAACCTATGTTTTTAATTTAGAATTGGATTTAGGGATACTCATTTTAATGGTTTTTATATATTTTATTTTATTATGGTAATGTCACAAAAAATTTCCAATTTATTTCTCAATTTTGAAAGGACTTTCTAAGATGAATGCTAGATAGTGATGAAATGAGTACAATCTTTGGATTGACTTATTTTTATAAATGAATCTTTAATATTTTCTCCTAAAAATAATAGATGAAACATATATAGGATGACTTAATATAAATTTACTAATTTTAAAAGTACCCATTTAGTTTTCCTAGACACTATCAATAGAGGCAAACACTTACATCATACCACACCTTTCCAATTATTGTCATTATTATCATGGGAGAAAAAAAAAGTAATTTGGGATATGGAAAAAAATTTATTATTAAAATTTTAAGGTTATTACATTAATAGGGTGATCCTACATACATGTATTTATAAATTTAGTTATCCAAGACAATAGGTAGGTATATGGATATGGGAAAGTGTCTAAGAGAGCCAAATGTATACACAAAGTCCAATTATTTTAAAGTGTGTCAAAATTGATATTTCCAAGTGTCTAATAGAAAATTTAGGTGTTTACAATATACCATCCATGTGATTATGCCCATAGGGCATGGGAAAGGGAGTAGTTATATAACATCTAATGATCCATAATAATATATAACCTATATATCTTGCATCTCATGCACTCAAATAGATATCATGATAAGTACTATGTAAAACATCGATATAGAAAACATATAGCATAGGTATATAAGAATATTATATATCCATTGATAATTAAAATTTATATTTTTTTATACTTTCTTATGTTTCAAATTTTATAATTTTCCATAATAATCAAAAAAGGAAGACAATGGGTGTAAATAAGAAATTAAAAAAATGTAAATTCCAAAGGGCACAATCAATAAATAAATAAGAAGAAGAGGGAAATTAAAAAAAACCTACTACTTCCCTCATAAATCAATGTATGCTAGGATGGAAGGTCTTGATATATATGTTTTTATCATCAAGAAATATATGAAAGTGTATTTAATGGGATAAATAATCAAAGATAAAGGGCCAAAAAAACATATAAATCAATGAAAGACCAAGGGGTATAAATATATTAAGGTAAAATAGATAGAAATTTTCAAAGATGTCTAGTCTATAAGAATATAAGGCACACAATCTAACTCAATGGAGGAAAACACATTAGAGATACTACATATAAAATAAAATAAGTTTTGTCAAATAATAATATTATAAGAAAATAAATATGTATCAATGAATCAAATAATGTAGACTAGCATAGCTAACCAATGATATGATATATAATGTCATGAATTTTAATATAAGAATCATATATGTTGCTCAAAGTATTTTAAAAGTAATCACACATGGTGGTGTAATAAGTGAAATCATCATCCTAAGGAGAGATATGTGGAGAATGAGTTGGAAGAGTTGTGGACACCTATATAAAATAATGAATATAAATATTTCATGATAAATAAGGTGATTAGATATGATATGTAATAAGATGTTACTAATCAATCTTGAGATGCACACAATTATTAAATGTAGGAATCGATGGTGGGATTATATGGATTGGAGTTCAAGAAGATCTCATAGAAAATATATGTGGTGTCATATACGTAGATGCAAGATAAATAATGTATCTTGGAGGTGATATTTTAGACTAAAATATAATAGGAACCATAATTAAAGGTGGTAAAATAGTATCAAGTATTACATGAGGTTGATTAATTTACTCCTTACAAAGAACACTAGAGGATCAATTGTGAACTATTAGAGGTAGGATAAATAGATCACAAGGTGTGGTGTGCATACTGTGTTATTTTTTATCATGAATTAACTTGATAAAATGGTGTAATATATAAGGTATTACTATAA
Source organism: Torreya grandis (assembly GCA_037957365.1). Lineage (NCBI taxonomy): Eukaryota > Viridiplantae > Streptophyta > Pinopsida > Cupressales > Taxaceae > Torreya > Torreya grandis. Next base: position 384,314 of record JARHVA010003653.1, read on the forward strand.
ATTTTCTGAGACATTGGCATCCAAGTATTTGATTATATGATCCCAAATCAATAATGACATAAAAATATATTAGAAGTGACTGAGGACCAACTGTAACCATAGTGTAATACCACCAAGTGTCATGCAAATAATTACATCATAACTACATATTATTGTATACATTATAAATATATATCACTTATTACAACCTTAGATAGATATAAATAACATAGTCATAATATTTTTTTAGAACCATTATCAATAAAAATGCCTTATGTACTGTAATAGTGATTGGAAATATGCATGACTATATAGAGGAATATTATTTTATTCATAGTTAGATATGTCATGGTATGATAATTAAACATAAGGTTACTGATGTGGATAACTAAAATTCATGCAATTTTTTATAAATATCATGTTTGTGTGATATAATCAAATGATGTATAGATATTGTAATATGCACATTGTATTTATTTTTACTATTATGATATGAAAATGGATGGTAAAAAAAGATTCATGAGGTGTTACTATATATTTATGAATATGTTTTCTAATCTAAATATTGTTTTTATTGATGAGATATTGAATATTGTATCTCAATTTTAATCACTACATTTTTTAATTTTTAGAGGTTCGGTGATAGTCAAGTAAGTTGGCATTATACCCTTTTTGTATTGATAGAGTATTATATGAATAATATGGACTATTTAAATTAATATAATTAAATTTGAGTGAGTTATTAAGTAAAGTTTTCCTAGAATTAATAAAGATAGTCATATCATTAGTTTTTGAAACTATGTTATCAGTTTTTAGATCATTCTTGTTTTAAAAATTATGTGCATCATTAGTATTAGGTTTGATTATTTTATTTCCTAATGAATAATTATAAGGTTGTGTGTTTAAATCAAATAAAATATTTTTAAAAAAATTACATTATGGATAATGATACTATTAAAGTGATATATTTATTTTCACAAGGTAGTTCTAGAATATAATGGTATAAAATAGTAAATAAAATCTACTCTAGTGGTTAATAATAGTAGAAATATATAATTAAAATTGATTTTAAAATTAAAGGAAAAAATTTAAAAAAAAATATGTTAGAGTAACACCTTAAATAAATTCTCAAATTATGGAAGTGTAACACTAGTCTAGAATGATTAAATGATATCCATGTGAAATTTGGATTATTCACTATGAAGGGATATATTTAAATATTGTTTTCTTACCAATGAATATTCCTAAGTTAGATTCAAAATTATTATTTTATTAATTATTACTATAATAATGTTAAATTAATGTGTAATTAACAACTTTTTGGATTACGTGATATTTTATTATTTTTCCTATTTATATCATAGAATCATATATTTATAGTTATCTGAATTGTTGGGTAGAATGTTTGAAATTATGTATTTCTCTCTCTCTCTCTTGAAATAATTCACCATAACACACATGAAAACAAGAATTTATATCAATGTATTTATAACTACATATATTGTAGGTTATAACTAAACCCTATTTAATTATTATATAGTGTATATGAAATTTGGAGCAAGTATTTCAACATCCTCTTACATATAAGTGATGATGCAAGTACATAAACATTAACGTAACCCTAATTTGATATAAGATGTTATAATTTTCTTAAATATAAGTCACTAAGAGTATAAATAATTATTTTATAGAATGTGCCAAGACTTACAATAATAAATGATTCTACTTGATGCTTCTCACTTTGAACGTCTTGCTTCTACCTCATTCCATGATTTTCAGTTGATCAGTAATGTTTTTAATATGAAATACTCATTAAAACATGAGATGTGTAATGGATGACTATAGAAAATAATTATATGTGATATTAAAGTCACATGAAATCATGTCAATGTGGAAGGACCCAAAAATTCAAGGGGATCAAGTTGGTGGCACCAAATCTACATGTGGGAAATTAAATGACAAACCTCTGATTGATAAATATATCCTAGGAGAGCCATATGATAAAAAAAATATTCAAAAATCTTATAATATATGAAAATAATGATCAAGAGTTGAAATGGTATAAAACTAAAGACATATGGTAGATATAAACGTAAAAATATACTAATATGGGCTAGGAATTTTCTTAAAAATAGACAAAAATAGACAAATGGACCAACTATGAAAAATTGGCAAACGATGTTATGGAAAAAGGACTTGTACCAAATTTAGGTTCCTACGCCATTTATATATCAGGTTAATACATTTTTATACTTATACCTATTCACATAGGATTATCTATATATTTTTATATGTATCTTCAGTCCACATTACTAAACTATAGTAGGGAATATTGTTTTCTCTTCATTTTCTCATCTTCTCATGAGTTTGCATATTCTTATCAATCTTTACATAATGATATTTTTATATACATACATAACTTTTATTAAAATATTTTTTCAAAGTTTCTAATAATTTTATCTATATTACTTGATAACATGGGATGTGCATACTTCTTTCTTTAGACATGATTAATTGTAATAATAAATATTAATTGCTCAAATCAAAATTGGGGCCTATATATAGTTATGATACATCCATATTTTATAGATGATAAATGAGATATTCTAAACAACAATATAGATCAAGGACCACTAAGAATAACTATTATTTATCTTCTTCCCTAATAATTAATTACACTTGAGTTTTTGTAACTTACTCTAAAAATTATAGTATTTGAGAATACCACAGTAGATTTTATTTTCATTTTTAGTCATCTAGGAGTAGCAAGATGGTTCACATACCATCAAGTGAATTCATTCCTATGAAGTAAATTTTTTGTATTTCCACCTATATATTTAGACATGTTTTCTTTCATTCAATCTTTATTATTTGTATGTATATTCCAAGTTCATAAGGATTTTTAAACACATGTAGGTGGATCCTAGCCCAAACATCTAGACATTTCATCCTTCCTTCATAAATTAAGTGTAGAAACACAATTCAATTATTATTTTATATTTTGATGAACACATAAATTAACACACATACACATCAAAGTGGGGCATTATGTAGTCACTAATTTTTTATACAACACCTTTTTACATATCTTCTTTTCCATGCATTACAACACTTGGTATACTAATGTACATTTTGATATTTTAGATAATTTTATGCAAAAATTAGAGTTTATATGGAATTGATGATTATATATTTCCTCATATTCATATCAAATGGTATATATCTTACCTTTAGGATACTAATCATCTATTCTTTTCTTATAATGATATCCATTTTGAGCCTTTTTACTCCTACATTAAAATCAATAGTTTATCAATTTTGTCTAGGATAAGATTGGTGGTTTGATAAATATGTTCAAGATAGAATCAATGGTCTACCAATTGTATCCATTTTTTATTTTATGGGTCCATTTCATTTTTCCTTATTCATATACCTTAAATTTCACTTATCACCATTCCACATGGTTGTAAAATTATCGAGGTGTCCTGAAGAGCCCTACATATAAATAAACCATGATTAATTTACAAATGATATTAAAATATAAATGGTAAATTTTACTTAAATAATTAAACCATACATTGATTCCATTAATTTTTACACTTGTCCAGGAACCTACACATTGATCCTTCATTGAATTTATATCAAATTGAAGTCGTGTGCCATCAACACATTATCCTAAAATAAGGTTATAGTGGGATCACATAGTTTCATTTTATTATTCTAATAAGAGCATGTTAAAAATAAAATGAGAAGCATTATGGGGCATTACATCTATTGATTTCATAAAGCATAATCATAGTGCTAGTTTTCATCATTATATGCACACTTTCCTAAAAAAATTATAGAACATGAAACCTAATAAAGGACACCATTGATAACTAGGTAAATAAAAATAACAACAACAATAACAACAATATATGTATATAATCAATAACCTACCAATTTTATCATACACATAATCAATAACCTTTGAACTATTTTCCTTCTCATAATGCATGTCCAAATTTATATATTTGTGGTATAGTCACATATATACACTATTTATAGTCCCATATTTACATAATTTTACATAGGAGTGTATTTTTCTATCTCTATTTATATTTTTATCATTTCAATTTATTGTTCAATAATTTATCATACTTTCAATTAATAATTTTAGCATTAGGGTTTCCAATTAATTTATTTTTTAAAACTGACTTACATCCTTCTTGTGTCCATATTTTTACCATAACATAATATAATTTGTATATAAGTGTCACTTTTTGGTAAAATAGAAATACAAAGAAATTTCAACAGTTTAAACATCAGTACAATTTTTCTTTTCTCAAGTTAAATAAAAATTTCTAATGAGAAATTGAATTTAATGGTTTATGAAAATATATTTCCATGATTATAAAAATATTTTTTAAAAATAAAATATAATAAATTTTAGAAATATAATAACTCATACTTTAATTTCATATCCTAAACAACTAATTGTTATGCTTGAGCAAAATATTTGGTAATTTATATAAAATTTTAAAACCTTGGATTCCATGTTTTGAAAATTGTTTATATTTGAATGCATGTTTGATCATAAACCATTTTTTTATGAATTATGGTAAAAGGGTATAATTCAACATGAATAACTCACAAAAAAATGGGAACAACACTACATCTATGACAAAATAGTAAATCATAGAAATAAAATATAAACTATGACTAAAAATAGTAATTAAAAGTATGACAATGATAAAATAAAAAATTAAAACTACAAAAGGACAAAGACAAATAAAATAAGACATACCTATTTTGAATTCTATAAATATAAGACTCAAAATAAGGTTTGAAAGTGAATGTAATGTAACTACAAATTTAGAGTTGTGATGTGAAAAGGAACATAATTATCAGGTTGAATTGTTAGGTTATTGATTGTATAGCTCCACTACCACCAATTAAGTACCTTGTCTCTTTCATAATTTTTAAAATTTTATTGGCAAGTGCACATTATGATGAAAATATGAATATGGTTGTGTTATGTTGGATTTTTTTTCCAAAATTCATTAAAATTATTAAATTTCACTCCTTTAATTCACCCTAAAATGTAGCCAAAAACTATTATGTGCATGCTACATGATTTGATAAACATCATAAAGAGTTGTAGTTACCTATGGTTTTTATTCCATTTAATGGTTTTTCCCTACACATGTTTAGTTAACTTGAATTGGTCTCACTTGGGTATTTAATAAAGGTAATTATGAAAGATAATCATGTATTTATTAAGATGTGAGGACATTTTTATATTTAACCTATATAATGTACCTTCTTGAAACTTTTATGGATAATAAGTAAATACTACTAATATAATTTATTTATTGTGAAGACATAATTCTTCGTTTTGAGTGATTTTTTATATATCACTACTCCATACAAGTTAAGTTTCATGCATTAGATACTATCTAGACCAATCCTATATTATGGCCCACTATGACATGGTATAAGAGATTCTTATGGTAGCTAAATGTTATTATTCTTATTGTGAGATCTAGTATTTTAGTTTGTTTAGGAATTTTTCATTGATTTCAATTTTTCAAGGTTTAGTTGGGTTTCTATAAAATCCATGAAGATCTATACCACTAGGGTATTTAAACTAAAAATGGATAGCATTTATTGATTTATAAGGGAAAAATACCTTAGGAATGGCTTTAAACATGACCTAGTTTTGTGATAGTCATTTTTTACTATTTTTGGAGGGTTTGGAGGTATTGTTTTACAGTTGGTTATTTTGAAAAAAACATGTAATTAGTTTTAGACATAAGTTTTGAAACTAGGAAAAAAGCATTAGTGCTAATTTTTATATTATATCACTAGTGTCTAGGCTACCAAAGAGATATTTTACATAATCTAGTGAATCAAGGTAAAACATTAGACTTATTATCATGTACCTACACTTACTAGATCTATGTAAACATTAGTTAATAAGATAAGTATTTAGAATTATTTCATAATTCAACATTATGTCACATTATCATGAATCTAAACCATTTAATTTTCCTAATTTTAGAATATATTGGACATTTTTTTGATTAGGCCAATCTCCCCTTAACTCTCTCTAAAAAGGATAAAATAAGAAAAAAGAATAAATTTGAGATACTTGTTGACACTTAGATTTGAACCCTCAAGGAGATGCCTAAATATCCTCATCCAATTGGCACCATGGAGACATTTCTCTTGCTATGGGTGAAAATGTTGAGAAATGAATCTATAGACTAGGGGCTAGCTCCCCTTGATGCACTCTTTGAATCTCTTTATACCCATCACTAGTGGATGAAAAGGGATAAAAAAAGTAACTACTTAAACCAAAAAATGGTGACTCACCAAAATGTATAATGTCTTCTCATTTGACTAAAACTAATACTTAAGGATAACAAGGTGTTATTCACATAAGGCTCACAACTTATGATCCATTGCTACATCAATGTTTCATATGTTAGATTCAAGAAGGTATGTGATTCTTAGGAAGGGGATGAATTATTCCAAAAAGTGATATAATTAAGAATAATTTTTAGGATATCTCTACACTTAGAAAAGAACACTAGCAAAGCCTGTAACAATATCCTTTCTGCAAATTGGTAGACCATCAAGAGTACAAGCTAGAAAAGATAACCTTTCAATAAACTAGACCAAAAATATTTAAGTCATTACTAAATATTACAACATATGAGTGGTAATAAAACTTGTATATTTATTCAAGTGTTTTTAAATTAAAAATTTGTCTAGGGTTTCCCCATCAACCAATGGAGGCTCCTCAAATGAGCTAAGAAAATGCATATTTATAGCTTTTGAGAGGTGGAACAAGCCAAAGAAGTCCAAGGATCACTTGGACATGTGTCACCTTGAGATAATTAGTTATAATTTCATGTGGAAGAGGTGTGGGGTGAGATATACCATGTCAAGGGGTCTACTTCTCCAAAACAAGTCATAAGAATGGTGAAAAGTGGCACAAAACCTATAATTCTTGAATAAGAAACTACCCTCATGATTCACCTTCAAAAAATAGATTTTTGTTTGCATATGGTCAGTTATAATGGTTGATATACAAAAGAGGGGTTATAAAATAGTTCCCATATGCATTTTATTGATCCCTCTGACCATCCCTATTCTTGTGGACATGCAAAATCATCTCTAGCAATTTCAAAATGGCTCTTTCCCATGCACCTTATACACTTGGCATTCAAAAACTCCCAATATTACAAAATAATACATGAACAAGAGGGAATTAAACTTTTAAAATGTTCTCACATAATCATTTTTAATAAAAAAAAACCTTTAAAAGGCTTCCCTAAATTCTTTTCACTACTTTTCATAAGTGTTCACTAATTGGCTCACTAGTTTGGATAAAAGTGAGGGCCTAACTAGGTCACTTCGATATTTATCCATGATATTATGTGAATTTTTGGAGTTACATCAAGTGTAAATATTCCTTTCAAAGTTTTTCATCTCTTAACTCCTCATGTAGCTTGCACACCACTCAAAATGGCTAAAGAATTCCCTTTTCCCCCTAATTTATAGAATTCTATACAAAGAAAACAATTTTTTGGGATATTATAAGAGTCCTATACAAATTATAAGTGTCTTCATGGCCATTCAATTTCATTTGTATTCTTAAAATGATCTATCTCTCCAATCAAGTCACTATGAGGGTTTAGCAAGGGTTTTGAGTGAAATGGACCCTTAACTTTTGTTCATAAAGGTGTGACATTAGAACTCCCTCCAAATTCCAATTAAGGATCTTCAAGGACCTCATATAACTTATACAAAAAAATTATGGTCCCATTCAAACATCCATGAAATATATGAGTGATAGAAGTTGACCTTCAAATTGCTTTCATGCTCCTTGTGGGGTTTTAGTATGTTTGGGGTTGGAAATGGATTCCTATAGAATTTCATTGCCAATAAAAATATTCCTCACATTTTTATCTAACATAAAAACATGTTAAAACAATTTGGAGTGCTCACCAAGAGCCAAAAATGAGAATGACCTCTATTTTAGAACAAGAATTATGCCTTACCAATAAGCCTATTTATAATTTGTGAACTAAAATATGATAATTCTCAATTTTAATGAATTATTGTAGCATTAAAACATAATATTTACCCTATTAGTAATCATACAAAACATTAGAGTGATTTTAGAGAGTTATAACTTGAAGTGACATTCCATTTGGGTTGGGTTTGCATGTTTTCCCACTAGGTTTGCTTGCAAACCTCCTTGTCTAGACCATCTACTTGGAATTGTAACCTTATATTTTAGTTTATAATGTTATAACATGTGTATATAAACATTAAAAAACATTACCAAATTATTATAAAGATCATAAGCCCTCCCTTCTACACTTTTTTCCAAAAACTACCATTCTTGTGCATGTAAAGAGTGGCCTACCCATGAGACAAAATAGAGGATATTAGGAATAATTTTATGATAAAATTTAATATATATATGGAGATAAAAAAATTTCATTATGATCAATTTTACAAAATGGTTTGGTTATATTCCTTTTTTAAGGGGTCTAACCAACTCAATTTTTCTAAAAAGGGGGTCAAAACCCCTATTTTTTGTTATTCTTGCCTAAACCTCCTTGGGGATGTTACTTCCAAACCTATTCCATGATTAAAAAATATTTTAAAATTTTATACAACCTCAATTAAATATCATTAATCTTTTAAAACCTTTGAAAATCTTACTTGTTAGTGAAACCTTCTACTTGCCCCTTGAAACCGTGGTTCACTTCGCTGACTGTACGGATTGTGTCAAATATTGTGTAGGTGAAAATATCCATTGTGCATGGAATGATGTTTTAGGTATGTAAGATCCTTAATTTTATGTTATTTTACTAGTTTATCATTTTTTAGAATCTCCTTCCTTCCTGGAGTAGTTAAACCTACACTTTGCTCAAGATTGGAAGATGACCCTACCTGACTGAGGTAGAAAATAGGGGTACCATTGGTGAATATATTATATTTTTAAATATTATAAGGTGATAATATATATATATATATATATATATATTTTTATTTAAAATATTAAAATTCAAAAAAACATCTTTCCTTTGATCTCATAATGATAATAGCACTTACAATACCAACCTTGCTCATTTCCTGGTTTAGCTTGGCCTAACTTGATTATAGGTTATCCTAGCTTAACTCATGATTTAATGACACAAAAAAAATTCCATGATGTTAAAAAATTCATGAAATTGGTCATCATACCTTTATTCTAGGCCAATTTAACTTTCTCATGCACTCGTGCTCTTTTCATCTCCAAAGTTAAGTACTTTATGCTTATGACTGAGACATCCCATGAATCTTACCTGTAGGTTATTTTAGGACTTAAAGTGGTATTTTTGGATACTATATAAATGATAATTTTATTATTAAAACCATTTTCATTCTTGAATTCAAATTAAAACCTTCAAAACCTGTCAACCTCCAACTTCTCTCCAACTATTAACAAACCTTGTTTTGACTATGTTTGTCATCTCAGTCTTACTATATATGGCTTTAGGGATTTTGTAGGATAAATAATGTCACTAGAAGATTTTAAATGTCCTTATAAAATTTTCCAAGACATATATAATATTTAAACCAATCTTATGGGTGAAAACAACCATCTCATACCTTGTTCTTTGGTCTCATTCTTGGATCCCTATCTCAATCTGTACAAGGGTTGTAGGTGACTATAGGAAATATTGACCTCAACATGTATGCAATTCCTTTCATTTCCTCCATAATAATGTTTCATGTCATTTCAACCAATTTTATGCTATAATTGAGCTTTAAAACCTTCCTTTCCTTTGATTGATACCAACTTCTAATGTCCTTAACTGTAGGTCAATAATATAGGCCTATAGATTGTATGTAGTCATTTGGAGCATGTTTAGGAGTTTATGAGGCTTGTTAAGATTTAATTTAACTTTTTAGGTATTAAAAATAGGACATATTTCATTATGTAAATGTTTATACCATCATATTCGTATTCCAATCCTCAAACACTACCTTCACTACCTACCCTACCTGTGTACAAATAAGGGATAGGCCTACGAGGTCACTTTATAAAGCATAACTCTTCTTCATGGATTAAATGCTCAGGATTGGTTATTTAATTATTTTTAATTATTACCTCTTAAAATATTAGGCCTAGGATTATTAAAATTCCTTGTATAAGAAGCACTCATTAAGAATCTTGTAGATATCACTGTCAACTTTTAGTGATTTTTTGGCAACTTAGAGGAGTTCAAAATCCAGCTTCCACTTAGACTTTGGCTCCCATATTTGGGATGGTTTTAATTTGTATATATGGATAAAAATAAAAAACAATAAAATTATTAAAATCATCCTCTATCATATCAAACATTAATCCATAAAAACATTAGGACCTCTATTTTCTTCATTTGGGGACTTAGAGCCTAAAAATGTAAATGACTTCTCTTGGAGTGAAACTTGATTGTATGCCATCATAAACCTTCATGACATAAAAACCATTAATTTTGTGGAATGATAAATATATAAATGAACTCCACCATTTTTTCCCAACTCTTTCACATCCATACAACCTCCATGAAGTAAGCACATACTTGATTGAAAGTGAGAAGGCAACAAACAAAGTGAATATGGGTAATTTAGCTTTGTTAAGGTACTATTTTGACTTCCAACAAGATGAAAACATAATATATATATTAATTCATGAACTTAAATCACATTATCACCACCATGGAGCTCCTTGGATGTCATAAAACATAGGACCTACACTCAACTTTGTAAACTTCATGAAACTAGCACCTTTTAAAAACTACTTTAAAGACAATGAGAGGTAAAATGTTAGATATTTAAAACATCATGAAAATATCACTATTATATCATAAAAACATCTTATCAAGACCATCTAGCTCCAAGTATTTTTGAAAACCAAAAATAGATCCATGAGTGTACCCCTCTTAGATATAATTTTACAAAAGGCTACCTAGATTATTAATGATTTTTCATAAAGGATGAGGCACAAAAAAATAAAATCCTATAATTAAAATTAATTAAATTTATATTAAAATCCACTTATATAATCACTCCTCCCAACTCTACTTGTACCTTCTGTACCAAGTGTTTAAAGTTGACCTTCCTTTGCATGCCAAGAGGGAAAGGAAGGAAATTGAGTTAAGTAAGATTATTTTTTAATTATCCTTGAAGAAAAAACGTGTAAATTGGTTTGTGTAGGTAAATGGACACCCCAACCACGTTTTTAACTAGAGGTCAGATCATGGGGACTGTATAAGTGCCCAAAAGGGATTAAAAACAAGGAGAAAATCCTCTTTTCTGACCATAACTAAATATTAAACTAACACAAACTTGAATATAAAATCCTCTAACCTCTCCCATATTATCCACATCTTGGTGACAAGTTGACCACTTCAGCCATCCATATAAGTCCTCCTTTTTAGCTCAAAGTGGGCCCACAAGGTAATTTTTACATATTGAATATGGTAAATGCAATTTAATGACTTAAAAAGATCTTAAATCACATTAAAAACCATATTAGGACCAAAAAACATATTTTATTCCTTTGACAAAGTTTGAACCTATTTGATGAGGGTTGAATTCCATTGACTTGGCTAGTACATAGGGCTAGACTTTAGACCAAGGCTAGGCTAGGGATAAGTGAATATCTCAATCAAAATGACACCCCTATAGGACATGGGTAAACTTATAAAAAGTTTATAAATGTATGGTTTGACTAAAATTTGACCAAAGGTCAAATTTAATCAAAACTTTTGATAACTCCTAGGGGAAGCATGCTTGTCTATGCTAGAAGTTAATAGCCTTATCCAATAAAGGGCCAACGGAGTCAATGGATTATTGAAGATAAATAACAAGTACATGCCAAAAAAATAAAGAAAACAAACCAAAAAATACAACAAAACCAAGTCAAGAAAACCAAAACAAGACAATAACAAACTCACACTTATGTATAAGCCCTTAGGGAAAGCAAAACACAACATAACTGAAAGCAAACTAATATTTACATGTTGATCCTTCATATAGGTGTAGTCCATCAATGTATCAATGGATACAATCTCATCATTATAGGTCCCATTTGGTTCATGGCCCTCTTGATATGCATCATGGACCAACTCATCTTCTTCTATCTCTTTGAGAAGTTTGTCAAACTGGTCTCTTTTTTCATCATAGCTCTCTTAAGGAAGGGTAGCTGGTATGATATTTGAACCGAGACAAAAAAAATTCTAAATCATCTCAAAAATCATCATTTTCTTGCTCAATATCTCCTTCCTCAATTCCTTTATCAAACCAACTTGATTCCTTTCCTTATTGTTTAAACATAAGAGTCTCTAGCTTCTCAAAACCATGCTCTTGAACTTCATCCAACTCCTATCCCATAGTTTGGTCACTATCTTCATCAAATAAAAATGAAAATCCATCAAGCAAAGGGAAATAGCACTTACCATTCTCGCATTCTCCATCATCACTTACTATGGATTATTCACTATCTTCATCATGACCAAAAGGAAGTTCATTAATTAGGGATAATGAAACCTCATCATGTCCACAAGGCTCTATACATGTTATCTTATTTCCACTTAGATTATCTTCTTCACCTTTGAATTCTACAATTTTTTCTTCCACCTCACATAAGACATTTTACATTTTCTCCAAGGAGAGGGTGGGAGGGGAAGAAACATCCTTGCATTATTCATCATCACTTACTATGGATTATTCACTATCTTCATCATGACCAAAAGTAAGTTCATTAAGTAGGGATAATGAAACCTCATCATGTCCACAAGGATATATACCTATTATCTTCTTTCTACTTATATTATCTTCTTCACCTTTAAATTCTATAATTTTGTCTTCCACCTCACATAAGACATTTTATATTTTCTCCAAGGAGAGGGTGGGAGGGGAAAAAACATCCTTGGCTAGGTTGAAGGATAATGGGGCATTTTCATGCTCTTCTTTCCATCTTGCAATCACCATATCAAATATTTTAAAACTTCAATCACTTAAAAATATTTCATATTGAGTAGGAGAATTACTTACCAAAATAACATTTCTATCCATAAGAGTCCCATCAATATCTTAATTCTTCTCCTCTTTAGTTTGTGTTTGCATTTGAATAACATCCTTCCAATGTGTGAAATGAATAGGCATATTTTTTTCCATCTTTTATTCTTCAAAGTTTTGGGCTAATTCATGATGAGTACTCATGTAACTTGGAAACTTAACATCATGTGTCTCCTCTTGATTATTGGAAACAACTTCATTCACTTTCTCAAGGTCTTGAGTTGGTTCATGATAGACATTTCTCTAACTTGGAATATTGATATTACATTGAAGGGCTTAAAGAGGTTGAGCAAGACTAAGAAGAGTTTATAAATACATATGAGGAGTTGTTTTAAGATGAATGTGTTGGTTTCCAAGGGAAATGGGATGACTTTCTTCCAAGAAAGGCTCATAATATAGGAATTTATAGTAGTTACTTTTCATGGAAGTCTGACCCAATATCTTTTGGTGTTGGAGTGCTAAGTGCAAATGATGAATAATAAGAGTAGTTTATTTTGACATAGGAGAAAATGCATTAGATGGGATAGAATTTTGGCTCATTTTATTTTTATGAACAAGTGTTATTTGATATAAAGTATTTGTTATACAAGGGGAGGGTTTATTTAGTGTAGGAGAAGGCTACCTTGGGATTGATGAAGGTATACAAGGTTGACTGCCTTGAGTGGGTTGACTTCTCCATTCTATTACTTTCTCTTTCATGGATTACATAGATTGAGATTTCTTAAACAAGCACTCCTTATACATAAGCTCTTGATGATACCTATTTTTCTCATTCAACCTATCTATTTTTACCATTTTCTTCTCAAAATCCAAAATTGTCTCCCTAACACTCTTGGAATCATTAGGGGAAGGAAAATTAGGAGGGCTATTTGAGGTGATTCCATAAACAACATGAGTTTTATCAAAACTATATGAAGGAAGACAAGGTCCATAATACTCAACAATAGATTTATACATTCCAAAACCTAATTTTTTGATGAACTAGGGCTGTTTGACCAGCTAATTCAACTTGTAGTTACCATTGGTGTTCATTTGAATGCTTCAAAAGGCTGATTAGTTGAAGAACACACCAATAATTCTCCAACTCTTTAGACAAATAGTCCCAACAAGCATGCCAAAAAAATTTGACACTTGGTTTTGCACCATTGAGGAGATGCCTAAAACTCCTCATCCAAGTGGCACCATGGAGACATTTATCTTACTATGGGTGACAATGTTGAGAAATGAATCTCTAAATTAGGGGTTAGATCCCCTTGATGCACTCTTTGAAGCTCTTTATACCTATCACTCATGGATGGAAAGGGATAAAAAAATCAACTACTTAAACCAAAAATGGTGATGAAAAAAAAATTATAGTGTCCTCTCATTTGACTGAAACCACTACTTAAGGATAACTAGGTGTTTTTCAAACAAGGCTCACAACTTAGGATCCATTGTTACATCAATGTTTCATATGCTAGATTCAAGAAGGTTTGTGATTATTATGAAGGGCATGAATGATTCCAAAGAGGTATATAATAAATAACCACTTATAGGATATATGTACACTTATAAAATAACACTAAAAAAGACGTTCAATAATCTTCTCCAAATTGGTAGACCATCAAGAGTACAAGCTAAAAAAGACAACCTTTCACTACACTAGACCAACAAGATTCAAGTTATCACTAAATATTATAGTATATTAGTGGTAATAACACTTGTATATTTATTCAAGAGTTTTTCAAGTACAAATTTTTCTAGGGTTTCCCAATCAACCAATGGAGCCTCCTAAAATGAGCCATGGGAATGCATATTTAAAGCTTTTGAGAGGTGGAACAAGCAAAGGAAGTCCAACGTTCACTTGGACATTTTTCACCTTAAGAGAATCAGTTAAATTTACATGTGGAAGAGGTTTGGAGTGACATATTCCATGTAAGGGTGTATAATTATCTAAAATAAGTCATAATAATGGTGAAAAGTGGCATAAAAACTATAATTCTTGCATAAGAAACCGCCCTCATGATTCACCTTCCAATACTACCATTTTCTCTAAATATGGTTATGTCTTATGGTTTTCATAATCAAGAGGGGTTATAAAAAATTTCCCACATGCATTGTATTTAACCTTGACCATCCCTATTCTTGTGGACATGCAAAATCATCTCTAGAAGTTTTAAAATGGCTCTTTCTCATGCACCTTATACACTTGGCATTCAAAAACTCCCAATAGTCCAGAATTATCTATGAACAAGAGTTAATGACACTTTTAAAATGTTCCAACATCATAAATTTAAATTAAAAACCTTTAAAAGGCTTCCCTAATTGTGTTTCACCACTTTTCACAAGTGTTCACTAGCTGGTTCACTAGATTGACTAAAAGTGAGGGAATGGTTGGGGAACTTAGATATTTATCCATGAGATGAGATTAATTTTTAGAGTTATCTCAAGTATAAATATTCCTTTCAATGTTTTTTCATCTCATAACTCTTGTAGCTTGCACACCACTCAAAATAGCAAAAATAAACCTTGTTTCCCCTTGATATGTACAATTATATATAAAAAAACACATTCATGGGATACTATAAGTGTCCTCTAAAACTTATAGGTGGTTTCATATTCATTACATTTCATTTGGATTATTAAAGTGCTCTATCTCCTTAATCAGGTCACTATGAGGGTTTTGCAAGGATTTGGAGTGACTTGGACTCTTAACCTTTGTTCATAAAGGTGTGATGTTGAAACTCCATCCAAATTCTAGTAAGGGATATAAAATTATCTCCTATAAATTATCCAAATTACTTACGGTACCATGTAAACATACGTGAAAGATATGAGTGATAGAAGTTGACCTTTGAATGGCTTTCATGCTTCTTGTGGGGTTTTAGTATGTCTAGAATTGGAAATTTCTTCCTATAGAATTTCCTTTCCAAAAAAAAGCTTCATAACCTATATATTTTACCCACCAACATGTTAAAATAATTTTTATAGATCACTAAGATCTAAAAATGGGAATGACCCCTATTTTGGAACAAGAACTATGTCTTGACAATAGGCCTATTTGTACTTTGTGAACAAAAAGATGATAATTATCAATTTTAATGAATTAATGTAGAATTAAAACATAATATTTACCATCTTATGCATCATAAAAAACATTAGAGTTCTTGGAGAGAGTTAGAACTTGAAGTGACATTCCATTTGGGTTGGGTTTGCATGTTTTCCCACTAGGTTTTCTTGAAAACCTCCTTGTCTAGACCATCTCCTTGGAATTAAAACCTTATAGTCTGGTTTATAATGTTATTCCATGTGTCCCAAAACTTAAAAAACTTTACAATTCATAAAAAGGAGCATAAGCCCTCCCTTCTTCACTTTTACCAAAAACTACCATTCTTGTACATGTAAAGAGTGACTACCTCTGAGAAAATTGAATATATAGGGATTTAAAAAAGGTCTTTATTTTCAATTTTACCAAAGGGTCGGGTAATATTTTTTGTCTAAGGGGTCTAACCAACTCAATTTTTCTCAAAAAGGTGTCAAAAACCTTATTTTCTACTTGTTTTTTCCTAAACCTCCTTATGAATGTTACTTTCAGACCTCTTCCATGCTTCCAAACTATTTTAACATGTTATCCATACTCAATTAAAGTTCATGAATCTTTGGAATGATTTGAAAAGCTTGCTTGCTAGTGAAACCTTTTACTTGCCCCTTGAAACTATGGTTCACTTGGTTGACTGTAGAAACTATGTCAAATCTTGCATAGGGGAAAAGGTCCTTTGTGAATGGAAGTATGTTTTAGGAATGGAAAAAAATTAATTTGATGTTATTTTACTACTTTATAATGTTTGAGACTCTCCTTCCCCCTAGAGTAGTCAGACCTACACTTTGCTCTAGCTTAGAAGATGACCCTGCCTAACTGAGGTAGCAAATAGGGGTACTATTGGTGAATATATTCTATTTGGGATTATTATAATGTGATAATATTTATATATATTGTTATTTAAAATATTTAAAATTCAAAACAAAAAATTTCCTTTTATCTCACAATGATAATGGCACTTACAACACCAACCTTGCTCATTTCCTGGTTTAGCTTGGCCTAACTTGATTGTAGGTTATCCTAGCTTAACTCATGTTTTAATGACACAAAAAAACATTCCATGATGTTAAAAACTTCATGAAATTTTTCATCATGCCATGCTTCTATTCCAAGTTCACTTTCTCATGCACTCATGCTCATTTCACCTCCAAGGTTAATTACTTTATGCTTATGACTGAGACATCCCATGAATCCTGCCTATAGGATATTTTAGGACTTAAGATGGTGTTTATGGATCCTATCTCAAAACTTATTTAAGTCATAATTTTTTTTTCATGATTGAATTCAAATAATAAACATTCAAACCCTGTCAACCTCCAACTTCTCTCCAACTATTAACAAACCTTGTTTTGATTGTGTTTATCATCTCAGTCTTACTATAGATGGATTTATGGGTTTGGTAGGAGAAATAAGGTTAATATAAAATTTTAAAGGTGATTATACAAGTTTAAAAGATATATATAATCTTGAAACAACTCTAATTCATGAAAATAACTATCTCATACCTTGATCTTTGGTCTCATTCTTAGATCCCTATCTCAGTCTGTACAAGGGCTATAGATCACTATAGGAAATATTAACCTCAAAAAGTGTGCAATTCCTTTAGTTTAATACCTAATAATGTTTCATGTCATTTAAAACACTTGTATGCTCTACTTTAGCTTCAAAACCTTCATTTCCCCTGACTGAGACCAACTTATAATACCCCTGGTTATAGGTGGATAATACAAGCTTGTAGGTTGTATGCAATCATTTAGAGCATGTTTAGAGTGTATGAGGATTTATAAGATTTAATTTTACTTTGGAATTATTCACAATAGGAACTATTTAATTATGGAAAGATTTATACCATCATCTTCTTATGCCAATTCTCAAACACTACCTATCCTACCCTTTAGACGGACAAGGGATAGGCCTAAGAGGTCATTTGATATATCATAACTCTTATTCATGGATTAAATGTTCAAGATTGGTTATTTAACTATTTGGAATTATTACCTCTTGAAATAATAGGCCTAGGGTTAGTAAAATTCCTTTCATAACAAGCACTCATTAAGAATCTTGTAGATATCACTGTCAACTTTTAGTGATTTCTTGGCAACTTAGAGGAGCTCAGAATCCACCTACTTAGACTTTGGCTCCCAAATTTGGAATGGTAGTACTAAGTAGATAGGGATATAAATAAATAATAATAAAACTATTAAATTCATCCTCTATCATGTCAAACATTAATACATAAAAGCCTCATGACCTTTGTTTTCTACATTTGGGGACTGAGAGCCCAAAAATGGAAATGACTTCTCTTGGAATGAAACTTGATTTTATGCCATCCTAAACTTCATGACAATAAAAACATGAATTTTTGGGAATGATAAAGATCCAAATGGATTCCACCATGTTTCCCCAACTCTCTCACATCTGTACAACCTCCATGAAGCAAGCACAAACTTGACTGAAAGTGAGAAGGCAATAAACAAGGTGAATATAGGCACAATTTGGATTTGTAAAGGTACTAATTGGACTTCACACAAGATGAAAACATTAAATGTCTCTTCATACATGAAAATCAAGCACATTATCACCACCATTGAGCTCTTTGGATGTTTGAAAACATAGGACCTGCACTCAATTTTACAAACTTCATGAAATTAGCACCTTTTGAAAACTCCTTTAAAGATAATGAGAGGTGAAGTGTTATATATTTAAAATTTCATGAATATATCCTTATTATAGCCTAAAAACATCCTATCAATACCATCTATCTCCAATTATTTTTTAAGACCAAAAGTAGATGCATGAGGGTACCACTCTTAGATGTAATTCTACAAAATGTTGCCTAGATTTTGAATGATTTTTCATAAAGGATGAGGCACCAAAACACAAAATATTGTTATGAAAATTAAGTAAATTTAGATTAAAATCCACCTCTAGAATCTCTACTCCCAACTCTACTTGTACCTTCCATACCAAGTGTTTGAAGTTGACCTTTATTTGCATGCCAAAAGGAAATGAAGGAAATTGAGTTGAATAAGCCTATTTTTTCATTATACTTGAATTTAAAACGTTTAAATGGGTTTGGGGAAGTTAAGAGACACCCCATACACGTTTTTAGCTAGAGATCAGATCATGGGGACCGTACAAGTGCCCAAAAGGGCCTAAAACAAGGAGAAACTCCTCTTTTTTTACCATAACTAAATATTGAACTACCACAAACCTGAATATGACATAATATAACCTCTTCCACATTATCCATAGCTTGGTTAAAATTTTACCACTTCAACCATCCGTACAAGTCCTCCTTTTTAGCTCAAAGTAGGCCCACAAGGTAATTTTTGCATATTGAATATGGTAAATGAAATTTGGTGAATTAAAAAGATAATAAATCACATTAAACCCCATATTAGGACCAAAAAAACATATTTTATGACTTTGAAAAAGTTTGACCCTATTTGATTAGGGTTGACTTCCATTGACTTGGCTAGTACAAAGGGCTAGACTTTAGACCAAGGCTAGGCTAGGGATAAGTGAACATCTAGATCAAAATGACACCCCTATAGGACAAGGATAAACTTATAAAAAGTTTATAAATGTAGGGCCTAACTCAAATTTTACCAAAGGTTAGATTTGATCAATAATACCTTTAAATCCATTTGAAAAAAAAATACATGTAACAAGTTTTTATCTTGTTTCATGGCTAAAAAATAATTAATATCTAGAGTTAAAAAATATTTTAGCTATAAAGGATACATTACATATGTGATCCTTATCAATGGTTTCTATCACATTATAATTAATGAAATCTTTTTTCCTTTAGATCTTATCAAATGAAAAAATGGTAAAACCATTTTGAAGAAGTTAGAGGCATCCTTGGTCATTTAATATCTCGTGAATTGAATTTTCATTTTTAGGGCATCACGGAAGATTATAATGTTTGGAATATCTAAGAGGATATTTTTAAAAAACATATAGATTTTAGGGTAATCCAACTGGAAAATAAGTTCACTAATCTTATTCCAGATAAATATCCTCACATTAAGGACTTCATCACTCAATTCAAGTGCTTGAGGCTTCTTATAGTTGAGACTAATGAAACCAAGACTGATGAAAAACTCATTGTGATTATTTTGTCTAAATTGATTCATCCTTAGTTTTTGTTTCAAACTACTATAAAAATCAAGAATCTATTAAATATGTATTAGTGGTTAATGATACTAATTCAATTACTAATAAATATGTATTAGTGGTTAATGATACTAATTCAATTTTATAGCTAAACTCTGGTAAAGGTGCAGGCCCTAATAATAAGAAAATGGAAAGTGAATTCAAGCCTAACAATAATTCATTGGCTTAGTTTAATCCTTACCTAAG
The DNA here is from genome assembly GCA_037957365.1 of Torreya grandis. NCBI lineage: Eukaryota > Viridiplantae > Streptophyta > Pinopsida > Cupressales > Taxaceae > Torreya > Torreya grandis. Next base: position 404,853 of record JARHVA010003653.1, read on the forward strand.
TCAAAACAAATGAAAATGGAAACTAAATTCCAAAGGTGACCAAGATTTTTATAATTGGTGTAATAAACCAAGCCATGTTGAACATCAATGTTCAATAAAATGACATATTTAGAATTAGACATGAAAAAAATGTATATTCCCCCTCCCAAGATAGTAAAAACACTTTCTATAATAATAAGATAACTTGTGTTTAAATGGATTTGATCTTCAAGAGCTTCTCACAAAATGGATCATGATGGCTCACCATTTAAAAATGTTGACTAATGTCACACAACTAAAATTTTTGCAAGAAACTCTAGTTCTCTAGATGTTGATGGAAAATGGATAATTAAGATGAATAATGTAATATTCAATTATATTATTCACATTACATACTTGTTTATGAACCTCATATTTGTAAATTATATCACACATTTATGTGAAGGAAAACTTATTGAGTTTACACCTACCAATTTTGTGATTAGCAATATGAAAGACTAGTTTATTATTTTATCCACCTGCAAGGTTGATCATCAATCAAAATTTTAAAAAAATTGACAAATTTTTGTTAACTCAACATTGACAAGTCATGATTTCACATGCTAATGACTTTAGTAAACTTTGGCATGATAATTTTGGTCATCCCAACTATCACTCATTACAAGACCTTAGTAAGCATCACATGGTTATTGGTTTGCCACAAGTTTCTTCTAAATATGGCATTCATACCTTTTGCACTTGGAAAAAAACATAAGTATCCATTTACTAAAGGTAAATACTTGAGGGAAAGTGACAAATTATAGTTGGTTCATAGTGATCTTAAGTATTTTCATAATGTTTTTTTCCAAAAACATAATTAAATGCTTACATTCATTGATGGTTTACTTTGTATAATTTGGGTCTACTTTATAAAAAAATAAATTGAAGGATTTATGTAATTAAGTTTTTAAAAATACTTTGTTTAAAACTTATCATAGATAAAAAATATGTGTCTCATAATAGATAATGGAGGATAATTTGTTAATAATCAGAGGATTAACATTTTTCAACAAGAAAAGATTATACTATAGGATGTTTTACCCTACACTTGTCACTAAAATGTCATAGATAAGCACAAAAATTACACATTAAAGGAAATATACAATTATGTGGTAAATTATAAATAATTTATTTCATAGTATTGTCATCAGAAAAAATAACCTACATATACAATCATACTCCCCACTTCATAGTGTAAAATATGTCTCTCAAATAAATATAGTTAGTGTCAATCCAGATGTTTCTAATTTATGAGTTTTTGGATGTAACACATGCACAAATTTTGGATGAAAAGTGAAAATAAATGGAAATAAATGGTTTTCCTTGTATTTTTTGGCCACTATGATGATGTCAAGGCATGTCATCTTATTTTTATGGGTAGGATGTGTTATTTGATAAACAATTGTAAGATTTGACACTGACTTCTCCTAAAAATACTTATCTATTACCTTTATCATGTTGTAATCATTTTGAGTTATCATATGAATACAAAAAAAGTTTAGATCACTCCCATCATGAGAGTTACTAAAGTTTAGATGATGAGCCATAGGGGGACAACCATCACCTCCACTAGTGATAGAAAACATTCAAAATGCACTTGTATGACCAACATAGATTATACGAAAATAGGTTCACAAATTTCATAATTAGGTTAGTTCATTGGTAGGGGATATAAGATATCCAAACACAAAAATATCATAACATATGTATGGTGTTGCACATTTGGCATAATTAGGAGTGGCACATGATCTAGACACATATAATCAATCTTATAAGAATCCTAAATGGAAATTAGTTATGATATAAGAATTTATTTCACTAAATAAGAAAAAAACTTGGGACTTGGTTCCATTTCCAAAATGAAGGAAACTATTGAGGTGAAAATGGGTGTATCATACTATGTATGTAGCAGGTGGGTCCATTGACAAATACAAATCCTGACTTATTTAAAATGGTTTTTCATAATTTGAAGGTGTTGGTTACCATGAAAGTTTTTTTTACATTTCCAAGTTGAATTCCATTAGGCTACTACTCTACTTAGCTAAAACACAATGATGGGAAGTCAATTAAATGGACATCAAAAGTACCTTCTTTCATAAATACTTATAGAAATAGATTCATGTATTTTTATTTTTCATTAATTTTGTATTATTTCATGCATTATGGGTATATGTCTTATAGTAGCTAACATGATTATGGAAACTATTTAGATAATTTAATAAACCGTAGATTGGAAGTGCCCCCCTAACAATTTATAAATTTAGTCTTCTCTTGATGTTGAATCTATGTGGTATCTAATAATGCCTAGGCCTTAGGTATATCTTTGAGAAATTCCTCAACCCATGAAACTCATCAAGTATATCATCAATATTAGGTTATGGAAAATGATTTGTAATTGTGATATTATTCAATTCCTTTTAATGAATATAAAATTTATATAACCCACTCCTCTTCCTGGACAGGACCACTATAACAACATAAAATTTATTAATATGGATAATTATATTATCATGTAAGATTCCACTTATCAATTTTTATATATTAGTTTTTTTTTTTTTTTTTAAATTCATGTATTTGTATGGGTGTACCAAAGTTTGGCACTTCATAGGGTTGATATAAATAGTGTGCTCAAATTTTATATTAGGTGGTAGTCTTTTGTTATATATTTTATAACTATTTTTAAAAAAAAATCTATATTCAAAAGTAAATATGAAGTACTTGGGGCATGTTCATGTGTGTTATAATAGTCAACTGCATACAGTAAAGGTGATACATACACCTAAAACTACCTTAAGTATAAAATTTATTCATTTGATAAGAATCAAGAATTTTAAGTTACCTCAAGGGAAAATATTTGGTATCACACTCATGGTCACCTAATTTCAACAATATATTATCATGATTGGTGGAGTATGTTTCAAGTGAGTATAACTAGTGAACCCATAAAAAAACATCTAGTCCTCAATATTAATAACATAAAATTTATCCTTGAATAAATAATATTCCATTAAAAGTGTCACATTATATATGACTCCCAATAAATTGATGCTTATATTCCCTATAACTTGAATGGGAAAGCTCTAAAAGGTGTCTACACAGAGGCCTAGCCTTTAGAAATTTTTATTATATAGAATATTAAGTGTACTTATTGGATCAACCATGACCAAAACCCACAATTTTATATATGGTAAAATAACTCGAAGGTGTGATGTCAATCCAATATTATCATGGTAGAAAGTGACATTGATGGTTCCCATATTTATATGATAGAAAGGGAAAAAATCGGTACACATTATACATTAAATTGATATAGGGTACTATTTTATCAAATATGGGAAAAACCTAACAAGATGTAGAGTACCTTAAGTGATAAACTACTATGAAAAATTGAGAATAATAATATTATAAATATCAACATTTACTGATTTGAAACCTTCTAGATTTTGAAACTTACTAAATAAGTAAAGTGCAATATAAAGCTAAGATTTTACTAGAAAATAATATTTTGAGATAAATAAAAAGTTGAAATTATTGAATATGAAATTGAATCTACTAATGAATTGAGCCATGGATAATAGTTTATTAAGCTAGACAAGATAAGGGTACTCATGTCCTCTGTGAGGCTAGTCCTATCCAACAAACAATAAATATTTGGGATTTTTTGGGTTTTATTCTCCTTTTGTATATCTTGTATTTTGTGTGAGAGCTTCCAATAAAACTACTATGACCACTATATGACTATTTTTTATTAAAACCCTTAGCCTCTTTGATATGTGAAGACTAATTAAAATTAATGGGATGAAAAGAAGTAAGTAATTTAATTTTGGTGTGATCTCAACAATCCATGTGTTGAGAATTTCCTACATACCAATACTTTAAATATGGATCAAACTTCATTAGTTCTCGCATGCTACATTGGTGTGAAAATAACTTGTACAAAGTTGTAGACTTTAATGCAATACTGGTGTGATTAAATTACTTAACCATGACATGCGACCTTAGATATGTAATCATAATTTTGATCTATGATATTATGGTTGTATGTAATCATAAGTGGGAGAAATAAGTAATTTTTTCTCAACATGCAATTTTGATTCTGGTGTCTTTCAATGTGGAAACCTCTTATGTGATAAATGATTTGAAATGTGGCTATATAGTCATATATTTGAAATTCATTAGAATGGGAATTATCAAGTACATATGTTAACCTTTACATAAATTTAAAAATTTCAAATTATCCATTATTTTATGGGAGGGAAAGATATGGGGATTGGAAAACAAAGTGGAGCACTCATATCTAATAAGGTAGTGTTGTCCAATGGGGATAAATAATGGTGTTAAGGATCTAGCATAGAATAAATGATGGTTGAGGCTAATAACATGATGATAGGTTCATTTTGTGTTGTTTATTAGATTATAAGAGTGAATCTATCATGCATAAGGTGGTTAAAAGTGATCAAAAAGGCCCTATAATAGGTATAGATATAATCATGTAAAGGAGTGGTCACAAGTGCATTGTTTAAGCTTAAATTTTAATTCATGTGTATAAATTTTCCCCCACATTTATTATATTAATAAACAAAATTAAAGTAGTAGAGTAAAAGGAAAAGTTCTACCCAAACTTACATGTGAAGTGTAGTCCTACATGTAACAACATTGAACCATGTTTTATGCAAACATGCAATGAAACATATGTAATATCAGTCTTTAATACCAGGAGGCAAAATACAAGAAACTAGAAAATTACAAGGAATAAATACACCCAATTGGGTATGTGAACCATTATGTTTTTTGGGTTCAATACTAGTGATTGAATAGGTTATGACCTTTAGGATATTTCACTTTCATTGAATATCTTGGATTGGACTATGCATACCCTAATCCTCATCAATATGAGAATGTGTTTAGGAACCTAATGTTTTATTAATTCTATCACCACATACCAAAAGTAGTGAAGTAACATGGAATCCCTATATGAATCCCAATAAATTATTCTCGTGTAAAACTAGTGTAAATACTAGTACAAATAGTGAACGAACCCATTATAGATGTAATAAAGTTCAATTATGGCATAAAAATATATCAAAATTAGTGAAAAAAATGAGTATGATTTGGGTTTAATGTATAAATCATGGATAATGACATGTATTTTCGATTACATCTATGAAACTAGTGCAAAAAATGTTTAATTAGGAGTGCATGTCATACTCATGCCTCTAAACTAATATATAGTGTATATATATTCTAAAAAAAAGTAATAAAAATGTGATTATAAGTAAAATTAAATGTTAAATTGGAACATTCCACACATGATGCCCCCAAAATGAGAAAATATGAGACAAAAGCAAGTAATTATCAAAATTGAGACTGTAAAACTATTGTATATTATCTTGGGTAAACTACGATTATTAGAAATATGGAAATGCCAATTTTTAGGCATTTAAACAATAATAGTGGTAATAATAGTAGATTAGTGATCTCTTTTTCAATAGGTAACTCCTATCCAAATCAATCTCTATACATATTTTGAGACTAAATCTATGTTAACTATGTCATAACTACCAAATTTTTCTATATGCTAATTTTGGAGGTCTAGTCTCTAAGACAAACCTCTATGAATGACCAATATTTGGAGGTGAGTTATTAACCCTACAAAATAACTTAACTCAAAATAAAAATCTATGAAATATATTGTTATGACATAAATATGTAAATATGAGTAATAGTGATAACATGGAGAAGCATGGCATCGTCATATAAATAAATTGAGCATAATAGTAATATGAGATGCATGTATGATCAAGCATTCATAGTAAGAGTTTCAAAAAAGATGCTATCATTTAGGAATGTAGATAAGTTATCAAACTAAGTATATAATGTTGAATAGAACTACTTGGGGATGAATGCACGATATCCATCATAGCATTGGAAGGGTTGGGTGTATGCATGATTTGCATAATGTAATTTAAATATAAGTAAATAATCAAGTAATGTATCATGGCCATGATGCACACAATCAAAGATTAAATGTAAAGCAACAATAGGAATCCAAGGGACCATATACAAGGTACATGTTTAAATTCCACTCACTTGAATAAAATCACACACAATGAAAAGTTCAAATGTCCTCACACACATATAATAGATCAATGAAGGCTTAGATCCACATATAAATACATATTTAAATGTTAGAATACATATATAATACACACAAAAGGACATATTAAAATTTCCTCACAAGCATATAAACAAATAATCAAAGTTTAGATCCACATAAAATATACATATTAAAATGTCCTCAATAGAAAAGAGAGAGCTCATATAAGCCAAAAACTTAATAAATTAACATGGAAAGTAGGCATGATAATATGTGATTGATCAACAAGAGTTAATTTTATCATGAATGGTAAGATGCTAGTGAATGATAAATATCAGAAGATGTAATGATATGTAAATAATTGAGTTGTTAGAAAGATAAGGTAACCAAAGTTCAAGGATAAAATATTTCTATAATATTACCTTTGTGAACTATATAATGAATATACATGTTGTATAGAGCTTATGTGTGGTTTTGAACTAACTAATGACAATCTAATCTCATTGGGACAAAAATGGGTGATTGACACTAGATAAAGGCATTATTATCCAATAGGGTGTTCTTGTCTAATTATAATTTTTGAATGTTTAATATTCATATTCCCCAAAACTGAGTCTAGAAATGATGTTTCGTGTAATCTACAGTCACTCATATACATTGGTGAAGCATTTATGATATAAAATAGCTAAATTAAGTATTGAATAACTATACAAAAAAGAATGTAAGTATGAAAAAAATACATATAATAATGTATATGTCTTGATTTTGGTATTTTCTATAATATTTTACTATTTTTATATTTTTGCATATATTTATGAATAATATGATAATATAGAAATAAAATAATGCATATAAAGGATACAAATAATCAAAATTTGGATACAGTGATAGATCATTAAGTGTTAGATACTATTAGGTCAAACTTCCATAATTACTCATTATCATGTTCATCATACCATTCATGCTCTATAACTATAACCTTATTTTTGGCATTATTTTTAATATTGTGCATCCATATAGTGTGTTGATCTACTGTGTAAGAGGCTTCATGTGTCATATTTAGAAATAATAAGTTAAATATTTGTCATATTTTATAATTTATCATTTTAATTAAAACCATCAAGGCTAATAAAAATTGTTGTCTTTGAGTTTTAATGTAAGGCATCATTTTAACCTATCCACTATAGCTTCCATTTTGTGTAACCATGTTTTACTGAATATAGCTTCTATCTAAGTTCTTGTGTTTAAAATGAATAATAGTGTATCCAACACCTTGGGAACACACGAAACTATTAATATAATGTGGCTTATGGAGTATTGAAAAAAATATAATATTTTGTAACTTGTCACAATCATGCCCTATGTGTTGTAGGAATACAAGTGTACATGTATTAGGATATGTTTCCTTATCAATTATTATATGTTATCTATATTGATTCTCAATGAAAACCTAAATATTCATAGCATTACTTATTTAATGTTTATGGATTTTGTGTGTATGATTATCTTGCATGCCTTATTAGCTAAGGTGTAGGTTGTATAATATTTAGGGCATCAATAGCATTATATTTATAAAGTTTTTTTTGTAAATTTGAACATGTATTTTTAGCATGTATTATGATTCTATCAAAATGTAAAAAATGTTTTCCCTCCTAATGTGATAATTAACTAGCAGATATGGCACACTATTGTCATTGATATTAATTCCCTATCAATTAACAATTTTAAGATCACATATAGTCTATTTTGTGTACTATTTTATTGTCTTATGACAATTAGATCCATGTCCATGACTAAAATATTATTTATTGATTCTATAAAAGGTTGAAATATTATATGTGGAGTAGTGTCTAGTTGGCAATAAATTTTATTTATTTTATCTATATTAGTAGTAATGAAATTATTTGTATCTTTATGTACTAGTATGATTTACATATAATAATATATGTATTCACTAAGCAAACTAACATGAAAATTAAACCACATTAATAATCATCAATGTCCAATGATATTATAATCATAGCATATTGTGAAGTAAATTTTGAATGAGTATCAACATTATTTATGCAAAAGTCATGTGGATCTTTTAAATTTATCAATAAAGGTATTATTTTACATGTGTTTCATTTTCCACCTTAGCCAGTGACATCTATGGTGTGTAATTATGTATGAAAGGTGGTTGAAGAATATCTGTGTAAGAGTCACCAACTTCATATGTGTGTATTTTATCTATAATAATAATATGTGGTGGTGGCATGATGATAGGTTGGGATTCCCCTAATGGTGATAAGAACTAAGTAGTAGATTATGTAATCTTACAATATTTTAAAGGTTGATTATCAAAAAATGTAAGTATATAAATATCCATCATGTATAAAATTAAGACATATGTGTAAGGTAAGAGGTACAACCTCAATGACATGGATTCATGGCCTACCTAATAACAATTTTCATTGTAAATGATTAGACATCACACATAACTATGTAAATAGAGTTTTTGTCCCCAATATAATATCTATTGTGATAGAACCCAAAGGGTGGCATTGCACATCATTAAATCCTTTAATGTTATTATATTATTTTTGAATAGATCTCATGTTTATGCACATGGTCTGTATAAATTAAAGATTTCAAATATTAAGTCTTGAACCATTATTAATTAGAACCCTTTTGATTATTATATTGTTTCTTTGGGCTTGTATAAATAATGATATATTTTATTCAATGGTTAATTGTGAAAGAAAATCACCATTTCCAAAATAAATAACATCCTCAATATGTTTCAAGGTGTTTCTATGCTATTTTCGCTTTCACATTCAAAGAGAGAAATATGAAACTAGAAGAAATGGTCTAAGGCTTGTATGTACCTGAATGAAGTCATGCGCACCGTAATCTAGACGTCTTGAGAACTCCTCTTTGGTTGTGGAGGATGACACCTGAAAAGGAAAGAGACTAAAACATGAAAAGGTGTTAGATAATGAGATGGTGGGCTGCCAAGTGAAAGCTTGATCCCAAAAACAAAAGCTTGAGGGATGTCAACCCACTGATTGATAAAAGGATGTCTGATAAATAGCAGAATGATAAAAGACTGCAATGATAAAGACTAAAAAGGAAATGGAAGCAAATTCTTACCTGAATGATGCTGTCGGGCTGGTCACAGTCACTAACGTCGGTGGTCCTACCGGCATTAGTTGTCAAGGTCTATCGATGTCGGTTATTCTATCAACGTCAGTTAGGGCAGTGGTCTCTATAGCCAGCATCAATCAGGGTAGTAGTCTGTGGACGGGTCTATGGTCTGTGGACAGGGTCTATGGACATGCAGAACGGTCTGGAGAATGGTCTGAGGTAGTCTGAGGGTCTGATCTGAGGTAGTTTGAGGGAGTCAAATGGATAGAATGTCAAATGGATAGAAGGGTAGAGGAGGCCAATAGGGAGACAGGGAAATAAGGATTTGGGTCTGGCTTGGTTGACACTCTGGTCTGGGGGGTGATATTAATGGAAAGCAATAACTAAAAACATAATGAAAACATAGACAATATACATACCTGTGGCCTACAAAAGGAGTGCTACTAATACCTGTCCCTATTGTTGATGTAGCCTGTGTAGAGGACCTATTGATGGTGTATAAGCCTACTGTGTGAGGGAGAGTGAGAGGTCTAGTTTGAAGATTGGCAGATTGATTAGCAGAGTGGCGGATGGTCGAAGACTAAAGATTCAAGGATTCAAGAGTCAGATCAAGAGCAGGGGTGAAGGAGAGGATAACAGATGCAGAAAACCATTATGAAGGCTGCCGACACCGATAATATCACCGACGTCAGTCGATAGTTGACCGACGTCAGCGGATGGAAGGTAGGAAAAAGGCTAAAAATAGCCTTTCATCCATTTTCGCAACTGTCGGGTCAACGAGTCCAAAGAAGAAATGGTCGAAGGTGATTAAAATGGATGAGAGGTTAAAGAGGAGAAGTTGGAATGGGGGTCTAGGCATTAATATTAGCCATGTGGGGAATGAATGGAATCCAAAAAAGGGTATCCAAGGGTGGAGAGGATGAGGAGGATGACCAAGGGAGTAGACACAATTTCGGTGTCTACATTTGCCCCTTTTTGTCTTGTTGGTTGTTTTGAATGAACTACAAGAAAAAAATAGGAGTTGATTGCCCCAGGTATGGGATGAGGTTGATTTCATCTTGTTGGTTGTTTTGGTGAACTACAAGACAAAAACAAGAGGATTGGTTGCCCTGATTATGGATGAGGTATTCCCCCTCAAAGTAGGATTCGAGGGAAGGGAACCTGAAATCAGGTGCTGATTTGACAAAGAGTGGATGAAAAGGATGAAGGTGTGAGTGTGAATGCTGTCAAAAGTTGTGATTGCATGTATACCACTTCACGAGATGGTCAGGTCAAAGTGTCATAGGTCAAGGGTCGAGGAGTGCCAAAATTGAAATAACTGGGCCCCAGCATTAGTCGTAGCTGATTGGGTTATTTAATCTAAGCTAAAGCTCCAATGGTCATCGTGTTCCAGGTATCTCAGGCTCAATAATTGCTCCTAGAAACACAAAAATGTCACAAGTAGTGGGGATCAACTGGCTTGCGATCCTATACTTGTGAGGGTCAAAAATAGTCTACGCACAATTCTTTCTAGCCAGTCGTGGGGTAGCAGACATGAAAAAACAACCAAGGTGAAGTCGTCTTGGAAGTGGTTGGGGTCGGAGGAGATAGTCATGATCTTCATGGTCATTAGTCAAGGTGGATGGATGGATGAAAGAAAGTGGCTGAGCTAACCTCAGAAGACTGAGTGCTGCCTACATAGCCCCTGTGGTTAGGGCCTCAGGCCAATGTAGTTCTCCCTAAAAGGGAGGAAGAGGGTCAAAGGTATGGATTGGTCTTGGTCGAGGTCAAGGTCATGGTCAAAGGTCAAAGGATTGGTTAAAATAAAGAATGGTTTGTCCATCAAGGAGACGAACAAATGAGGGTGGTCGAGCTAACCTCAGAAGATGTCGTGTCATCTGAGTGCTGCCTACATAGCCCTGGTCTTAGGGCCTCAGACCAATGTAGTTCAGATAGAGGGGTCAAAGAGGTTGATGGTCTTGGTCGAGGTCAAGGTCATGGTCAAAGGTTAAAGGAGTGGTCAAAGGAAAGAATGGTTTGTCCATCAAGGAGATGAAAAAATGAGGGTGGTTGAGCTAACCTCAGAAGATGGTCGTGTCATCTGAGTGCTGCCTACATAGCCCCAGTCTTAGGGCCTCAGACCAATGTAGTTCAGACAGAGGAGTCAAAGTGGTCAATGAATGGTTTTGGTCATGATGAATGATGAGGGTAAGATGATGTTGTAGCCTTTTCCATATTGTGTGATGGTGTATTCTGCAACATTGGTCGAGTGGTCTTTCATTCCTTAGCAATTCTCCATAGGCGTGATGGATGTATGCTAAAAATGAATTGAGTTCTATTTATGCTTCAGCAAGTATTGGTTTATGCTTAACATAAATGGAGGCTCGTTGATAGTTTCCATGTGTATTGGTGTCCATAGAAACTATGTGAAATGGACTAGGTCATGTCGGTGGTCTAAAAATGTTTGATTGGTTTGGGTTTGGTTGGATAGATAATGATTGGGTTGAATGCGTGACCAAAGTGTGACAAAAAGTGAAAGGCATAATTGCTCTTTCATTGACAAGGACCAGAATGATGGCATAGGTAAGGGGTTGTTTAGAAACAAAAGACCCATTTATGCATTGCGTCATTGACCAGTGGTTGTGTTTAGAGAAGCAATCGAATCACTTGACGTTAAGTGAGCTCAAAATCCCTTGAGTATGCAGGGGTGATAGGATTGATTATGTGAGATGGAAGGGGGAACCCTTTCTGGTAGGAACAACTTTACCCCTTTTATAGGTGACCCCGAGAATGACTATAGACAAGTCCATGACTCTAAAGTTTTATCAGTCAAATTTTTTTTTTAGTGCAGACTAATCGATGCGGGAAGCCTGCAATGGGATGTTGTTTTGCTTTGTGGTCATTTGTGAAGCTGATCAATGTGGGAAGCTTCTAATAAAGAGCTGTGTATGTAGCAAAATTTAGGAATAGCCATCCTTTGAGGGAGTGGTCTATATTCTACTTTATATGTTTTTGATATGACTTTGGCCTAGCTGTCCTTCAAGGGAGCAATCTAGTAAATATAACAATGATGATGTAGATATCCTTTGAGGGAGCAGTCTACATTTATAGTTTTATGACCTTGGAATATGCATCCCATTTTTATAGTTTTGATTGATTTATTGACTAGACTTTTGGTCATGGACTTGACTATAGAGGTTTAGAGGGTTTCCCTTTTATTAGGACAAAGCATTCATGCTTGATAAAAGGGTTAGGATTGAGGGTTGAAAGGAGATAGGAATGATGGTGACAGAGATTGATCAAGGGATCGAGCTTAAGTTAAACATCAAATGAATAATTACTTGACTAACAGTAGACTGGTCAAAGATGCAAGGCATAAAAGGGGCTCAGTTTTTGACAAAGTCCTAACCCATGCTTGTGTTATGATGCAAGGTCTGAGTCAATTGAGAGCAAAATTGCCCCATTTGATTCATTCCAAATTGGTCACATGTTAATTGATGTTGAAGGAGTTGGTTGATGTTTGGTTGAGGTTTGGGGTCGATGTTGAAGAAGTTGGTTGATATGTGATCAAAGTTTGATTGAGGTCAGTTTGAACGTTTGGTCGAAGATAGGTTAAATGTTTGGTCGAGGTCGGGTCGACAGTCTGGTTGAGGTCAGGTTGAATGTTTGGTTGAGGTCGGGTCGATGCTGAAGAAATTGGTTGATAATTGATCAAGGTTTGATTGAGGTCAGTTTGAACATTTGGTCGAAGATAGGTTGAATGTTTGGTCGAAGTCAGGTCGACAGTCTAGTTGAGGTCGGGTTGAATGTTTGGTCAAGGTCGGGTCGATGCTTGGTTGAGGCCTAGTCGAGGTTTAAGATTAAAAGAGTGATTGATATTTGGTCAAGACTAGGTTGAAAGGTTGGTTGAGGCTTGGATGAAAGTTGAATTCCCCCAACAGCTAGGGAGAATGTCTAATAGATTGGTCAAGGTCGGATGAGGCTTGGTGGCCAGATTGAATGTGTTGATGTTGAATAAGGGGGTTAAAGGTGGCAAAGGGACCATAATCAGCTGTGGAGATCCCAGTTTAGGTGATGAGGCTTGAGAAGCATGGGTCAGTGTTAATGATTTGTTGAAGGGGTGGTCAAGAGGATCCTTGATAAGAAGGGTATCCTTTTTTTGATGTTGACGAATGACAACTTTAAGAGTGTAGCAACGCTCAATGTCATGTCCCAGAGTGTGATGATAATGACAGAATTTAGAGTTGTCAAACCAAGATGGTCTTGATTTGAGAGTTGATGAGTGGGGCAGTGTTGAACATTTGTTGATAGTGTGGTCAAGAAGAAGGGTGTCTTTCTCCAAACATTGGCGAATGACAACCTTGAGGGCACAATAATACTCAGTGTCATGCCCAAGCGTGCGATGATATGCACAAATCTAAGTGTCATCAAACCAGGGTGATTTTGGTCAAAGGGATTGATATGGTTTAAGAGGTGGGAGATTGATGCGAGAAGACTGTAACAATTACCATAACAACAGGGCATAAGAACATGCTAATGGGTCTATGTGTCTTGTTGCAGTGGGGGTTGAGGACTTTGGTTTGAGAGGCATAAGAGGTGTTGGTCGTACCATCATTTTTGTGGGTGGTGTAACCACACGTGGAGATGGCACTTTGGTGGTGATAGGTGTTGGATGCTTTGGAGGAAATATATGTCTGATGGGTTGAGAGAGCAATGGAGACGAATTGCCTCTGTGAGGTATGGGGGTAGGAAGCACCCCTATTAAAGTGGATGGATGCGGGCCCAAAATTGAAGGTAATGATGAAGGTGGGGGAGGAATCCTCTAGTGTGGTTTAGTGGCTCTCTTTGATTTGGGGTGAGGGCCACTATTGTACAAGGTGAGGTTAGATACAGGTTTGGGTTCAGATGTGGATGGAGGCGAGTGAGATGTAGCAATCTCAGGCAAAAGACAAGAGGAAATCGTGACTGGGTCTTCCTCGATTGAAATGGATGAAGAGACTAGTTCTTCTCTTAGTGGAGAAGAAATAGGAGAGTGTGGCTCTGTAGTTGGATAAAGCGTAGGAATGGTCATGGTCTCGATGTGTGGTCTAGGTGTGGGGAATGTATGATCCCCCATTGATGACAAAAAGGATGAGGGTGAGGCCGTCGGTGTGGGTGCCATCAAAGCATCCTCCAATATGAGAGAGGTCGATGGAGGACTAACAAGAGAAGAAATTTCTTCATCCTGTGGAGGAAGAATAGGGGAAGAAGGGTCTTCCACCTGTGAAGGAGGTTGGTCAGGGATTAGAGAATAGACAGTGTCAACCATGTGTATATCATGGTCTTGAGGGTCATTGGTCATGGTCTGGACATTGTTTTGATTAGGAGGATGGTTGGGAAAGGGTTGTTTGAAGATGTCAAGGTGTTGGTTGGGTGGGGTGTTCAGGTTGTCCAAGATGAGATCCCCCTTGTCTAGCATGTCCTGGATGATGTTTTTGAAGGTTTGACAGTTGTCCGTGTCATGGCCTTTGACACGATGATAGTTGCAAAAGTCATTCTCCCTGTACCATGAAGGGATAGGTGTTGAGGGGTCAAATTGAAGTGGTCGGATTGAAGGGAGATTGAGGACCCCCTAATTGACAAGTTTATCCAAGACAGAGGCATATGACTCTCCAATTGGAGTGTATTGACATTGTATAGATCATCGTTGGAAGTGTCTATTGATGTAGTCTGATGTTGAAAATTGAGGTCGATTGGTTATTGTTGAAGATGATGGTCTAAAGATGATAGTGTTTGCTGACCCCTTGGACTAGGAGTGGGCAGAAGAAGGTTTGGACGAAGAAGGGTCATTAGATTTTGCATTGTTATTACGCAATTTAACCTTATTTTTGTTGATGAAATAGAGTTCAAGCTTTCTTGCCATGGTGAAAGCTTCATCGAAAGTGCAGAATGTTTGAATCTGTAAGGTAGAAGAGATGTGCCTAACACATGCTCGAGAAAATATCTTGATGAGCTCAGGTTGAGGCAAGGAGAAGGAAAGCTGGTTAATCAAGCCTCTCTAATGGGTGACAAAATTAACTATTGATTCATCATCAAATTGCCTGATGGAATAGAGGTCTGTGATTGAGACTTGTTTGGTGATGTTGATAGAAAAATGGTTGAGAAATAATTGGGCAAGCTGAGTGAATGAAAAGATAGAATGTCTGGTAAGAGAGCTATACCAGTCAAGAGCAGCCCTCAAATGTGACATGGGGAACGTGTGTAGAAGTAACGCATCGTCATGGGCTATGAGATAACAAGCGTGTCTAAACGCTCAAAGATGTTGTTGTGGGTCCTCCTTACTCTGAAAGCAAGTAAATCTAGGAACCTCCCACTGATTGGGATAAGGTTGGATAGGGATGGAGGGATGGATGGGTTTGTTGCAAATTTGGTCATAGGAAAGGACATTGCGTGAACTAGAAATAGAGGTCTCAAGACTGGACATTTTGTCCATCAACATTTTGATTAGATCAACTGATAGATTGGCGAGTGGGGCACCTCTTAGGTTGTAGGGTACCTAGAAGGTGGTCAAAGAGGCATATGACGTACTTGGTTGCACTTGTATAGGCACAACATATGGGTAGTGCGTCATAGAGATAGATGTCATGGTCAAAGGAGCTTATGTCATGAAGTTGGAGGACACAAGTTGACTAAATACCGCCATAGATGGTTGAGTGGTAGCACTGGTAAAAGGATAGGTTGTCACTCCCACGTGTATAGGTGCAAGAGTGGGCGAGGTTGAGACAACCAAGTTCTGGTATGGTGTAAAACTTGGTTGAATTGTGTGGGGTTGAGGGGGTAATGAAACCCCAATGGAGGTAGGTTCAAAAATAGATAGAGGCCAAACTTTGCGTATTGGCCATGGTCAAGTGACTGGTCAAGACAATAGGCTGAGTCATGAGGGGTTGGGTAGCAGATGACGTTGATGTCATTGTTGCTACACCTGAAAGGTCCTGCATTTGGTTTCTTGTGAGATAGTTTTGGAGGGATTTGACATTGAAGTCCAAGAATCTTTTGAAATCTTGGTCCCCTTTACGGACAATGGGAGTCTGAGCCAGGGTCGGTCGGGTTGGAGTTATTTCAGTCTCTGAGTGAAACTCCATTATAGGACTGGCTATGGATGGGAAAGACAGAAGCAGTTGGTGCCTCGCATGGTCAAGAAAAGCCTTGGTTTGACTGCGTGTCAAAACCATTCAAGGCAAGAAGGGTCAGGTTTCAGAAACTGTGTTTTTGTAGTTTCAGAAACTCAGAATGTGGTTTTGGCAAAAAGAGGGTCAAGTTTTAGGATGCTGTTTTAAAACAAAGGGACTATGATAGTGATCAACGTCAGTTGAAAAACCGATGTTGGTGATATCAGATGGCTGACGTCAGTCAGATAATCAATGTCGGTGAGGAAGAGTTGCCGACGTCGGTGGTAAAACCGATGCCGGTGACTGTGGTTTCTAGAAACCCAAAAGATTTGAGAGTTTTTGGAAAAAAGGAAGAAGAACGTCCTCACAAGCTCAAACAAGTAGATAGGAATAGAAAAATAGGTAGAGACAGGCAGACCCTAAGCATTAAATCCTAAGAATCAACTTTTAGAATCTTGTCACTTATGCCTTAAAGTGATGTTTGGGAAGATTGGATTTTGAGACAGGTCCTAGAAGAGGTAGTCTATGGATGGTTTCAAGTTTGTTTTAGGCATTCAAGAGTCTATATTAGGTTCGGTACATGGCCTGGTGCTAAGGAGCGAGCTCCCCTCACTTCACGAGTCCAGTGATAAGCTGGTTTCGCTTAGCCAAAATATACCTTCCCTAGAGATTATCCTCCACCAGAGAACGGAGTGGGCTTTCCCCTTGGTGATGAAATCCAAGTGAGATTGCCAGGGAGGGGTAAGGTATCCATTGGGTGATGAAATATCAGTTGGGCCTTGTCTTAGGTAAGTTTGATGTTTGATTTGTGCAGGTGGTTCAGTTGTGTAACATAAGTGTGATTAATTCATGATGCAATCTAATTACTAGATGTGGACTAAGAAATGCAAGCAGAAATGAAATGCAGTGTGTTTTAAGCCCCAAGTCGAAATGTTAAGTTTGGATGAAGACAAGTTGAGAAAGGGTAGAAGAATATGACTTTTGACTAGTCTATGATGCAAGAAAAGAAAGAAGAGTTATTTTTAATCCTGCTTATGATGTCTTTTAGAAGAGAAAAAAGAGGTGAAAAGGGAGAAACCTAATGCACCTATATGAACAGAAAGAAAAGAACCCAAGGAAGACCCTAGGGTCCCACCAGGCGTGCCAGAATGGTTCTATGCTATTTTCACTTTCACATTCAAAGAGAGAAATAAGAAACTAGAAGAAATGGTCTAAGGCTTGTATGTACCTGAATGAAGTCATGTGCACCATAATCTAGACGTCGTGAGAACTCCTCTTTGGTTGTGAAGGATGACACCTAAAAAGAAAGAGACTAAAACATGAAAAGGCATTAGATAAGAAGATGGTGGGCTGCCAAGCGAAAGCTTGATCCCAAAAGAAAAATCTTGAGGGATGTCAACCCACTGATTGATAAAAGGATGTCTGATAAATAGTTGAATGATAAAAGACTACAATGATAAAGACTGAAAAGGAAATGGAAGTAAATGCTTACCGAAATGATGTTGTCAGGTTGGTCACAATCACCGACGTCAGTGGCCCTACTGGCATCAGTTGTCAAGGTCTGCCGACATCGGTTAGTCTACCGACATCGGTTAGGGCAATGGTCTCTATGGCCAGCATTGGTCAGGGCAGTAGTCTGTGGATGGGTCTGTGGTCTGTGGATAGGGTCTATGGATGTGCAGAATGGTCTGGAGAATGGTCTGAGGTAGTCTGAGGGTCTGATCTGAGGTAGTTTGAGGGAGTCAAATGGACAGAATTTCAAATGGATAGAAGGGTAGAGGAGGCCAATAGGGAGACAGGGAAATAAGGATTCGGGTCTGGCTTGGTTGACACTCTGGTCTGGGGGTGATATTACTGGAAAGCAATAACTAAAAACATAATGAAAACACAGACAATATACATACCTGTCCCTATTGTTGATGTAGCCTATGTGGAGGACTTGTTGCTGGTGTAGAAGCCTGCTATGTGAGGGAGAGTGAGAGGTCTGGTTTGAAGATTGGCAGATTGATTGGCAGAGTGGCAGATGGTCGAAGACTGAAGATTCAAGGATTCAAGAGTCAGATCAAGAGCAGGGGTGAAGGAGAGGATAACGGATGCAAAAAACCATTATGAAGGCTACCGACATCGGCAATATCACCGATGTCGGTCGACAGTTGACCGACGTCGGTGGCTGGAAGACAGGAAAAAGGCTAAAAATAGCCTTTCGTCCATTTTCCCAACTGCTGGGTTAACAAGTCCGAAGAAGAAACGGTCGAAGGTGATTAAAATGGATGAGAGGTTAAAGGGAAGAAGTTGGAATGGGGGTCTAGGCATTAATATTGGCCATGTGGGGAATGAAGGGAATCCAAAGAAGGGTATCCAAGGGTGGAGAGGATGAGGAGGATGACCAAGGGAGTAGACACAATTTTGGTGTCTACACAACGTATTTAAAATAAATGAAAAGTAGGAAGGATTTCTATCATGAGGTATAGGTGTCTAATTTAATTCTTGGTAAAGAATATATTTAAAAATAATAGAATTTTAGAGAAAAACCAACATGGAAATCTTAGTTGGTCTATTCCTTGGTTGATAAATAATATCATATGCTTTAGATTAATTCATAGGTCTTGATAGATATGATTTGGGGTGAGAAGGAAATTTTTGAATAATTTCCTCCTATCATGGTTGAATAAGCACCTAAGCTCATCTTGTAAAAATAACTTAGACTATAGTTTCTACTATAAACCTAGGGTGAATAGTATAAGTAGGACATGATAAGTAGGACATGAGCTAAGATAATTGGAGGATTTAGGTGTATAGGGAGCAAAATGAACCATATGAGCTCTTTGACATATATTTTTAATTGGTGGTAACTAAAACTAAGCCATGCAATAATGATATACATATAATTATAAAATAAATGATGGACCAATAACTAACATAATATTTACCTTAAAATCATGTATTAATAGGGTTAAATACATGAAAAAAATTATACAAATAAATGGTATGAAACTTTTAAATATTATGAATAAACTTTGGAATAAAAAGTGATACATATATTTAGTCATTATAATCATGGTGAGTAGAGAAAATCATAAAATATGAAAACTGAAACCCTAGTGGAAGTGCAAAGACTAAAATAAACCATAATGTAAATATATGGTTTGTATTAGATGATAATAAGCAGTTTCACCAATATATTTTATCAAAATTTGGAAAACCTATCAAGATGTATATTACATTGAGTTACAAAATACAATGAAAAATTAATAATAATAATAATAATAATAATAATAATAATAATAATAATATTCTTCACTGATTTGAAACTTGCTAGATCTGAAAACTTACTAAATAAGAAAAGTGCAATAGAAAATTAAGACGTAATTTGGAAAACATGTTGTAAGAGGAATAATAAGGTGAAACTAGTAGGGTGGTTGGATCTAGTAACTGTGAAACTAATTCTACAATTAAACTAAACCTTATAAAATAGCACCATATGTTGAATAAGAGTAGGAAACACTCATTTTCTTTGTGAGTCTGCTCATATCCCAAGTATGATGCTAGTGTCTAAAACTTTCAAATGGTCAAATTTGTAAATATTTTGATGTGTATGGGTTAGCCTTTTTGTCTTAATTAACCATCCTATGATATAATTTCAATAGACATTATATTTATATAAGTAAAATATCATTCATTATATCCAATTACAAATGAAGCACATATCTATCTTATACCAAGAAAAATCACTTATCAAGATTTTAAAACTACCTTATTCTTCCTTATTTCAAAATTAGTCATAGGAAAAGTCTTATTATAGGTTTGAATCATTTAAATAACATACCTTATGTGTTATTTTTTAATTTACAAAATATAGTACTACATGCACTTGCATCTAACATATTTCACAATTATTCACATAAAAACTCGCATAAGGGGAATAACTACATTGGTCTGTGGCCATTTTAGGATTATATGGATATGTAGGTATCACTCATTTACATATGGGTATTTATTGTCATATCAACTTAACTTGATCCCACTAACCCCTATTTTCAAGATGAATTTACATAATCAAAGGAATTAGGGTTTTGAGATACATATTAATATCTAAAAACTATGTGCATGAACTAAATAGAGAATCTACAAGGAAAAATTGAACCCTAATATATTTAGGTGTTCATGTTAAAAAGTACATTTACTTAATTTAATACATAAGTGTTTAAACTAGGATAAAATCATCAATGCTAATCTTTAGATTCTAATGGTAGTGTATAGGCTACCAAAGAGTTATTTTACAAAATCTAATGAATCAAGGCAGAACATTAGACTATATTATCATGTATTTTCACTTATTCTATTTTCCTATACATTATTTAATAATATAAGTATTATTTCTTCTTCATCTTTCAAACTTTAGAATATTATTTTGCCATTGTACTTTCTATATTTATCATTTTTTAATAATTCAACATTGTATCATATAATTATCAATCTAAATTATTTAATTATCATACTTTTACAATATATTATCCATTTTTTATTAGTAAATTACCCAACCCCTAAATATCTCCAATTTTTTTTAAATAGGTATTAAAAATAAATTTGAGATACCTTTTGATCCAAAAATTACCTACAATAATTTTGTGTTGTACCATAACCAACAAAAAATTAATTTCTAGAGTTAAAAATAATTTAGATATAAAGGATACATTACATATGAAATCATTATCAAGGGGTTATATCAAAATAAAATAAATGAAAAAAATCACCTTTAGATCTTATAAAATGAAAAAATAGTAAAACCATTTTGAATAAGTTATAGAAATTCTTAGCTAGTTAATAACCCATGCATTGAATTTTATTTTTTAGGGAATCATGGAACATTTTAAAGTTTGGAATAATTTAGAGGAAATTTTTAAAAATCACAATAATTTTAGGTCTATCCAACTATAAAATAATTTCACTACTCTTATTCAAGATAACTATCATCACATTGAGGACTTCATCACTAAATTGAAGTGATTGAGGTTCTTGTAGCTAAGACTGGGGAAACTAAGGCTGATGAAAATATCATTATTATTATATTTTATAAATCAATTTATCCTTAGATAATTTCTATTTTAAACTACTACACACATCAATACTCTATGAGATCTACATATGTGGCATTGAATTTTGAAAAGTTCTATGAAAAAGTTTAAGGACAATAAGAAAAACTATTTTTTGGGGGAAAATTGACCTAAAGGTAGTAATAAATAAGAATTAGTGGTCAATTACACTAATTCAATGTCACAACCAAACTCTTTCAAAGGAAAGGCCTTAATAATAAAAAAAGGAAAGTAAAGTTCAATCCTAAGGGCAATCCATTGGCTTAGTATAATTTTTCCCTGAGTTAAAATAAATGAGAATGGAAACTAAATGCCAAAGTTGACCAATATTTTTATAATTTATATAATAAACCAAGCAATGTTAAACATCAATGTTTCAATAAAATGATGTATTTAAAATCAAAGATGAAAAAATGTAGACTCCCCCTGATAAGATAGGAGTAACACTTTCTACAATAACAAGATGACTTGTATTTGAATGAATTCTATATTCAAGAGACTTTCACCATATGGAGCATGATGGCCCACTATTTAAGAATATTTACCAATGTTGCATAATTAACAATGTTATGGGAAAATATAGTTCTCTAGTTGTTGAGAACAAATGGATTGTTGAGATATAGAATGTAATATTCAACAATGTTCTCCATGTTTCATACCTCATATCCATATATCTGATTACACATTTATGTGAAGAAAAAACCATTGAGTTTACACCTACCAATTTTCTCATTAGAAATATCAAAGGCTAGTTTATTATTATATCCACTTGCAAGGTTGATCATCAAACATGATTGTAAAAAATTGACAAATTTGTGTTAACTCAACATTCACAAATCATGATTTCACATGTTAATGATTTGATTAAACTTAGGCCTAATAATTTTAGTCATATCAACTATCGCTCATTACAATACCTTAGTAATCATCATATGGTTATTGGTTTTCCATAAATTTATTTCAAAGATGGCATGTGTACCTTTTACACTTGGAAAAAAACACAAGGATCCAATTCATAAAGGAAAATCCTTAAGGGCAAGTGAGAAATTATAGCTAGTTTATAGTGATCTTATGTCCTTTCATAATGTTTCTTTCTAGGAACATGCTTACATTCATTGATGGTTTATCTTGTATAATTTGGGTATACTTATTAAAAAATAAAAGTAAAGGATGTAAACACTTAAATTTTTTCAAATACCTTTTTTAAAACTTATTATACAAAAAAAATATAGTGTCTCATAATAAATAATGAAGGATAATTTTTTAATAATTAGATTATTAGCTTTTATACAAAAACATGGATTCAACTTCAGGATATTTTACCCTACACTCATCTGTAAAATGGTATACTTGAGAATAAAAACTACACATTAAAGGAAATGGATAATTGTGTGGTAAATTCCAAACACTTTCTTCCATAGTATTTGTCTAATAAAATAAACCTACATATAAAATTACACTCCCCACTCTGTAGTGTAAAATATGACTCTTGAATTAAAATGGTCCAGTGTCAAACCATGTATTTATGGTTTATGAGTTTTTATATTTAATCATGCACACATTATAGATTAAAATTGTAAATAAATGGAAATTACAGGTCATCCTTTTATATTTTTTAGCTAATGTGAAGATGTGAAGGCATGACATCTTCTTATTCTAGGTAGGATGTGTTATTTGATGAACAATCCTAGGCTTTCACATCAACATCTCCTATAAATCCTCCTCCATTAACTTTATCATGTTGGAAACAAATTTTGAGTGATCATATGAATTAAAAATAGTTTAGATCACTGCCATTCTAAGAGTTAATATAGTTCAAATTTTGATCCATATGGGAGACAACCAACACATCCACTAGTTATAGAAAACATTAAAAATGCACTTTCATTACCAACACAACCTATACCAAAATGAGTCCCAAAATTTCACAATGATATTGGTTTATTGGTATGGTATCAAATATATCCAAACACAAAAATATCACAACATATGTATGGTATTTCACATTTGGCACAATTGGTAGTGATAAATGATCTAGAGACATATCATCAAGTTTATAAAAATCATCAATGGAATTAGTTATGGAGGAATAACTTATTACACTAAAGAAGAGAAAAACTTGGGACTTGATTCCAATTCCAAAATGAATAAAAATATTGAGGCAAAAGTGAGTGTATCAGACTACATATGTATCAGGCGGTTTATTTATAGATATAAAGCTTGACTTGTAGAAAAAGGTTTTTCATAAGTTGAAGGTGTTTATTGAAATGATATTTTTTATATAGTTGTAAAGATGAGATCCATTAGGCCAATACTCTACTTAGATAAAAAAAAAAAATAGTGATGTGAAGTCTATTAGATGGACATCAAAAGGCCTTCTTACTTAGAGACTAATATGAATAAATGTGTGTTTTTATTATTTAAATCTTTCATTAATTTATATTATTGCATATAATGTGGGTGTATGTCTTATAGTATCTAAAATGATTATGGACCATATTAAAATAATTTAATAAACCTTAAATTGGTAGTGACCCTAGAGATTTATATATTTAGTCTCCTCTTGATGTTAATTCTTGATTGGTATCTCATAATGTCTATCATTACATCTATCTTTGAGAAATACCTAAACCCATGAAACTCATCAAGTAGATAATCAATCCTTTGTTATGGAAAATTATTTTTATTGTGATATTATTCAATTCCCTATAATCAATGCAAAGTATTTACATCCCAACCCTCTTCCTAGATAAAACTATTGGAGTAGTATATAGGTTATTAATATGGATGATGATATTATCCTCCAAGAGTCCACTTACCAATTTTTATATGATATATTTTTGAAAATTCATGTATTTTTAGGTTTATACCAAATTTTGGCCCTTTATGGGGTTAATATAAATAGTGTGCTCAAATTTTATATCAGGGGGTATTCTTTTTGGTATATTTTTTAAACCTAGATTATATTTGAAAAGAAAATTTGAATTTATTGGGGCATGCTCATGTATTTTATAAGAGTATAATCCATATAATAAAGGTGACCCATACACCTAAATTTCCCTACTTAAGAATTTTTTTCATTTGATTAGAATCAACCATTTTAATTTACCTCAAGGGAAAATATTTTATATTAAACTCATGTTCACCTAATGTCAAAAATATCTCATCATGATTGGTGGAGTATTCTCCAAGTCATCTAGTCCCCAATATCTATAACATAAATTTATCCCTAAATACACAATATTATATTAAAAGTGTCACATTGTATATTAATCATAATAAATTTATGCTTCTATGCCATGGAACTCAAATGTGAAATCTTTGAGAGGTGCCTACATGGAGGCCTAGCCTATAGATTTTTTTATTATATAGAATATTAAGTGTACTTCTTGGATCAACCATGACCAAAACAAACACTTTTTAGATAGGTTAAAATAACATAAAGGTGGTATGTCAATCCAAAAATATCATGGTAGAATGTGATAATGATGGTTCCCCTATTTATATTACATAAGGAAACAAATATGGTTTACATTCTACATTAAATTGATCTATGGTAATTATTTTTATCAAATTTAAGAAAACCTAACAAGATGTAGATTACCTTAAGTGAAAAATATTGTGCAAAATAAAGAACAATAATACTAAAAATATCAATCATTCACTTATTTTAAACTTGATAGATTTGAAAAATTACTAAATAAGGAAAGTGGAATATAAAACTAAGATTTAGTTGGAAAATAATGTTGAGTGAGGAATCAAATTCAAAAACTAGCAAGGTGGCTAGAGTTGGTGACTATGAAATTGAATCTATATTCAAATAGATCCCTAAATAATTGAACCATATGGTAGATAATATAATGGGTTATCCTATCCTATTTGAGGTCAAGCTTATCTAATAAATAATGAAGGTATAATAATGAAGGGTTTGTTGTCATTTTGTATGTTTTGTGTTCTGTGCGAGAGCTTTCAATTAGGATATGATGACCACACTATGACTAATTTTACCTTATACCCCTATCCTCATTGACATGTGAATAAAAATGAAAATAAATGGGATTAAAAGTCATAATAAGTTTAATTTTCATGTGAGATTAAAACTCCATGTGTTGAGTATTTCCTACATATCAGTACTCCAAAGAGGGATCAAAATTCATATATTTCTCCCATGATATGGTGGTGTGTGAATAAACGGTGCAAAGTTATAGATTGTTGTGTAATACTAGTGTTATTAAGTTTCCTAACCATATCTTATGACCTCGGAGATGTATTTAGACTTTGGACATAGGCTATTAGGGTTGTATGTTATCATATTTCAGAGAAATAAGTAATTTTCTCTCAATATGTAATTTGAGTTCTAGTACTTTTCAGTGTGGAAGCCTCCTATGTGAAAAATGATTTTAAATTTGTTTATATAGTCATATTTTTGAAATTACTTAAATTGGGATTATTATAGACATACATTGACCTTTACATACCTTTGAATTTTTAAAATTAATCATTATTTGGTGGTAGGCAAAGAGATTGAGATTAGATAATAGAGTGAAGTTTTTTTGTCCAATAGGGAAGTGTTGTCTAATGGGGATAAATAATGGTATTAAGGGTCTAACACTAATTAAGGCTATAATATTGTGGATATGTTAATTTTAAGGTCATGAAGTATATTAGAAGAGTGAGTAATCCATGAGTAAGGTGGTTTAAAGTGATGAAAATGGCCCTAAGATATATCCAAAACTAAGCATGTAAATGAGTAGTCACAAGTGCATTTTTAGCTTAAATGTTAGTTTATGTGTCTACATTTTACCCCACATTTATTATATGAATTTAAAAAACTAAAATTACTATACTAAAAGGAAAAGAGTATGCCTAAACTTAAATGTGAAGTGTAGCAATGAATTTAGGCAATAATGTTGAACTGTGTTCCACACAAAGTTGTAATGAAACATATGTAATATCAGTCTTTAGTATCAAAAAGAAAAAAGACAAGAAACTAGAGAATGCAAAAGAATGAATACACTTTATTGGTTATGCAAACCATTATGTTTTTATAATACAATACTAGTATATGTAATGGGTAGGACCTTTTGTATATTTCATTTGCATTGAATACCTTGGATTGGATTGTGTATACCCAAATCCTCAATGTGATTAGGAACCTACAATTTTACTGACTCCATCATCATATACCTAGAGTAGTGAAGTAATTTTGAATTTATGTATGAATCCAAATAAATTATTTTAGTGAAAAACTAATTTACATACCGATGGAAATGTGAACTATGGATTGGAATCCACCTTGTGTTATTTTGGAGCAGTTCATGTTTGGTCCTAGACTTGCTCAACACAACCAACAATTCTTCTTTCATCATCTTATTTTTGAGGGTCATTTTCATAAGTTTTCCTAAGTTTTGGCATTATTATACTTCTTCCACATGGTAGACAAGTGTTTCTTTGGCTTGAAGAGGCTCTTGGTTACCTCTAATAGAGTGTTAGATTGAATATAGTGGCCCAATGCTCCTCAAAGCTAGTTATTTTTGGGTCAGTCCTTAGATTAGTGTTATTAACTAACAAGATGAAGGGTAAGGCCCATTGAGGAGTCATCAAGGTAGACTCAGTTTCAAAATGTAGTGTCCCCACTCTTACTTTTATGAGGAAGTTCCCAACTTTCCTAGGATAAGGGTCTATTTTACATGTGGCATCCTGACACTTATCTAAGGTGTTTTACTTTTTTTAGGCCTTTGAGTAGTGCCATTGGCTATAGAAGGAAAAAGTGGACCCACTATATGGTTATAACAAATAAAATTTGAGACTTTCCATGTGGTACCAAAAATATTATTGATGATAAGGTTTTATTATTAGAGCTAAGAGTTGCACCATTGACTAAGGCAAATGGATCCATGCTTCTAATGACATAACATAAGAAATTTAGGAGCTTCACATGTGGTTGCACTATGCTCCTCTTAAGCATCATGGCCATAATAAGATAGTGTAATTTTACCATATCTAGGATCCAAAGGTTAACTACACTCGTGAGATTAAGACCCTTATTCATTTAAATTGACATCATCATGGGCAATAGTGCCAATATTTCCAAGTGTCATTCCCATGAGAAGTCATCTTTCCTATATATTCTAGGATCATCCCTTTTGGAAGGGGATGGTTACTATTTTGCTAGGATTTGCTATTTTTATAGATAGACATTTGTAATTGAATAGGAATAGTATCAGTTAACATTTTTCATTCTATGACCTTAATAGGTTCCCCTCATGGGTGTGACTAACCATATTATATGTGACTTTGAGGGCTTCTATATTATATTCTCCACCTATAATAAATGGGATGTGGTGTTCTATTTCATTTTGGGTGAAGAGTTATTTTTATCTATTATTTATTTTCTTCTACTTCTATAGTATTGATATTTGATTGCATTATAGATATTAATTCATGATTGATGCTTATTTGTGATCTAAAGTGTTTAAGGGCTCAATATATTTTATGAAATTCTAGGTTAATGCTCTGAATCTCTTGGTACATCACTTTAGTTAGTGTTCTTTCAATGTTATTTGCATTTCTTTCTTTTCCATTTTCATCCCTCATTTAGAATGAAAAAACAACTTATAGAATCCTAGAGGTTGATTTACAGACTAAAATTTGGTCCCAAACCTATAAATATTCCCATAAAAGGTCTACCAAGTAACTTCATATAATGGGATAGTGGTATCTAACTTATCCCTCTAACATCCCTATTTATGTGGGACCCCATTATTTTGAATGCCTTGAAGGCACTCCCCAAGTTCCCAGGAGAGGATTTCAAGACCATAACATAACATCTCAAAGATTTTGCAAATGTGTGCACTATGCACTATGTCAATTTGTAGAATGTATCTTTAAGGATAATAATGGCTTACTTTAAAGGAAGAAATATCAGTTGGTATTGATATTTTCCATCCAAATCCATCATAACTTAGTATGACCTGGGTGACAATTTCTTTGAGTGATTCAATGTTAAGACAGATCTATCATCCCTCCTACAACAACTAATAACTATCAAAAGTGGCCCACAAGAGGCCATTGTTGATTTCAATACCAGGTTAAAAAAGACCTAGAAAAGGATCCTAACAGTATCTCAATCACCCATATGCATGTCCATTATTTTCTATCTCAATTCCTTCAACTCAAATATTATATTTATGATCTAGTCACTCAGAGCACATACACTACCAGATGCTTATGATCTGGTAGTAAGATCCAAATATAATTTGATAGATGTAGGAAAGTTTTCTATGTGACCATCAATATCAATTTTATTTGAGATATAAATTACTCCATAAGAAGATGTCCCAAGTACCTTGGGATCCTTGTCTTCTATGTATGCATATCCACCCACTTAGGTGAGTAAATTTGCTCAGTCCTCACTAGCCACATAGATGAATGACATGAAGAGTATCTTGTGTAACTTTTCCAATGAGATAATAAATCTAAAATGGTAGAAATATATGCCCCTAAATACCCCTTTAAATAATTACCAATAAAGGAGAACACCTTATGAGTAGAAGCATCACCAATAGAGGCAAAGGCCAAATCATCAAGTGATGAATCACTAGACATGGACTGTGAACCAAATGGTTATGGTGCATAAAACCTTGCATATAGTATCACCCAACGAAAATAGGGAGATATTTATTGGTGAAAATAACTTGTCATATGATTATGATTCATGATTTTTCCCTTGAAACAATGCTCATAGACCACAAAATTATCTACGAGGTAATCTACAATAGAAGGCTATCGAATAATAGTGACAAGGTAACACACATGATTCAAACTATATATATATCAATACCTAGGGGTTGGGAATTTCATTTTGATGTCATAGATGTATGGAATGTCCCTAAAAAAAAGGAAGGGATAGCCCTATAACATGTACTCTTCTCTTGGGTAGAAGGTGAATATGTGGTCTATGCAAGTGAAGTTCCCATGTATAGAGAATCATAAGTTCAATCTAATTATTACATGTGCTCTAAGAAAAGGTTGGTCGAGAGCATCAAATTTTATGTAAGGCCCCAAGTGACTTTTAAAAATGGTTTAGTACCTCAACATTCACCTTAAACATATCAAAAATGGAGAAAAATAGTGTATAAAAAGGCAAAATATCTTGAGGTCCCACCTTTAGGGTCATACAATGTAGTGGAGTAGTTGAAAAGGGTTGTAACCAATGTCTCGCTTTGGGACATCTTATTGATCCTAAAGAAGAAATATATGTTGAAGGAAGCCTTGGATAAGCAAGAAAATCCCACATAAGGAAAGCTAATTATAGAGCTAACAAAGACAAGGGGAAGGAAGCTAGCACAAGTGCACAAACCCAGATACCCTCCAAATTCATTAATACCAAAGAAGGTATAGTTAAAAAAAACCTATCCCATTCTATTTGACACTAATTATTGGGAATAAATTATTTCACAACTGCATGATTTATTTAGGTGTGAACATAATGGTGATGCCTAAATAGATAATAGATGTACTATAATGAAATTATAAACCATTGAATAAAGGAGTGATGTATCTATATGGGAAGAGGGTTCAAACCTTAGGGATCATCAAGGCTCTAGCCCTCACATTATATTCTTGTCTTAATATTTTTATACTATAATTTATTGTAGTGATAGACATCCTACCTATTTTTTGGCTATGTTTATCAAGATATTTCATCGCCAAGATAGGTGGGTACCTATCATTGGACTAGTCCCATTTAATCCTAAGGACCAAGTATGGTTCAAATTTAAAGTTGATGTCTATACCACTTCACCTAGAACACATAATGGATGAATTTATGATGAAATTTGAAGCAACACACACCTCCTTATCAAGATGAGAGATGCACTATGTGGATATGTTTGATAGAGAAAAGGTAGAGGTCATGAGAAGTCTAGAGGAAGAGGCCCTTGTCAATGAGTTCATTGAAAATAACCCATTCACAAAATATGATTCCACTAGCCTTTGGACCTACATGATCCATGATGAACACTAAGTCTTTATTGAGGTCATAAATAATAAAGAAGACCAAAGCAAAGGGCCTAAAGATGAGTCCAAATTTTTGACTCCATATTTTGATGACATGAAGTGCAAGATTGGCTCTAGAATCAACATCTAACTAATATCTCCCTTTATAAAAGAGACCCTTTGAGCCTTTATATTTTAATTTTCCTACACCAAAGAAGAGGTTAAATATGAAGCACTAGTCTATGACCTCATACTATATGAGTGGATAGTCATAAAATAGTTAAAAGTATTTAGTGATTCCAAATTGGTCATAAGATAAGTAAGAAGCCATGGCCATAAAAAATGTATGCATGAGGTCATACCACCATCGTATATTGGATTTGATTGAAACCTTCAAATATTTCAACATCCAAATCATCATTAGGGATTGAATGTATAAATAAACATAATGGTATTGATTGGATCCCAATTCAATCTAGTGACATACTTTTTCACCAACAAGCAGGTTATGTAGGTTATCATCAGACCTGTCATCCCTGATAATGACTAGAATTAGAAAGTGTTTGAAATAAATGGGTAAATCACCATGTTCTTCCAATAATAATGTGAATTCATGAAATAATTATAGCCAAGGATTTAAGAGGATTATAGGGACCAAATCATGTAATAAATACCAACAAGCTACTGAAGGGAATCATCACCCTAGAAAATATTTTTAACTTCAACGATTCAGGGAATGACAATCACAAGTTTATCATAGATAAGGGTGATTACTTTGAGCTTGATGTTGGAGGTAGAAGGAAGATGAAGGTTGGAAAAAATTCCCTTAGAAGGATAGAGAGTGGTTGGTTTCTTTCTAAAACAAATATAAAGGGGTCATCAAATCAACTTATGATGACTTTTAGGGATATGACTGTGAGGTCATTCAACACACCATAGACTTGGTAGAAGGAACCAAACTAGTTTGACAAAATCAAAGACTCGTGAAACTAAAAATTAAGTCCTTCATGGCTCAATAGCTCAAGAAATTGATTGATTCAAAGACTATATACTTAAGCATTCGAGTTGGGTGTCTAATCTAGTTCCTTTGTGAAAAAAGAGTGGAGATATCCAACTATGCATGGAATTATAGGATTTGAATAAAGATTATTGAAAGGATCATTATCCCCTCCCCTCTATGGATTAGACTATCTAAATAGTAGTGGGTGTAGAGATGTTTTCTCTGCTAGATGGATTCTTAAGGTATAATTAGGTATGGGTAGATGAAGAAGACCAACACAAGACCACCTTCACCATGAAGTGGGGAACCTTTACATATGCAAAAATGCCTTTCAACCTCTCTAATTTTTAGGAAACCTTATAATGAAATATGGATATGGCCTTTAAGGGCCTAATTAATAAGACCATCTTCATCTGCCTAGATGAACTCATAAAGTTTTATAGGAAGGAGGACCATTTTAACCATCTAGAGAAGGATTTTTAAAAGTGCCAAGAATTTGGGGTACCCCTTAACCCTAAGAAATGTGTATTTATAATCTCACAAGGAAAATTTTGAGGGTAAATGAGGGGATCACTATTGACTTGGAGAGAATAAAATCCATCAGAGACTTAACCTTGCTAATAAACAAGAAAAAAATCCAATCTTCCCTTGAAAAGATTAATTTCATTAGCACGTTCATATCCAAATTTATAGTATTGGTGAGACCAATCATAATGATGATGAAGAAGTACTAGGCATCAAGTGGAATCCTAAGGGAAGAGTAGAACTTAATGAGATCAAGGATGTAATCTTTGCTGCACCAGTACTAACCAACCCAATCTTCTCTAAGGACTTCATCATGTACATCTATAAGATTGAGCATAGCCTAACAGCTGTATTAAATCAAAATAAATATAAAGGAGGAAATAAACACCTGATCATGTTATACTCAAGCAAATTTAATAGGTATTAAGTCAAGTATAATTTCATGGAGAGACAATATTTCACCATTATCAAGGGCCTCAAAAAGTTTATCCACCTTATGGTGGGAATCCAACATCCATGAATACATAATGGATGGATAAATCATTAAAAAGTGGGCCAATTAGATCACCAAGATCTTGGAGTATGATATCAAATTCAAGATGACAAAGGTGGTCAAATGAAGAGGATTTTATGAGTACTTAGACCAATGTGTATATGTCCCACTAGAAGAACATTACAATATAGAATTAGTCCTACTAAACCAATACAAAACCAATGGATCTTGGGTGGCTAACAGGATCCGCTTCAAAAAACCAATCAGTACCCTGATGGTCTCCCTATACATAAAAGGCATTTCCATTCACTACAAAGGGATAGTTACAGCTAGTCCAAGGAGTCTTGTTTAAAAGTAATTTTATTGGGGATCTACTTTGATGTGTTGAAAGACACTAAGCTAAGAAAATTATCTAAGATATGCACTTTTCTCCCTTAGATGGCCACTTCTCATCAAAAACCATCATGACAAAGATCTTATGTATGGGGTATTACTAGATGACCATGTTTATAAACTACCATAATTTAGTAAAAAAATTCCAAAAGTACAAGTTCTTTACAATAAAAATAAATAATTTGATCATACCTCTAAACCTAATCATGCTCGATAAAACCTTCATATAATGGGGTCTATATTTCATCAAGATGGTCAATCCTATCTCAAGCACTGATCATAAGTGGATATTGAAGACCACTGACTACTTCACCATGTGGATTGAGGAAGTCCCACTGAGAGAGGTGACCAAGACTATGATTCTCTGCTTCTTGGAATAACTCATAACAATATTCAATTCACTCAAGACAATAATCTCTAATAATGTGAAAGCCTTCCTTAGGTTTAATATTTTTGAGTTCATGCTCTAGAATGGTATCTTTTTAAAAACATCATCTAATTACTACCCACAATGGAATGGGTTGGTAGATTTGACAAATAATAACCTTATAAGACTAATCAAAATAATGGGAAATGATTAGAAAAAGGAGTGGAATATGCATGTGAGACCAACTCTATGGGAAAACCACATCACTCTAAAGTAGATCCTAAAAACCTCCTTGTATGAACTTATATATAGGAAAGAGGTAGTCATGTTAGTTTTATTATAAATCCTTACCTTATAGATTCTAAGAGATGTTGAAATTATGGAAAATAGAGTGATGAAAGTTAGACTCATACAACTACTTAGCCTATAAGAAGTAAGATAATAAGAAAATAATACAAAAATCACTTGGTAGTAAGCATTCAAGTGATGGTTTGATAAGAGATTTTTAGACCAAGGATTCAAACCCAGGGATTTAGTCCTCAAGTATGATTAAAGGTCTATAAAGCTAGGTTAGCATGCAAAGTTTGAATCTCTATAGAGGGGATCATTTCATATCATCATCAACAGGAAAGGAAATGCTTTTGAGTTAGAAGACAAAGAGGGCAATGCATTGTAGATCCTAGCTAATGGGATCGATTTGAAAAATTTCAACTAGCTTACCTACATTTCCCTTATACATAATTAGTTAGTTTCCCTTTTTCTTTCTATGTTTCCTTTCGTTTATTGTTGTTTCATTTTGCTTTGTTTCCATTTTTTTGTTGTTTGCTCTAAATAAGTGTCATTGGCAGAAGTGGATTGTCTAATTACCACATATCCTCACCCTAGATCTCCTAAATATTTCAAAAACATTCTCTAAAATATGGTTATCTACCCACCTCACCTGCCTTTAATGTCAAACACTCCAATTTTCATGACCCCCCATAATGATCACCACAAATATCTTACAAATGTCTTTTCAAGCATGGTATCACCCTTAACATTTATGGGAGGTTCCCAATTTCAAATTTTCCATGATAAGGTGCATTGGTATATAAACACCCCTCTCTCAATTAATCAAAACACTTGAGTCATTGAGATTATTGAGAGAATTAAACAATTAAATAAATTAGACAGAGTCAAGCCAAACTGTGAAAATTTGGGAGTAGGAATTATTAATCATTCAATAAATATAGAGAGTGGATTTGAAGCAAAATTCAAGATGGATAATTCTACATCTTTGTCAATAGGTGATGAGCATCCCATAAGATAAAGGACTTGTGGATTGGGTAGCCAAGGGAACCTTCCCCTTCAATATGCATTGAGTAAATCATATGATTCTACCCCCTCTCAATGAAAAGAGAAAGTGATGAACATCAAGAAGGCATCCAAGGGGGATTATAAAGACCAAACATTGGTCACTAATTTTTCAAATGATATCTTTGATCCTAATCTAGCAAAAAATCCAAAATTTTTGAGAGAGGTCACTCATGCTCGAATGCTTGATAGGGTACATAGGGAGGAGTATGACTCATTCAGTTGTAGAGTGTGAGACTACATAGTGACATAGTTTATGTTTCCCTACATCCATCCATACCTATAAATAATTTCCCTTTGTATAGAGAGGTATGATTCCAACACTAGTGTAACTACTAGTAACACCCATTTGAGGGTAAAAATTAGTATATATTCCATAAGGGAGATGTTTTGGCTCCCAAGCAACACCAAGGATTATATTTGTAGCATGAAAATACTTTAGGATGTCTACGACTCCCAAGTCCATGAGAAATTACACTTTCTCAGCTTTCTCCTCAAGAGTAACAACATGAAGATGCCTCCTCTTCCCATTCCCCTAGCAAGCTTCCTTATGTAATACCTAAAGGACACCCTATCCATGTTGGATTTCATATTTGGGATGGATACATATGTTAACATCACTAATTTTTAGTTAGGGGTGCTCTACCTCCTGACTATAGCAAAGAAGGGAGGTTTACAAGATGGATTTTATAGACTCCATCACCATCACCATGAATGATGAGCTAAAATTGTTTTTGATGCTGGGTACCTTTTGGTAATCCTCCTTCCTATTACACTTAATTCTATATGAACACTCCCAATTTTTATCTACATTTCTCAATCTCAACTCATCTAAAATGGGAATCTTCCCCAACATAGTGACCCCAGTCACCATATGGACCCACATCCTATTAATCACACAATATTACTATAATTTATTAGAGATATTTATATCTACATTTCTACCTTGGCATAGAGGCAATTAAATTTAGAATGATGGATGTGTAATTATCATGGATCACTAAGTGTAAGGTCCTAGTCGACTAGTTTTAGGAAACATTTGACTCCCACACTTGCTAACGGATAGGACCCTATCCCTATAGTTGGCTTTCCAAATCAACATAATGGAATCTATCTATGGAGTATGGAAGAATAATAAAGTCCTATGTGATTTCCATTTCATAAGAGGGAAATCATGATGATAAAGAGGTAGTAGTGATGCTTTCTCATAGCCAACTTGGTGGATCTTGTCCTTGACCTAATCAATGATAGATGGTACTATGATCTAATTAGATACATAACATCCTTGAAGATCACTAGTACCCCAAGAATTAGACCTAGTCATACTTGGAGTAGAGGAGGTCACCCATGGAAGATATCCTCCAAAGTTATGTGGATCTATCCTAGATCTCATTGGATGCCCTTAAATTGTGGGAATCCTTCTATAATGTGGTCTAGATGTATGACCCATATAAAATATTAATGAAGGTATTAAGAGTGTAGATCACCCAAAATGGTTAGATTAAAGATAAAATAACTACCTATACAAAATATAGGTAAGATATTGGTAAGCCATACTCCAATTTTGATGATGAGGAGATAGATGAAACCATCAAAAGTCTCTAGGATGAGCATAATCCATAAGAAATCTTGGAAAAAGCATGATTCTCTCTTGAGATAGAGATAGGAGGAGAAGAAGAAGAGAAAGAAGAAGAAGAATAAGAATAAGGTAACCCTAGGAAGGAAATGGGGGATGTACCATAGTATAAGGAGGTCAAAGTCTTAAAGGCTCAAAAGCATTCAACCTAACTACCTCCCATGTTCCCATACCCCACAACACCACAAAAATATAAATCCTCTTCTATAAACCTTGAAGTTGGGTCATCATAGTAAAAGAAACTCAGGGCACCAAAATCTAACCTTCTATTAGAGCACATGTAGAAGAAGATATGCTTCTCATAGCTCCTTATTTACACTTCCACCTCCTTTGTCAACTCTTCATCTTCTCCCATAGATTTACCTCAAGTTAAGGCACTCTCCACTACCTATCTAGGTATTACCTTGGCCCCACTCTCTTATTCATCCACTCAAACCACCACTAAGCTCACACCATTTTCCTCCATGATCCCAATCTCCTCTCATTTACCTTTCCTCAATATTTCACCTTCAATATCTACCTCATCCTCCATTGTGGCATAATCACCATTCACCCTAACCTATAAACTCACACCTTTCTCTCCTTTCACCCTCACCCTCTATCCAATCATCTTAGGAGGAAAAACATTTTCTACTATACAGTAGTAAGTGACTATTCCATTTATGCTACCATAGGGACTTCTCTTTGTAGTGGAAAATATTCAAGCACCAAAGTAGTACCATTAGTAGATGGACATGGAAAGAAGGGCCCAAGAGGCCTAGATGAAGAAAAAAGGTAGAAGTAGGCCAAGGCCCCAATGTAGATTCACATGCAGTCATTTTATGACCCTGAACAACAATCCCTCATGATTGCTCATCTAACCCCTCGAGTAGTCAATCCCCAAGAGTAGATGCAAGTGGTAGACCATGACATATAAGATGTTAGGCTTATTCTCAGCTAGACTAGGCCTCCTTATAGGGTCAAGATGATAGAGTAAATATAGAAGTATATGACTACAAAATACATCAAATTAACCTAATAACTAGAGAAGACCAAGCTGAAAATCACTAAGGTAAAGGCTATTATCAACTACCTCAATGCTAAGGCTAAGGCCAAAGATGTGGAGCTCAATAAAGTAAGGTCTGACCTTTAGAGCCATGTCCATAGTGAGATATTTTAGGTAGAATACAATCTATGAGTTGCCACTAAGACAAAGCTATAGGAGAGAGAGACTAAATTGGTATAAACCTATTAAAAGCTCTCAGATTATAATTGGGATTTTCAATAATTACAATAGTAGGCATATCAATAATCCTTGATTAAGGACTAAAAACTTGAGATGCTAAAGATAGACCTTTCTTCCCATTCATAGATCATATAAATGCTCCCCATGATCCAAAAACTATGCAAATATTACTAGGAAAGGATCAAAGGAGTGGATGTAAACCTAAAATCAGCCCTTACCTTCTTCATAGATTCACAGAATATAAGATCTCAGATGAGTGCATATATTGACCAGGTCATTACCCTCATGTCCTGTAAGGTCTAAGATTCATAGATCCTCATCCAAAATATTTATAGTACTTTAAACAAGAAATTATAAGTAGTAGGGGTGACTAATAAAAGTTAAGTGGTGACAAAGGTCAATGAATTCCTAGGCTATAATAAGGCAATGACCAAATTCAAGTCATTTTTGAATGCCTTAGAAAAGGTGGTCCAAGATAGGTGGGGGCATATTTAATAACTACTATAATTGGGACTCCCCTCCCCATTCATGGAAGATAATAACATCTTTCCAAAGGACCAAATAAAATCACTACTAGAGTATAAATAGAATAACCAAACCCTATTTATGACTCTTGATTAGTCACATAGTGTCTTTGAGGTGGAGAATATATTGCATCCACTCACCTAGCTAGATTTACAAATGTTTGAGGTAGTTAAAGGCCTTAAAAGCATCTCCTTCAAGGATATTATTGATCCAGATAGATCTTTTGAGGATCTTTAGAATAAAGCCTAGCCCAAGGAGGAAGAGGGGGGTGCCTTTGTAGGTGGCCCTTCAAAAATTGTAGGTTATAAACCTTCTTCCTATTTTGAAAATTTTGCCTTGATTAGTTTGCAAACCAAAGTTTTGGGTTCTATAATATATAAGAATACACCTCTATGAGTCACCAAGAATTATAGATTAGAATCTACCTTATGTTACTTTGGAGTAGCTAATGTTGGTCCCAAACTCACTCAACACATCTAATAATTCTTCTTTTGAATTCTTCTTTCCCAAGGTCCTTTTCATAATTTTGCCTAAGTTTCAACATCTTTCTACTTCCTCCACATGGTAGCCAAGCACTTATTTAGCTAGAATATGCTCTTAGTTTTCTCTGATGGAGCATTAACTCAACACATATTGACCCAATGCTCTTTAAATTTGGTTCTTTTTTGGGTCAGTCTTTGGAGCAGTGCCATTAGCCAATGAGACAATGGATGGGTCCCACTAAGGAGTCATTAAGGTAGATATGGTTTTGATAGGTGGTACCCCCATTCTCATTTTTATGAGTAAGTACCCAACTTCCCCAAGAGAATCACCTATTTAACATATGTCATCTTGATGCTTATCAAAGATGTTTTATTTTTATTAGGCATTTGAGTAACACCATTAGCTGGAGAAGAAAAAAAGGGGACCCACCATATAGTTATAATGAAAAAGAGGTGAGCCTTTCTACATGGCACCATGATGTTGGTCGATGGTAGTGTTTTCTTGTGAGAGCTAGGAGTTGTGCCATTGGATAAGGAAAATGGATACCCACCTCTAATGACATAACAAAAGAAATTTGATATATTGACACATGGTATTACTATGCTCTTCCCAAGCATCATAGCCGTAATAAGATAATGCATTTATGCCATATCTAGGATATATAGGTTAATTACACTCATGAGTTGGAGACCCTCATTCAATTTTAATGACATAATCATAGGCATGAGTGCAATATTTCTAGGTGTTGTTCCCATGAGAAGCCATCTTGCCTATATATTCTAGGCTCATCCCTTTTGGAAGGGGTTGGTTATCATTTTACTAGCATTTGCTATTTTTTTAGACAATGATTTGTAATAGAATAAGAATAGTAGCAGTTAGCATTTTTCATTTTGTGACCTTGACAAGTACCCCTCACATGTGTGAATGGACATCTTGTATGTGCATTTGAGGCCTTCTATATTTTTTACAGACCTACATTGAAGAGGATGTGGTGTTCTATGTCATTTTGAGTGAAGAGTTATTTCTATCTATTATTTCTTTTCTTCTACTTATATAGTATTAATCTTTGTTTGCACTATAGATCTTAATTCATGCTTTGTGTTCCTTTATGCTTTGTAGTGTTTAAGTGATCAATCTATTTTATGTAATTATAGGTTAATTATTTGAATCTCTTGGTGCATCACCTTAGTTAGTGTTATTTTAGTTTTATTTTCAATTCCTTCTCCCTTTTCATCCCCCCACTTAAAATGAAGAGTTGGCTTCTAAAATCCTAGAGGTTGCTTTATAGAACACAATTTGGTCCCACACCTATAAATATTCCCATAGAAGGTTTTTTAACCAGAAGCAAAGTTTTTAGGCATCAACATGAACCAACCACTATAGATAGAATAAGGTTCAATGTTAGTGCAAAATTGGCACAAAATTGGTGAAAATTTTGAACATAATTTGGGTCTAGTGTATGCAACATGGAGAGTGACATGTATTTTACATTTCATCTATGAAACTAGTGAAACAAATGTGTAATGAGGAAGCTATGTGCCATGCTCATGCACCCAAACTGATATCTAGTGTTTATAAATTCTGAAATTGAGTAATAAAAATTGTGATTCTAAGCAAACAAGTGTGTTAACCTAGAATAACATGTCATGCATAAAGCCCCCAAATAGACAAATGTGAGCCAAAAATG